>MEHQ01000242.1:0-40462 GCA_008828725.1 Saccharina japonica
TAAAGCATAAACAGCAGCAGCAGCAGTCCAGAAAATAGCAGCACGTTCTGCGAGCAAATTTCCTATGATACTACAGTACGTATGATACAGCATACGTATTGCAGCCTGAAAAAACAGAAAATCAAGAAATATCTACGTAAGCTTTCAGTTTATCACGGCCACCGAGAGCTGACAAAAACCGCCACGGCCAAGATAAAACAAACGCTACCCGCCTGGTCCGGCGGCGCCATGGGTACTAGAAACACGATAGTGTTGGTATTCAGGAGTCGCGGGGCCGGTACCTGCCGCACTCGTTATCGGCGTAGAGTGGTCTTGCACCAAATAACTCAAATTTTAACAGCAGACTTCCTATGTGATACGAAGCACTATGATACAGCATACGAAAGAGGTGAGATTGATAACTATCTACGAGTACGAGTACTGCTGTACGTACCGAGCGACTATAATACTATGATACAGCATACGTATTGCAGCCTGAAAAAACAGAAAATCAACGAATATTCACGTATGCTCTCAGTTTATCACGGCCACCGAGAGCTGGCAAAAACACCCCGGCCAAGACAAAACAAACGCTACCCGCCTGGTCCGGCCGCGTTATGGGTACTAGAACCACGATAGTGTTAGTATTCAGGAGTCGCGGGGCCGGTACCTGCCGCACTTGTTATCGGCGTAGGGTGGTCTTGCAACAAAATAACTCAATTTTTTCCAGCAGACATCCTATGATACGAAGTACTATGATACAGCATACGAAAGAGATGGGATTGATACCTATCTACGAGTACGAGTACTGCTGTACGTACCGAGCAAAGAGTCATGATTATAATCAAGATTCGGAAATAATATAATCATGTCGAATAATCAAGGTTTGGTGATGATTATTCGTACTCTTCAAGCGTGAAAACGAACAATCAATACATGTTGCTTCGTGTTGCTTTAATTAGTCTTGGAAAAAGTCTTTAATCGAGTGAATATTTCTTACGAATTTTTATTTTACGGGGACATGGATTCCTCGATGAACTTACCGAGCAGAACCACTAGACCTGGCAGGGAGCGGGGGGTGACATGTGCGAAGGAACCGCCGCGAGCGAACGGTCGCGGCTTGCTCGAGGCCGGAGGCTCGCCCGGCGGCGAAAAGCGTTAAAATAAAACACGGTCAGGATATCACGGTCAGAAAATCACGGTCAGAAAAACGCGGTAAAAAAACACGAGGTATTCAGAGCCCAAACAGAAACTAAACCCTAAAGGAATTTATATTTTCCCCCAACTCTCGAAAACCATGGAATAAAAAAATGAGTATTGTGTCCAAAACGTATTCCCATCACGTGGAAAACCAAGCAATTTTGGCCAAAAATAGGCCCAAAACCAACCGGAAATAGATAGGAGGCCAATATTTGCCGATTGATACGTATGATTTTTCTCGACCACATCGAACGTCAACCGAGACCATTGCTAAGTATACTGGTTCCGTGGCATCATGAGTCAAGCAATAGATGTCGCATTGTCACCAAAACGGCAAAAAAATGAACAGGTATACGTCCAAAATCCTGAAATGTATCCATTTTTGTTTTCCCACCTGATCAAGTTTTCTACATGTTCAATCAATTGCCTATATCTCGCGAAACAAAGTTCCGATCTACAAAACGTCTTCATCGCTGCGGTTGGTTTGCTTGTTCATGCGGCCATGTAGATATTTTTTGTATCGAGTAATCCAAAGTATTAATTGTTCATCCATGCACCGGCATGGACGAGGGTGGGTATCATCCATGCACCGGCATGGATGAGAGAGGGTATCATCCATGCACGGGCATGGACGAGGGTTTGTACTATCCACGCACCGGCGTGGACAAGGGTGAGTATTATCCATGCACCGGCATGGACTGAGAGTGGGTACTATCCCTGCCTTAGCGTGGACGAGGAAGGGTACTGTTCATGCATTCGAAAATGGACGAGAGTGAGTACAATGCATGCATCCCTGCACCGGCGTGAACAGAGGTGAGTATTACCCATGCACCGGCCTGGATGAGGGTATGCAATGGCGTGGACGAGGAAGGGCATTTTCCATGCATTCCAAACAAATGGACGAGACTGGGTACAATATATGCATTGGCGTGGACAACGGTGGGTACTATCCATGCGTTGGCGTAGATGAGGATGAGTACTATCCATGCAGTGGCCTGGACTCGGACCGCGTTAATGGCGTACTGCGCTGAGATGCTCCACCATATGTATTCCAATCAACAACGCCGGCTAGCGGGTGCTCGGCACGGCGTGAATTGTTATGCGTACCCTCGATGTGCATTACCCCGTACCCTCGGCACATATGACGCGCTATTTTGAGGGATGAGGGGCGTCGGCGACGAGGCATGCACCGGCATCTATTTAACTCAACCTCTACGATAAGATTGTGCCCGGCACTCATTTGTGTTGTACATATGTATATATCCGAAACATGCGCCAGCAGGTATGTCCGCGCGTCTTGAGGCGTAGCCGGAGGGTCTCGGTATTTCTTGACTGATTCAATTGCGTTGTATCGTGATGCCTACGATATTAACCTTTACATAATGTGCCGTATCAAGCATACACCGGCACGAGGTGGGACGGGGGGCCGCCCCGTCTGGTGCATTATGTATCATGATACCTGAATATATACCGTCATCCAGGGTATTAGAACATGCCTTGTCCTGTGATACGCTGTTGCTGCTGTGTGCCTGTACCATCTGTTATTGGGCCCACATTCCGCCGCATCTGGTACCTTACGTACCATGATGCCTGCCAGTATGACATGTATCGCCATACAGTGTGCGTACCCAAGGTGTATCAGTTAACAGCATGTTTTGATGAGAGATCCTGCTGTGTGTGTGTCCCCAAATGAGTTATGGTACCTTCTCGTACACAGCACAGGCACGTAAACAGGAAGCTCTCGACGAACAGCGGAGTGACGATGTTCGCTGCCGCTGAATCGAATAGCCAAACCTACGATCCGTAGCGGGTGCCATGTCTATCTCTCTCGACAGCCGTCCGACCCTCGCTGAGTTTTCATTCAACTGGCTACACCCCCACGTCTTTCCGATTTTTGTTTTTTTTAGATGGCAGTTGAAACAATGCTTGCCTTCTCGTCCCGTCTAATATTTGGGCTGCCTCGATCGAATTTACAGCCGTTTCTGGGCTAGGAGAAAACCAACGTGTGGACTGAATTCTCCGTAATGAGACCAACATGATTGAATGAAACCTTTCTGAAAAATACTGTTGTAACATTGCGTCGTAGGTTAAATCGTATATAGTTTGGGATCAATGAGGCCTCCTGCTGCGATCAGCCGGAGACGCTCACCCAGGGTTACTACTCCCGCGTTGATGGCCTAGCAATCAACGCGGCACCTCGTCGCAGAGAGTAGGTACCCCGGTAAAATAAACACTAACAAAACTGATGTCGTTGTCGACGGTACAACCTCGCTACCAACGATGGGCGGGCGGGATGGTCTGTTTTTTCTCCTAGCCTCTTTCTACTTTGTCGTGCTGTTGTAGAGCTGCGATATCGCTCACGGAGTGATACTCAATCACTGCCTCCCAGTACAACAAAGAGGCTTTTCTGAAAAGGGGTTCTGCCCTGCGGGGTTCGCCTCTTTTCTGTGTCAGATTACTGTTGTAACATTGCGTCGTAGGTTAAATCGTATATGGTTTGGGATCAATGAGGCCTCTCTGCTGCGGCATGAGATCACACCCATACTTGTTGACCTTTCTCTTATCTCAGTGACGTCGCTCGTTTGACTCTTATCCTTTCTGCGGGTTCTTTCTCTTCCTTATTGTCCCCAAACTTCTAGCCTAGCTGCATATGGGTTCTGCTACCGTTGGTTGTCCCATGGGAAAGTCGTGTACGAGTTTTCGAGCCTCTCCGTACACAGGGAACGAGGTTAAATTCCACATTTGCCCCTATTAATAGTTCTCGAAGTTCGATTTTTCGCTCCGCAGATTCTCGTTTTTTTGAAGAAACAATACCTGGTATACTTCAGTACAAGGCAACACCTATTGCATCAACTTCCCCGAAACTATTGGATTTTCTGGAATTTGCAAGGTTTGTCGACTAATTTACCGGGGAAAAAAAAAACAGCACCCTTAACCAGAATCACGGTTTGTCGATGTTTTCTCAGCAAATAATTGACAACATATATACCGGTATTATATCAATACATACACGTATTCCCCAATATGAGAGAGCTCTTTAAATTAGGGGATACATGAATGGAACACATAAAATAAGGAGACGAGTCCTCATTCTCCCGTAAAACAAAATACCGGTAATAACTGCGAATGTTGAAGAGAAATCCACTCAAATCGTTCTTGCTTTGCTGTTTCTCTCTTAAAAAAATGTAAAAGGACTTCAGTACATCTGATGCACCTGGGCCACAGGATGTTTTTACGCTATATTCCGTTCATGGTTCCTGGAGTTGTTACATCATTCGTCCGGAACATCTCGGAATCCGAAATGTCAGTATGCATTGTGAACTTTAATCGCGCCGACCATATCATAATAATATGGGGATGATACTTACGATATGTAACGTTAAACGTGGACACCTGTACTCGTGGTGTCTGCGGAATGCGTCTCAGAACTTGTAAGAGGGTTCTATGAATATCCCTTTGACAGGCTCGGAGTTACCATTCTTTCATTCCCAAGTACGAATCCCAGGCTGTCATAACAAAGAAGCAGAGATGCCTATTTGCTGGTAGCGGCATTTCTCCGAATTAATAAGGCTCGCAAGGGGCTCGAGGTTTTTATTTATATTTTTATTTCACGGGATTTTTGTTTTCTTCCTCCCTCTCACGTCCCCTATTTATCCCCGGGGGACATGACGCCTCCATATTATTCGAAGCCCCATTTTTTTTTTCTCAAACGCTGCCCAACTTGTTATACTAAATATAGTGTATGGGCCACCCGGGGATTATAATTTTTGTTCCCCCCCTAAAAAAAGACGCCTTTTTCCTGGAACGAGAGGAAATAGGGGAAAAACGTATTTTGGAAAAGGCTGAAAAAGGCTGTTTTCCGGATTTGTGTCTGTTTGTTTTGGCTCCGGGTTGGGAAATACACATCCCTTAAAAAGTACGTGTCGCCTGGCACGGGTTTATGGTCATGTGTGTTCTTCACATTACACCTTCCTTTCTACCCGTCGTCATCCAGCACACCCAGTGTCCAGCAGTTGCCACCTGCTTTATATTGGTATATATATGGACCACAGGTATACCTTACGCGTATGTTTGTATTCATAATGCAGGCAGTAGTGTCTTTGGCGGCCTGTTGTCAGATACTACCACCTGGTACTCGTACGACCTACTTTGGGTTCACTCTTTTTTTTCTTTTTTTTTGCATGGGTCATACGCACGTACTACAGCAGTATGCATACTCATGTGTGGGAACGAGTACTGTTGTAGACTACATAAATTATACAGCCTCAAATTATGTCCCCCTCGTACGGGATGTACATCCTACATGGAGAAATATAAAATCCGTAAGTACACGCGATCGAGGTATTACACTCAGCTAGCAAAGATGAGTTTCGACGAAATCCTCGAGCTCACAGCTGTTGTTTTTTTTTTCAATTTTTTAAGTAATACCAGAACCTGGTATGCATATGCAGTACATAGTCCCGTTTTTTATATTGACTAGCGGTACGGCCACGGCTCCGCCCGTGGCGCTAGCTTTGCATTGTCCATAGTACTCGCATTAATATGGTGCTGTGATGTACCACTCTGAACCGGAAAATAATAACCACCATGCGGGGCGGTATTGACCCAGGGGGTGTCTGTTTTCGTCCCCGGGTTATTGGAGTTGTAGTTGTCCGAAAGGATTTCTGATCCGGGGATGCGACGTCATCATCCCCGGGTGCGGTGGGACCTCGCCGTTGCCCCGAGGAGAAACTCGCGGCGCGCGCTGGCTCCATGAGAGACAGCCAACCCTAAATCAGCCCGTGGGGTTGTGGTTTCCACACCTTGTCGGGCGGTATCGACCCCGGGGATGTCCGTTTTCGTCCCGGGTTATTAAAAAGTTATAGCGCGCAGAGGGGTTGCTCTGCACGCGGGTCCCAGTGACACTTCGCCACCATCGTATCGATATAATCGTTTGACGCGCTTACAGCAGTACGAGTACGCACTATTGTGTAGCACGAGTACTGCTGCACTGAATAATATATTATTACGTATCCGTACTTTTCCATGATCGACGGCCACAGCGATGATGCTGCATTGACGTACTGCACTACTACTGTGTGTCGTCTGTGTGTCAGTGGGTCTACCCCCTTCATCCTGCTGCAAAATGATTTGTATTCGAAGATCTAGAACTACTGTTGTTGTGCCTGTCTGCACTGCTGTACTGAATCCATTTGATGCTGCTTACTTACTACGCGTATAATACGTCTGACGACGCACTCCGCTACTTGGCGCTTCTATCGCATCGATAGAATCCATAGTACTCGTAGTAGTAGAGAGAGGCAACAATCCTTTTGACTCGCACACGGGGTTTGTCGGCTGGGCGGGGAGCGGGTCGGGGCGCTGCCCCGACCCGCTCCCCGCCGCAAAGTCTGTGATGTGTGGCGACAAGAATACTCTTCTTTTTGCACCTTCTTGCACTTGTACGCCTGTACGAATAATACGTACTGCATTCAATTCGCCATCAATCGCATCAATCGTAAATATTCCGTGTGTGTACGTAGTACGTACGAGTACGAGTACAGTACCGGCCCGCTCATAAGAAACCAGAAATCGGGCTTAGGCTGACTTTCTTATTTTAGAAAGGGGTGTGTCCCACACTAACTTCAGTATAATATATGTCGACTTTCTGATTTTCCCCGTAATGTTTAGGCCGAGTTTCTTGTGGGGCGTTTTCTTATGAGAGGGCCGGTAGTGTATGTGTTAGTGTGCAAGCTAAGTCAATTTAGTACAACAGCAACACCCGCAACTATATTAAAAAAAAAAATAAAAACAACAGCTGTGAGCTCGAGGATTTCGTCGAAAGCCGCATGTGATGTCGAGCGGCGTAACTTGTTGTGTCGTTTCATGTGGCGTTACATTTCGCACGGATCATGGACCATGGATCATGGATCATGAAATCGTGGATCGACTCGGACTCTCTCCCAAGGCATGGGCCATGGGCCATAGAAATCATGACGATTGATTGTGTGCTTCGGATCACACACCCGAACGCCGTCTGGCCCACTCCGCTTCCTGGCAATTCGATTCAAACAATAGTCCGCGGACGCGCATACACAGGGTTGCCAGCTGGGCGGGGCACGGGGTCGGGGCTGCGCCCCGACCCGCTGCCCGCCGCCTCGCCTGTGAAGTACTATGTATTGTTGTAGCTTGTACGCAGCTATGCCTGGTATTCATCATGTACATACAGCAAGTTTTTGTAATGCTGCCTGGCGTTAATTAGCAGCGTCCTCCATGCATGTATGTATGTGCGTGCTCGTCAGGTGCTAGCGCACAAACGCAGCGTAAATCAGCGTCCTCCACCTTATCGTCGGGTGCTATTAATAGCGCACAACGCAGCGTATATCATCTCGGCTCAGCAGCAGCAGCAGCAGCAGCAGAAGCACAGCAGCACGCTGCTGGCATAGTCCCCACTCACGTTATCTTCAAGGTGGCTTTTACCCCGCCTTGCCTCGCCTGTGAAGTATTATGTATTGTTGTAGCTTGTACGTACAGTAGCTATGCCTGGTATTATGCATCATGTACATACAGCAGCTTTTGTAATGTTGCCTGACGTTAATGAGCAGCGTCCTCCGTATGTATGTATGTGCTCGTCAGGCGCTTGCGCACAACGCAGCTTAAATCAGCGTCCTCCACATTATCGCCGGGTGCTAGCGCACAACGCAGCGTATATCACCTAGGCTCAGCAGCAGCAGCAGCAGCACCACAGCAGCAGCACCACAGCAGCAGACTGCTGCAGCAGTCCTCCACGTTATCGTCAGGTGGCTGCCCGCCGTCTCGCCTGTGAAGTACCATGTATTGTTGTAGCTTGTACGTAGCTATGCCTCGTATTCATCATTGTACATACAGCAGCCTTTGTAATGCTGCTTTGGCGTCCTTCATGTATGTATGTGCTCGTCAGGCGCTTGCGCACAACGCAGCTTGAATCAGCGTCCTCCACATTATCGCCGGTGCTAGCGCACAACGCAGCGTATATCACCTAGGCTCCGCAGCAGCAGCACAGCAGCAGCACAGCAGCAGGCTGCTGCAGCAGTCCTCCACGTTATCGTCAGGTGGCTGCCCGCCGCCTCGCCTGTGAAGTATTATGTATTGTTGTAGCTTGTACGTAGCTATGCCTGGTATTCATCATTGTACATACAGCAGCTTTTATAATGCTGCCTTGGCGTCCTCCATGTATGTAAGTCCTCGTCAGGCGCTTGCGCACAACGCAGCTTAAATCGGCGTCCTCCACATTATCGCCGGTGCTAGCGCACAACGCAGCGTATATCACCTAGGCTCAGCAGCAGCAGCGCAGCAGCAGCAGCACAGCAGCAGCAGCACAGCAGCACGCTGCTGCAGCAGTCCTCCACGTTATCGTCAGGTGGTTGCGCCGTCGCTTTGCACAGCTGCACTTCCCACTTCCCATGTAAAGCTCAGTACGAGTACGTCCGACACAATAATCGCCTCGACCCAGAGCTGATATTACCTAGTCGGGTTAAGTATCGAATGTGTATAACTTTATCTAGCCAAAGGCTACAGAGTCAAATTTCTATGCCAGGTGTAACATGAAGTAGAGGGATTGATGGGCTACAGTGCCAAATCGTGTTTGGAGTTGAACTAAGTAGGGGAGGGGATTACTAAAAAAAGATGGAATTAGACCTCGGAACAGAGTTGAAAGGCAGGGGATTTGGGAAATTAAATAAATTCCGCGACAGAGCCCAGTAACTAAAGTCACTGGGAATTTGTAGATGTATGGAAGGATTTCTGACCCGGGGATGGGATGTTATCATCCCCCGGTGCGGTGGGGCTTCGACGTTGCCCCGGGGGGCAACTCTCGCCGCACGTTGGCTCTATGAGGGCCAGGCAACCGAAAATTAGAAATTAGGCCGTGGGGTTGGGTTTTCCACACCTTGTAGGGCGGTATCGACCCGGGGGGTGTTTACTTCGTCCCCGGGTAGTTGGAGTTGTAAATGTATGGAAGGACTTCTGACCCCGGGGTGGGATCATATCATCCTCTGGAGCGGCGGGACCTCGCCGTTGCCCCGAGGGGTAACCCTCGCTGCGTGCTTGATCTCTCGGCTCCAGCGCCTCAGCCAAATCAGCGATCAGCCAATGGTGGTAGGCTTTGCGGGGCAGTATCGAGCCCGGGGATATCATTTTCGTCCCCCCGGGGTTGTTGGATTTGTAAATATATGGAAGGATTTACGACCCGGGGATGGGACGTTATCATCCCCGGGTGCGGCGGGACTTCGACGTTGACCCGGGGCAACTCTCGCCGCACCCTGACTCTATGAGGGCCAGGCAACCGCAAACAAAAACGTGGGGTTGGGGTTTTCACACCTTGTGAGGCGGTATCGACCCGGGGGGTGTCTGTGTCCTCATGCCGTTGGAGTTGTAGATGTATGGAAGGAATTCTGACCCGGGGATGGGATCATATCATCCCCGCGTGCGGCGGGACCTCGCTGTTGGCCCGAGGGGCAACCCTCGATGCGTGCTGGATCATGAACTCCAGCACCCCTGTAAAATCAGCAATCAGCCAGTGGTGGGGGGGTTTCCACACCTTGCGGGGCGGTATCGACCCGGGAGATGTACGTTTTCGTCCCCGGGTTGTTGGAGTTGTAGATGTATGGAAGGATTTATGGCCCGGGGATACGACATTATCATCCCCGGCTGCGGCGGGACTTCGACGTTGCCCCGAGGGGCAACTTACGCCGCACGCTGGCTCTATTAGGGTCAGGCAACGGTAAGTGTTCCCATTGTATTGGGATTTTCATACCTTGTGGGGCGGTATCGACCCGGGGGATGTCCGTTTGCGTCCCCGGGTCGCTGGAGTTGTAAATGTATGGAAGTATTTCTGGCCCGGGGATGTGATCATATCATTCCCGGGTGCAGCGGGACCTCGCTGTTGCCCTGAAGGGCAACCCTCGCTGCGTGCTGGCTCTATGAACTTCAGCGCTCCACCCAAATCAGCAATCAGCCAGTGGTGGAGGGGTTTCCACACCTTGCAGGGCGGTATCGACCCGGGGGATGTCTCTTTTCGTCCCCAAGTTGTTGGATTTGTAGATGTATGGAAGTATTTATGATCCGGGGATAGGAAGTTATCATCCCCGGGTGCGGCGGGACTTCGACGTTGCCCTGAGGGGCAACTCTCGCCGCACGCTGCCTCTGTGAGGGCCATGCAACCGAAAATGTTTCGTGGTATTGGGGTTTCCACACCTTGTGAGGCGGTATCGAACCGGGGGAAGTCCGTTTGCGTCCCCGGGTCGTTGGATTTGTAGATGTATGTAAGGATATCTGACCCGGGGAGGTGATCATATCATCCCCGGGTGCAGCCGGACCTCACTGTTGCCCCGAGGGGCAACTCTCGCTGCGTGCTGACTCTATGAACTTCAGCGCCCCAGCTGAATCAGCAATCAGCCAGTGGTGGTGGGGTTTCCACACCTTGCGGGGCGGTATCGACCCGGGGGGTGTCCGTTTTCGTCCCCGGGTTGTTGGAATTGTAGACGTATGAAAGGATTCATGACCCGGGGGTGGGACGTTATCATCCCCGGGTGCGGCGGGATTTCGATGTTGCCCCGCTCTCGCCGCACGCTGGCTCTATGAGGGTCAGGCAACCGTATGTGTTCCCGTGGTATTGGGGTTTCCGCACCTTGTGAGGCGGTATCGATCCGGGGGATGTCCGTTTGCGTCCCCGGGTCGTTGGAGTTGTAAATGTATTGAAGGACTTCTAACCCGGGGGTGATATCATATCATCCCCGGGTGCGGCGGGACCCCGCTGTTGCCCCGAGGGGCAACCCTCGCTGCGTGCTGGCTCTATGAACTCCAGCGCCCCACCCAAATCAGCAATCAGCCAGTAGTGGTGGGGTTTCCACACCTTGCTGGGCGGTATCGATCCGGGGGGTGTCCGTTTTCGTCCCCGGGTTGTTGGATTTGTAGATGTATGGAAGGATTCATGACCCGGGGATGGGAAATGATCATCCCCGGGTGCAGCGGGACTTCGACGTTGCCCCGAGGGGCAACTCTCGCCGCACGCTGGCTCTAGAAGGGTCAGGCAACCGTTAATGTTCCGTGGTATTGGGGTTTCCACACCTTGTGAGGCGGTATCGATTCGGGGGACGTCCGTTTGCGTCCGCGGGTCGTTGAAGTTGTAAAAGTTTTGAAGGATGTCTAACCCGGGGATGAGATCATACCATCCCCGGATGCGGCGGGACCTCGCTGTTGCCCCGAGGGGCAACCCTCTTCTGCGTGCTGGCTCTATGAACTTCAGCGCCCCAGCCAAAGCAGCAATCAGCCAGTGGTGGTGGGGTTTCCACACTTTGCGGGGCGGTATCGATCCGGGGGACGTCTGTTTTCGTGCCCGGGTTGTTGGAGTTGTAGATGTATGGAAGGATTTATGACCCGGGGATGGGACGTTATCATCCCCGGGTGCGGCGGGACTTCGACGTTGCCCCGAGGGGAAACTCTCACCGCACCCTGGCTCTATCTAGAGTTGCACCCCGGCCTCAAAATTTGGACCCGGGTACCCGACCCGGCTGGGGGGGGGTGGACTCGGACCCGGACCCGGGTACCCGGGCCCCCGGCTGAGACGGGTACCCGGGTACCCGGGTACCCGGGTTATATATGTATACATACTTGCTCCCCCTTTTAGTGTTTTGAGCGGCCTGAACATCTCCTCAGGCGGCATGGTAAGGCGTAATGTGGGAGGTGAGAGGGCATGACTTCATTTCGTCTCTCTCGATGAAACATGCCAATAGAAAGAGGGCAGCGGGCAAGTAGGGGTGTTATCTTCGGCATCTACGTAGGAGAGGCGTGGGGAGTTTCTTGTGTGGGGTGCTGAAACCACCTCTTCGATGCTGGGCTGACTGCTCTACTGCTGCTGGTGCTCTACTGTTGTTGTTGCTGCCGCTGCTCACAGTGTCCTTGGTACCGCCGTAGTACTGCTGTAGAGCGCAGGTATTATATTCGCGCTCGAATTGTACATGTGAATGAACAGGGGGGGGAGTGACGGGGTTTCAACCACTAGACTACTTCTGTAAAAAGTCGTGCAGGGGTTGGCAGGGGGGATAGGTTATTTATTTTCCACCAATTCAAACTAGTCCGTACCCCACCTTTTACCTGTATCGCTACCCTGCTTCGCTGCGTGCTCAATTACAGACAGACAGACAGACAGAATAGCAGCATTTAATAATATAGACAGATAGATATTTACAATAAGGGACCCCCAGATAAGGGAAAAAACTGTGTTCAGGGGGTGCGTCGCCATGGTTACTACGATACATTCAAAGTAAAGGATATACGTACTATGTGGTTCGATGACTCCCCTGGATGCTACCACAGGGTCAACAGGATGATACTACAAGAGTGACGTCGACCCATTGATAAACGAGGTACGACTGTCAAGGCAAAATGATTTGCCGTGCTGTGATATGTAGCCTGTGACATTCCGAACGTGATATATATCACGCTATATATACAGCAGTGTATATACCATTTATATATGATAATGCATGATATACTATAACAATTCGTGTGTACCTATACGTGTACTGTTATAATAAATGTAGTTGTACGTGCTGCTTGCTAGAAGGCTCAACACAAACACCTGTCTGTACTCGTACATATCGCATCACAAGCAAATATGTACGATTAACAGGCATTGTCAACCTGGAACTCGCGCATCGGCGCGCCGAAAAACCAGTGATGAGTTCGAACTCTATAGTTTAGGCATATATATAGCAATCACACCTGAACTCTTTGAGTCACAGCACGGGGCATATCTCCCCACACATACCCGCGAGGCGTCGATAATCTTCTTCTGATGTCCCACGAAACAGCCATCCTTCCGAATGAATGCCGCGAGCACGCCCATCCGTAGTTATAGAGAAACCACAACAGTAGGCCTAGGCTAGGCCCATCAGTCTGCAGCGGGCAGTGTCGTGCCGTTGGCTCGTGTGCCTCTGCTCTATTCATGCAGCTATGCACATCAAGCACGAGGCACTCGAGGAGAGTGAAACACCTCCTCCGTCCTCCTTGCCTCTCGCCAGAACACTATTTACGTCGGTAGAGCCCATACGCCGGCAGAGCCCATTACTACCAAAACTTAATTCGGTTGGTTGACAACAAAACTCATATTTCTTTCTTTCTGTACTTTACGTAGGAATATTATGCTTGTTTGAAGACCCGGAGGTGAAATGTTACCCATCCTGCTGAAACCAGCTCGTATCCATTTTTCGTGAAAACATCATGATTTCCTTGAAAAAATCAGCGTTTCCTTGATAGACTCGCGATATACCAATAACTATATAATATAATGGGCTTCTCCGCCCCGATTGAGGGTCGTTCATAATATGGATACAGCAGGTTGTCCGACCGAATTAAGACATGTATGAGGTGGCAATATACAAACGTACGCAGTAATAAGGTTTTAGAGGATCACCACCAGCAGCAGTAGTAGAACTGGACGGCATCACGAACCAGAACACACCTATAACCTATCGTGGGATATATGCACATCATGCTATCACCCTAATACAATAGCCATGCTAGCCGCGTGAGGCATGGTGCGCATCTCATACGACAGCAGCCCGGGCTTCTTGGTGTAGTCGATGATGTATTGCCACGTAGCTTAACATAATCCACCGTCCAAGTTCAAAAGGGGTCAAGAGAGAAAGAATCGACGTACGTCGGTAAACTGAAAGCCCGAACCATTCCTGTCTAAAGTCGGGGTACCGACCGTAATCCTTATAGAATAATGAATGGCAAAAGCATGGAGGGTCTCGCTGACGACGCACTTGATGTTTGTACTAGCCATAACAGGTGCTCCGGCATGTCTTCACTTGCAAGAATGGAGTAGCAGCACGCAAAGGGCTACGGTTAGTACAGGCAAAAAGCAGACCGTCGGGAGATTTGGACCACTGGCCTTGCTTCCAAAATCGAGCGTTCTACGCCGACCGTCGGGGGTATTACTAAAACGAAAACAAGTAAGACTATATGCTCGTTTTTCCGCCGGGAAAAAAACAAAATAAAAACGAAGAAACAAATTGCACTGCTACGATGGTGTACGTAGGTGCCTGCTGTACACTACTGTACGCACAGCAACGTACCAACAGCTGTTGCATAACACGCCTGTGCTTGTACAAATAACGCGCCCGTAGCTTGATCGTGTAGATGTAGGGGGTCGGGTACAGTGTATCACTAAAAGGGACAAAAACAAACCGAGACAATGCGCGTTCTTTCGCCCGGCAAACGCCAACAAACGTGTGCTTTTTCGTACACTCGCACCCGTGGCTCGGCCGTGTAGACGCGGAGGGTCGGGTGTATCACCAAAACGGAAGAAAAAACGAGCCAACGCCCGTTCTTTCGCCGGGTAGACATCAAAATACGACGAAAAACAAAAGTACGGGTTTTCGTACTGTATCGAAAAAGAAAACAAAAAGAAAACAAGAAAGCGGCGAATGCAGGACTTGAACCCCAGTTTAAACTGAATGAAATCGAGCGCTCCAACCAGCTGACGCGAAAGGAAAGAGCGATTATTCGCCGCCTCCGGAAGGCCAATGTTTGCCAATTGTTATTTATAAACACCACCATAACTCCACACAACAGCCAGGCCCCAAGCAAATCCCACTAAATAATAAGTCGAAGTCCTAACTTAGTAGATGGGAATTATATTTAATACCTGGTATCAATTAGTTTGTTTGCAATTGGTAATTTTGTAATAGTGACCTGGAATTTGGCAATTTCAATTTCCGAAATTCGTAATTTGTCGTTTCGTGTTTTTCATATGGAATGGCAAACCTTTTGGGAGCTCCCAGTCTAGAACTACCAGTAGTAGTATATCAAGTCTAGACGGCCGTCCGTTACAGGTCTAAAGTGCCGTCTCCTGGCATATTTCGCAAGCTGAAAAGTATTCACGGTATATGAGCAGCAAGGAGTGACGGCCACAGCGCGATGGCACGGTCAGGGCAGGTTTTGACAGCGGATGGGACGGTAGCGGGAGATTTCGGAACCGAACGGAAACAGCAGACTCCTTCAACGGGACCGGAAGGTTCAGTGCAACGGGATGTATCATGTCGGCGGGACGGGACCATACGAGTCTGCAGTACGTAGAATTGTCGACGGGACGGGACCGCGGGACCATTTGCACGAAGGTTTTACGGTCCCGTCTCGTCGCTACCGACAATACCGTTACACACAAAAACGCCTCGGTAAAACGATGTAGGTAAAATAAATACGGGGCGGCTACCCATTTACGATACCGTTGGATTCTAAACGATATAATTAAACCGATTATATCCACACTCCCGAACAGACTTGAACGACGTGCAAATACGTTGAAGGGTACGGCAAGCGGGTGCGCCGCCGGAAAGAACGTGCGAAGCTAATGCTGCCATGTGGACTGGATTGGCTAAAAGGGAGGCGACAAGTACGCCGGCCACATCCCCTGTGTTGGAACGCCAGAATATCCGCATGGTATGCTGGAACCGGCTTTGTGCCCCGAACAACATTATCTTGGTGGACTTTACTAAATATTGTGAAATGAAAGACTGCACTGTGCATTGACACTTTCAGTTCTTCAATTTTGTTAAGACTGGAATTTCCATGCATTCAGATTGACACTTAACCACACAACTGCCCCTGACGCAGAAGTAGCCGGGAGAATCGTGTCCTACGCCTAGTGTCCCTGCTATGATATTCGGGGGGGTTGGCACCAGCAAAAACACGACACGAAAAAATACGAACCGATAATTGCCACACAGGAAACGCTTATTTAGACCGAGACGACAACAGCCGGACTAGCCCTAGACACCGCGCATCGAGCCCACCGGAATTGATCTGCACTTGTAAATAACATAGATCCACATCCTTCCGGTAATAAAACAAGCTGGGGGTGTCAAGCACCGGTCCATGGCAGACAATCAGCGTTCGTTGTCATGTGCATTCGAAACATTTTCTAGAAACAAATCACCCGCTGAAGTGGGAATCAGATGAACCCAACGTTTTCAAAATATGCATAGCCTCAAAAACCTCGCACCAAACACCAACATGATACGTCTGTAATGGAACCTTCTATCGCGTATCCTGTTTCGGGGCAAGGGGTGCATGCATAAATACCAAGCTTCTACCTTGGCAGCGTCGCTACGCGCGGTGTGTCATCGCGATTCATCTAACCTACAGTAGTGTAAACAAGATAACCTGGTAACTCGTGTGCTCCAACAAGTTGCTCTTTCCAATTTTGGGTACCAGTGTTCCAAATATATTTCCCTCAGATATGGGAACCGCTTCCAATTTTCAACAACTCAAACCATCCTCTCCAATATACGTTTTAGCGCCTGCAGATTCCAAAACGATTTCCGGACCGAGCCCCAGCAAACCTCCCGAATTTTAGCTCGACATAGGCGTGCACTTCAGAATGCTAAAAATGAAGATTGAAATCCACATTTATTCGTGTGCAAATCAGAACGCAAAAAATATGTATGTGGAAACGCAGATCTGATGGATAGATGTCATCACCGAGGACCACTGATCACCAAATAAAGTATAACTAACCAATAACAACGAAGGAGCGGTGGGATACGAAACAAACTATGCGCCGTTTCCTGGCATATTCGCTATGTGCCGCTTCGTAGACAATACTCTGTAACGATTTGACATGCTTCGTCGACAGCGCTCTACACGTATGATAATAAGGCGTCGTCACAGGATTCTCCGTCGCCACAACACATCCCGATGGCTGTGCTTCATGTCACAAGTATCATGTTGTCATCACCGAGGTCTTCGCGGCCGATGTCGGCGTTGCTGTTAACGAATCAAAGTCGCCAAATTATGCCCACACGACGTAACATACGGCGGAGGAACCGGCACAAAATCTCATCGGGAACGTTTCCGGATACGCCACAGGCTACCACGGTGGTTGCACAGCCCACGCAGCTCCTTCCCTACCCCTATACCCTCGTCAAGACCACACCCACCCACAGCCCAAGCCAACGTCTCTGCTCGCGAATAACTCTCCTGGCGCATACGGGCCGGGGCGGCGTCTGTGTTGAGAGTGTTCGGTGGTTCGGTGTCGGGCTGCGCGTGTTATTCTGCGTGTGTGTGGTAGCAGAGCAGAGAGAGGGAGCACACATGCTGCAGCGTGCTATCGTCAAGCTCCTCTTCAATTTTGACGAATCCTGATAGACCTACTCGTAGACCTTGGCTCCTCTATCTACATTGTTGATGATAGCGCTCGCTCGCGCGATGTTTGCCTACGTCGGATGTGGAGGAATCCGTGAAAGCATGGCGCCTGTGTCTGTTGTAGTAGCATTTTATCTGGTTTGTTTTTGTTTTGTGTACGTACAGAGATTATGTGTGCAGGTACGAAGTATACAGTCTGGTACACAGTACCTAGAGAGACGAAAAGGTCGAAGGCACAAACGAACCGTGCGATATCGGGAGGAAATAGAGCGACGTCGGGAGAGCGAACGGGAGGGCATTGGGAGCGAACGCAGAGCCGACCGGCGCGACCGAACGGAGCGCGTTGCATCGCCGTTCGCATTTTTCAAGCTCGACGTTTGCTGCAAAGCGCAGAGCTGCACGACGTGGAATCCTTGTAATTCGCATTTCGTAACTATTTTAGAGGCACCGGCCAAAAATTGATACATAAACACCTGGTACGTACGAAGCACGACGTGCATACCTGGCATATAATCACCATACCATCATACATATGATACGTACACTTTTTACTTGAATGTTCACTTTTGGGAGTTTGTGTTTTCTCCCATTTTTATATTTTTGCGTTTTCTTCCATTTTTGTGTTTTTTATTCCATTTTTTCCTTGTTTGTATATTTATTTTCTTCATCTGTTTAGCAAAAATAAAATCGTTCGCCATTTTTGTCCAACCATGTACCTGAACCACTCCTCTCCCCCTCTTGCTCTTCTCTTGCGGGTACCAACATAACGATCCGTTCTTTACCACCACCAGGTACGTCCTGTTCACAAGCGCACAACTCATAACGCGCAGAAAAAGAAGCTACCGGCAGTTCTAATGCCCGGCTACAAGCCTGGCGAGTACGGGGAGTAGACATGTAATTATCGTATCGCATTCAATCCGGCAACATCGTTAGGATAGTGTGTTGGATGTGTCCAGAGCTTCATTACGTCGCACTAGCCGCGAAAAACAAGTTTTTGCGAGACGTTACCTCTTTCGCGCGCGTAACAACACAACATAATACAGAGCATATTAGTACGTGCCCGCCACCTACGCCGCCAGACGCTTGGTATATCTGCGCCCCTTGCGTCAAAGCAGTAACCACAACAGCTACGCGACGAAATATCAATACCACAAAGAAGTGCCCTAGGTGTGTGAAGTGCTGCTTTGCTGATGCTGGGAGATTTTCGGACACAGCCCACTCCAACACCTACACGTAAAATGGACGAGTGTGCTAACCAACTGCTTTTATTAGCCAGCGCTCGCCACCAGCGCCATCCTCAAGTAGGAGAATACTGGTGCAACGTCTTTGACCATTTTAGCCTTTGATAAACGCATAAAAGGCAGTTGATCGTTTGTGAAAATTACCTCATTTTCGTCAAGTTTGCGAAATCCATCTGGGAGGGGTTCGCGCTGGCTGGCAAGGCGGTCAATCGGGAAGTGCTGGAATGAAAATTCATCGCAGCACGCGCCTGCGAAGACGTTCACCAGGGATACATACAACATAGTCGACACAACTCAATGTGTGCATTATGAATGCCAGATGCCTGCTACAGAGTGATGCGATTGGCTGCCGTTAGGTGATCGGACTATGTTTAACCCGCAAGTAAAAGCATTGCAGGTTTGGCAGCAAAATTTGGCACTTCGACAATAGCATGTGAATGCCGAAGGAATGTCTGCAGTAACAATGAAAACAATTTTCATCTGGCGTCTGGAACCTCAAGTAGTGAGCTCACCAATGTTCGTATCCTCTCGTCGCCGTCGTCCGAGGCCGAAACGTCAATTCCAGCGAAAACCTTTGGGGAAGGAGGAGGTGTGTTCTGGCCGACAGATGTCAGGATGCCCGCTCCTGTGTCGTCATGCCCCTGTCGAATTCAGAACATTTTGTGCGGATGTTGATGGACATGAGTCCGGTTTTCAAAAAGGACGGGCAAATCGATAACAAATGGAGAGAAAAAATTGGATCTTCGCGCTTCGGCCAACAACAGGGGTGAATATACGCAAACGTAAACGCCGGTCACTCAAACGTAATAAACAGCTACAGAAATAACGAGAAATTACAGGGAAACTCAAAACAAGGCAGCCTGCGAGTAATATACAAGAATTGTACAAATAGCGTCTTTCTTCGTTGTGCCTACTTCCAGATTAAGAGCCGTCTTAACTGGTCAACTTTGCGCGACCTAACAGCTGTACTTACGTTAATATGTAGGGTCCGTATTAACGAACATAACCTATCGCAATTTATTAAAAATTCGTAGAAAAAAGCGAGTTTGCATGCTATCGAGGAATAGCATAGTGTGTTGAAAAATACGAAAAACGCAAAAGGGTCAACGAACACCCGTTGACAACCAACGAGGTAAGCGACGGCACGCGTGCTCCCCGGGTCACCGTGATCAGCGACAGAACCCTTCTGTCGGCACCGGTAGGAGGTTATCGCTCATGGGATGTCTTGGGTGGCTGGCGCAGCCCCGAAGCCCCACGCGGGCAGCAGCGACAGGGATACGGCGATCATATTTCTGCGTGAAGTCGTGATCTGGTCGGTGCTAGTGGGGTTTGGGAGGTAAAGACCGATGACATACAGGGTTGTCGACGATCATCCTTCTTTTAAAGGCGCCAAGGGCGGTCTCCTGTGTGCTGGGGGGCGTCGGACCTCGCGCTGCAGCTGCTCCGGTGGCCCTGCCTCTCGGGACCCATGGCTCTCGTCTCTGAAGCAGTCGACGACACGGCCCAAGTTTGCGTGGTTTGCTTCTGTTCCGATTAAACGCCACGTCAATTTGGCCAAACTCCCCAAATACCATAACAAACTTAAAATGGATAAGGGCAGAGAAGTCCCAAAAGACTTCTTGTAAAATTTGGAAAAAGGGTGGGTGGGCGGGAGAAATCACGAAATACCTAGCCCAGCGACCGCTGGCAAGCTACAAAACAGCAGCCCTCTCTGTTCGCGTGTTCAAACAGTCTGCCAGCACTGTTCCGTGCTGTACCCACTTGGTATTCCAACACACGCCATCAACCAAGCAGTGCCTTGGTGCTGTTCTTTCAGCCACGAATATAAACCAAACGCCTAATTCTCTCTAGAACAACAAACAACAGATTATTCTTGGAACGGTTCCCGATCTCTAATAGTATTCTCTTTTCGTTGTTTGTATCTTCCGAATTGCGTTGTATTTTTATCATTTTCTGTGGCTTAGGAAGGAGAGCTGCCGGCTGACATGTCTACCGCATTATACGAATATCTGTTATGCCCACATGCCTTTGCTCATAAACGCATCCCCCTCCCTACACTGTCTGGGTTCTACTGTACGCATTCCCGGGCTTCCGAGATACCGAATGGTCCCAACACCATTCTACTCCTCCGCACCCGAGATTAATCCGGGACTTCTACTGTTTTCCCCATACAGTGTATTGACTTGGCTGTAATTTCAGACCCTTGCTAGTCGTTAGGGTACGAGACACTTGTCCCTCATTGTCCCCATCACTATGCGTGTAAGGCTTACACGCATCAGACTTCCACCTTCCTTCTCGCTGCGTGACTCATTCAGACGCGTCGTGTCCAGATGCGAACGTCGAGGTGCTCCCTATCCTCAGCGAGTGGAGGGCTGTTTCGGGATATGCGCTTATTTTTCGACCCCCCCATAAATATATTCTATTTATAGGTTGGGTTGGCGTCGGTTGGCAACGACGCTGTAAAACACGCCACTCGCTGCGTGAGCTAGACAACCAGGGTGCCGTTTTTTTTTTGTTATTCTGTTTTGGCGGTCACCAAAGCTGGCGGTCGAGTAGATCATTTGTGCGGGGTGGAGAACCTTTGTTCCGCACAAGGGGAATGGTCGTATCACGTAGTGTTAATATGGTAAGGCGTCCGCGAGGCAGTTACATAGTAAAACCCATTGCTGTCTCCGGAAGTGGCCACACCAGAAATTAAATTAACTCATTGAAGCTGTCGTCCATATGCAAGTCCGCCTCAGAGGCGGTTCTTAGCAGGATGCAGCTCACCCTCCATGCGACTCGCCCAATACCTCACGGCGCTTCGCGCTTGGTGCAAGCAATGTCTGCCTGGTTGGTGAAAACCCAACGTGTTCCGTCCCGGCATTGTAAGGATGCGAGGGTCTATGGTCATACGACTACGGCCGTGCACGATATGAGTACACCCCCCACCCCCCTCTCTAAGCGATATCACCTCTCACCGTATTCCGAAGCTATTAATTACTTCTCCCCCCTGAACAGTACAAAGACAGTGACGCGTGTTCAGGTAGCGTTAAATGGTATGGCAGTGATTCCACCAAAAAAGCAACGACTTTACCACCCTCACCCAGCTCAGAACGCGGCCCCAAGCCTCGCTACATATATGTCGCTACCAACTTGAAGGTCGGCATCATCTCCAACACCGTCGGCATCACTCCACTAAAGAAACCTCAACAGACTGTAAACGGAGCATCACCTCGTGTGAGCCATGCCCGATCCATTAGATCATCTGATCAGACACTCACTTACTTTTGCATAATTGTATATTCTTAAATGCCCACGTTGACTTTTAAGCCTGGTGCGAGTCGGACGGGTTTTGTAAAATGCGATGTTTTCTAAGCCACACCGCCACCGCGACGGGTAGCAGCAAGACTACCCAGGTGCCCTGTACCCAACGGCATCGTATCGCTGTAGTTTTCGTATTCGCTCTGTCCCAACTTGCAAACGAACATTGCAAATATTAATTATCCCGTTTCACCCCACATTGGTGCAATATCTGCCCTGCGGCCGACTATCTGCAAGTATCCGTGCCTGGGGCCTCTCGAACGTGCGGCCATGAAGACTCCGATCTGCAGGTACTGCATTCATTATGCCTTTAGTGTACTGAGTATACGTACTCGTAAATATTTTAGTTGCACCACAAATCGTAAGTATTCGTGTTGCTTCCGCGCCCAAGGCTTGTTGGACGTTTTCAGTAAAGGGCTCTACATACTATGCACCTCATCGCTTAACATCGAAAATAACCATGTGCACTGTTCTCAGCGGCACCATAACGCTTAACGTATCGCCTGCCTGCTGCGACATGTGAGCCAAATATGTAGGCATCCCTGCTCACAATTTACCAAGTAGTGGTGCGATTTCCACCGCTGTGGTAAGATGGCTATTTACATCAGCGTTCGAGACTTGACGGATGTTTGGCTGTGAACATTCCCTCTCAGCGATTGGCGAGATGCTCATGCATCACGCCATCATCATACACTCGCAACTACGCACATTAAACCCACGCCCAAGGTCTGTTGGACGTTTTTAGTGACCGTTTGAAACATTATGCGCCCCATCGCGACCGCGAGAGGTAAAAGCGAGAACATCTACTGCGCTGATCTCAGCGGCATCGTACCAATGTAAGTATAGTTGCCCTGCCGCGTTATGTGAGCAAAAAATGCAAATATTGCTACTCAGAAGTTTTTAGTGACAAGTCTGAAGAGAATTCTGCGCTCCGTCGCGACCGCGAGCGATTATCAGCCAGAATACCGAGTGCACTGTTCCCAGCGGCTTCGTACCGTTGTAAGCACCGCCGCCCTGCCGCGACATGTGATCGAAAATTGCAAATATTGGTGCTCAGACGCTTTAGTGAAAGTCTGAAATATTCTGCACCCCATCGCGACCGCGAGAGGTAACAGCGGGAATTCCAAATGCACTATTAATAGTAGACACCTTTCAAACTCGGCATTCATGGTACCTTAGAAAACAAATCACAAAAACATGCGTGAACGACATTGAACCAATCTTTTTTTGTTAGTGTCTTTTGTTCTCCTTGGATCTTTGTGGAAGAGCCATGCATGCTTTTTTACATGAGGGCCAAAACCTGCCCTCGCGTAGAAAAATCAAGTGTTTTTGCCAATTAAGAGAAGGGTCCGCCTCCTCCCTCCGACGACCGCGGCCAACACAGCAGCAGCAGGCACGCTGCTGCTGCTGTAAAAAATCACGCTGCTTCTGTATAATGGCCCAGAGGGCACATTGTACAACGAGCTCCGCAGACACAAACCGACAACCCGACTCTCCAAACGGGAGCTGGCCGCCGCCCCTGCCACGACGCCACTGCCACCACCACTGCTGCTGCTGGTTTGTTGCTGCAGCTGCTCTCGACAATAGTCGATGCATCTCGTGGAGCATGATCCGCGATGTATCGAGGAGCAGAAGAACAACCTGGCAACATACTGTTTTTTCGTTTTGGTTAGTTTTAACACACACGGAAGCGAGTCAAGTTGCAGCAACGCATCGCAGCAGGACCACAGCAGCACCACCAGCACCACCACCACAGCAGCAGTAGCAGCAATAGCAGTGATGGCGGTGGCGGAGATGGCGGTGCGTGCGGCTGCGGCGCAGCAGGAACAGGAGCAACAGCTATACAGGGGAGGTCAAAACATGTATGTGTACTTGTGTACGTATACGAGTAGCAGTTTACCATTTTTTGCTTTTGCTTTTGTGGCCTCGCCTCTTTGCTTTTGGTGCTGCTGCGACTACGACAACTGTGAAAACAATTTGGCTGTGCAGCCGCCGCCTCCGCCGCCGCACCGACGCGGGCGGCACTGCTGCTACTCTGCTGTGCTGCTGCTGCTGCTGCTGTGCTGCTGCTGCTGCTGCTGCTGTGCTGCTGCTGTGCCGATTCTGCTGTGCTGCTGCTGTGCTGCTGTTCTTGTCACATACCAGGTACCTGGTATACCAGGTATCACACCTGGTACGGATTTCTGAATACCTGGTACAACGAAGGGGTCTTCCCTTGAATTGTGCATTACGACCAAACACTTTGCCCATGAATGACTTTGAAACAAAATTTCGAATTGGATTCTTCATCGACGAAATAAATATGCGAATTCAAAATCCACAAATTCAGATAATACGTGAATGCCGAGTTTGAAAGGTGTCTATTCCCCGCGCCATATTACCGTTGTAAGCATCGTCGCTATGCCGCAACGTGTGAGCAAAACTTGCAAATATCGATCCTCAGACGTTTTTAGTCTAAGTCCGAAGTATCCTGCGCCCCGTCGCGACCGCGGGGGGTAACAGCCAGAATACCTAGTGCACTGTTCCCAGCGGCATCGCACCGATATAAGCATCGTCGCCCTGCCGCGAAATTTGATCGAAAATTGAATAGTTGTGCTCGGAATTTTTTAGTGAAAGTCTGAAATATTCTGCGCCCCATCGCGACCGCGAGGGGTAACCGCGCGAATACATAGTGCACTGTTCCCAGCGGCATCGCACCGTTGTAAGTATCGTCGCCCTGCCGCGATATGTGAGCGAAACAATGCAAACCTTGCTGCTCTCACGTGACCAAGCAGTGGTGTGCTTTTGCAACTGCAGTCACCATCTACCAGTATCAGCGCCCAAGCCCTCTCGGACGATTGGCTGCGAAGGTCCCGTCTCAGCGATTGGCAAAACGCTCATTCATTACGCAATTAATATATGCTCGTAATCATTATGCTTTCGCCACGCGGTCAACTAGTTACAAGAACAGCGCCCGAGGTCTCCGGCACGTTTTGCCTTAGATAATTTCCTCTCACCCGATTACCTGCTAGTGGTGAGACACTAACTCAATACAAGTTACATTTACACGTAATATTAAGGTTGTACTCACACACGAGGCCGCTTGGACGTTATATATAATACCGTGAAATTCCGAGCCCTGGCGGTCGACCATCTGCCATAATCCGCGCCCACCACCTACCGGGCGTTCTTGGCTGAAACAATATCTCTCACCCACCTTATGCTTGTGGGAAGACACTCCTTCAATTATGCCATACGAATGTTCGCAGGTGTTGACGTCGTATCAGAATCAATTCTGCGCCCTATCGCGAACCCGCTACGGGTACCAGCAAGAATATCAATTGCACTGCGAACACCAGCGAAAAACGCAACTGATGCTGATGTTCTCGAACTGATGCTGATGTTCTCGCATTCACTCAGCAGCGTCCACGGATTAACCCTTTCGATCAATTGTCTATAAATATATGCGCCCAATTCTTCTCGACTGTCGGGGTATAGCTGGAAATATGATACTCGTATCTCACGGAGCTGGGTACTCCACATTGTAGAAGAAATATAATTTACTGGGAATATTCTTTTGCTCTATATATATACATATATACGTACTGCGACTATAAATAGCCCAAACATTTGAGGTGGCAGGTGGGGGTGGTGGATGCAATATAGCTCAATATAGCTCCGCGCTCTATGGTGCACAGCTTCATAAATATGGCGCTCGGTTCGATTCCACGCTGCTGCGACGTTTTTTTTTTTTTTGGCAATCGGCGATTTTACGAATTTGAGGAATTTTGACCGTTTACGGTTCGCGCTTCGCGCTCACGGCCTCCGGCGGCTCCTGCGGAAGGCTAATTATATTTCTGCACCTTGTGGGTGGGAGCAGGGTGCCAAATGGGATAATATCCGAGTGGGATCAGGTTTGGGTGGGATCAGGGGAGCAAACAAAGGCCTGTTTTGTTTTCCCGCCAGTTTTTGTTTCCCGCTTGTTTTTATGGGAAATATTCCCAGAACGTTCTATTTCTACACTGTGGAAGACTCTACTGATCTCACCCAACTAATGCGCACAGCCACTCGTAGATGTTCTCGCCATAGTTTAACTCTGAATCTGCGCCCCATCGCGAACACGCGAGAGGTACCAGCAAGGATTTTCATATGCACTTCGTAGATTAGCGCGGTATGACACCGCTGCGCGACGTGTAAACACAGCAGTGCAATAAATCCGCAACAGCAGCAGTGAGAAAGGAAGCCCACTTGGTTTTCGATTATGAGCAACTACCTTTGAAGTTACGAATATTCTTCCCACCCAGTAATCTGCGCCTGTGAGACATCAATGAAATATGCGGTATGATACAGCCGACACCGGTCGCCCCGGTGGTCTAACAGGTAGCCACGAAGCCCGTTAGCGTTGGAGGTCGGGGGTTCGATTCTCCTCGTACGGAGGTTTTTACTCAAAAATGACACCAACTGTCGAGAGCGCATAGTATAGCGGGGGTAAGCACAATTCGACGAAAGTTGACGAGGGAAGAAAGTGCTGAAATCCTCTCGCGATAAAAAGCAAAGCAAGAACCGTAGTGGGGGAGGAGGGAGGAGAGCCTACTTTGTGACCCCGGATCTGAGTTACGACTAGGAAGGAGAGAAAAAGGGCGAAGATGATAAATGCGATGGACAAAAAACAAAAAAACAGTAATCGTATATCTGCTTGCGCCTGGGGAAATCCGATGGTGTCCCGTTTCCACGTTTCCACGATCCTATACGTGTCAAGAGTTTACTGATTTACACATCACAAATCACAGTGTATGTCATTTTTCCGTCTTGCTGTTCAGCTAGGTAGCAATATGAACGATTTCATAATCTGCGCCCCATCGCGACCGCGTGATAGTTACCAGAAAGACTCTCCAATTACACTTCACGACTGCCAAAATGGCCTACGCCTGTTTAGCCACACACTGATGTTCAGCAAACAACTATTAATAGTGAGATCATTCTGAAATACCCTGCGCCCCATCACGACTACACGGGAGGTACCGGCAAGAGTATATAGTCGCGCAACACCTAGAAGAATATTAGTGCTACGGGTTGTCGTCGTCCTCCCGCAACGAGCGAGTGATTTTCCAAATAAATGATGCTACTCACATTCACCCAGCAAACCGCAATGTATACCCTTGCGGTCGACTGTGTACAAGTATCTGCGCTCGAGACTTCTCGAGCGCTTGGCTATGAAGATTCCTTCACTCAATACTGTACCTGGATAATCACTCATTCGTTATGCCATAGTGTATACTTGTATCCGCGCTCAGGACATCTCTAGCTCTTTCCTGTGAAAAACATATTTCACCCAATAATGCACCTGGGGAGTCACTCAGTCGTTATACCATAGTGTACTCGTATCCGCGTTCAAGACCTCGAGCGCTTGACTGTGAAGCTTATCTCTCACCCAATAATACACCTGGGGAGTCACTCATTCATTATGTCATAGTATATACTCATATCCGCGCTCGAAACCTCTCGATAGCTCGGCTGCGAAGATTCTCTCTAACCCAATAATGCACCTGGGGAACCACTCATTCAATATGCCATAGTGTATACTCCTATCCGCGCTCGAGACTTCTCGAGCGCTTGGCTGTGAAGATGCTCTCTCACTCAATGATGCACCTGGGGAGTCACTCATTCGCTATGTCATAGTGTATACTCGTATCCGCACTTAAGACCTCTCAAGTTTTTGGATGTTGTGAAGAAAACCTCTCACTCAACAATGCCCGTTGTAGGTCACCCACTCATTATGCCATACTGGTAATATATACTGTAGAGCAGGGCAATCGTTGCCCTGCTGTTCCCTACGTGTTACCAAATATAATAAGGTTGGACGGAAGGTATTATTTGTGCCCGTTCCTCCGTCTCTCGCGGCTCAGTATCACGGGCCTCCGTCCTTGCAGGCCTTTCCCAGCGAGCAGCAAGTCGTAGGTTCGTTGATGTAGTGTGCTGAGCGAGGTACGGCCTCTTCCCCAATCTGTGACCTCTAGCCGAGCTAACCTAGAAACAACGCTGGCGGCATCTGACCGCGACACGCCGAAGAACCCGGTAAGTTCTACGAGAAGTCGACCGTACATTTGCTCGACCGACCCTCGTTGGTGCAGCTTGACACCATGTATACACACTACGCACAAACTGCTATAGATGCCGTACCAGGTACGTATGTGTGTATAAATACAAGGGATCTGCTCCGCGGGTAGCAAATATTTTTTGCAGAGATACAGTCAGGCGGTTTGAACACCATCATCGTCGAGCGGGCGAACGAGGGCCACGGTAAGCACCGGGCTTCACGCGAGGCGGGCCTCGGGCCACGGGGCTCACTAGGGCAGAGAGGCAGTAGAGCTCGACCGGGACCGAATCGATGGCGTGGTGATCGTATGGGGGTGAGGAGTGTCGAGGCTGACAGAACGTGACAGATGCTCCAAAAAAAGAATAGCGGCGCAATCAACACAGACCTGACGGCCTGGCGGGAGGGTTCTTTTCAAAAACAATTTTTCGCTGACTTTTCGTGTCACTTGATTTGGGACGATTTTTTCAACGTCATTTTTTTTGTGTCACTTGATTTTCGTTTTTTCCGACCGTTTTTTTCGTTTTTGTTTTTTGCGCCTCCTGCCGTTTTGTACGAGTACGAGTACGAGTACGTATAATATGAAAGTCTTTCTCAGGTGTGTGGATTTCTTTGTTTTTCGTACTTCACAACTGGACGACCGTGCTGGTGCTGTGCTTTTATCTTTCGTATGATATACAAAGTGCGACATACTGAAAATTCTACAATAGTTGTTGTGCTACCACACATAATCACGAAAAGGGCACGAATCACACCCCCACAGCAGGCAGCGCATCGCCGTGCCGTGAGTCGGATTGCTGTACTTTCTCCTTCGAACATGAAGCTTTGTCGTCCTGGAGCATGGAGCTAATGTGCATCCCGAACATGTTCAAGTCGGTGCTTGCACTACATCATGGGCCTCTTCTGTACCCCTTTTTCCTTGCGCGATACGCCGCCCGCGAAGCGGAGCCCTTGTACTACTTACTAATGTATACGTACGTAGATGTACGGAAGAAGAGAAGGCACAGCACGGCAGCACTGTTAGCAGCGGGATTCAGGACGAAATATTCCAAAAAAGTGTCCGGTCTATTGACAAAACCGTTAAAAAAAATGGGAAACAAATCAGTTGAAATTTATTTTCCCCCTAATTTAAAGAGATCTCTCATATCGGGGAATACGTGTATTGTATTGATATATCCCATACCGGTATACATGTTGTCAATCACTTGCCGAGAAAACATCGAAAAACCGTGATTCCGATTCAGCAGCAGTAGTAGCAGCTCAGCAGCAGTAGTAGCTCAGCAGCGAGCAGCTTCCGTTTTTGCGACTTTCAATCATGGGATCGGCTTTTTTTCTTATTATTTTTGGGCTGCTGCTGAGCTTCACTGTTCGAGCCTACGCGTGTCAACGCTGTGCGTCAAGCACGCCCGATCCCCTCGCACAGCGGCGCAGCCGCCTCCACGCCCGCCGCCGCCGCTGCTGCTGCTGGTGCTGCTGCAGCTGTAGCTGCAGCTGCTGTGCTGGTCGTGTTACGGAAATGGCACACAAGACTTTTCATGCTGTATCATAGGGAGGTACAGGCGGCACGTACGGGTGCCAGTTTGTGATCGAGGCACCTTCCACGACGACATCAAGTGGGCGGGTGCCGCAGCAGCGGCCCGCAGAGACAGCCCAACGCCACTCGTCCGTGCCATACTCCAGCTTACACCTTTTGAGCCTCGGTGCGCTCCGCGGTTAGTTGCCGTGTTGTGGGTAGCAGCGCTTTTGTCGGGTGTGCAAGGTACGGCTCCCGGTGGTGTCGATGAGACCCAGTGCGTCGGGTGAAATCTCGGTACGTTGTACGCCAATGAACAGAGAGCACAAAAAACCCCGCAAATTCCGCCCAAATCGTTACTTCTGAAAAGTATTTTCATGTCGTTTTTTCAGAAAAAAAACGCTAATTTTCACCGCGGGACAATTTTTGGAAAAGTATTTCTCTACAAAGTATTTTGCGCAAACACTCTATATATTTTTGTTTTCTTCGAAATTCGAAGGCACACGGTATTCTGCGGGTATTTTTTTCTCTCCACTCAACATGAATAGTACCTATGCACCAGTATTTGTATATGGCCCTGTAGTCTCGGATCTAATCTGTGTATTGCAAGTTTTTTTCAGATGTGTGTGGTGTCGCCGTCGTTTTTGCTGAAATTGATGTTGTCAGTGTTGCTCGTCGTGGGCATTAGCTGTGGAAATGTGTAGCGGCGAGGGTGCGATAATGATTCACAACGTCTCACAGATGTCTTCCTTGCACCATGCTTCTTCGTCTAAGAGCCCGTATTAGCGAGGAACTTCACGTTCGTAATTCGATTCTTGTTTTGTTGTCATTTAAGTTTTGGATCCTATTGGTCGGAAAACGAACCACCAAGCAGGTATTTTCAACTAGAATTTGAAAAGGAGAAGATTTTCAGAGATCGGGAGAGTAGTGGACAGACACTGTTAGTGGATCTTCCTAAGGTAGCTAATTAGGCACTCTGGTTGGCCAAGCAAGCACTGGCCACTGGCATAGGGTTCGGGTTAGGGTTCGATCTGAGGGTCAACATTACTACTACCAAGACAAATACCCCCATTCCAAAGATCCATTATCACCCTTTGTCCACCCCTGGATCGGGAACCGTTCCAAGAATAATCTTGTGTAGAGAGAATTAGGCGTTTGGTTCATATTCATGGCTAAACGAACAGTACCGAGGCACTGTTTGGTTGATCGTGTGAGTTGAAATACCAAGTGGGTACAGCACGGGACCGTGCTGGCAGACTGGTAGAACACGCGAACAGACAGGGCTGCTGCTTTTGTATCTGGCCAGCGGTCGCTGGGCTAGGTATATCGTGATTTCTCGTTCCAAGCTCGGAAAGGAATGCGTGAGACGGGTCGAGTCGTACCACAGAGTGCAAGCGGCGTGCGCGCAAACGTCAACATCACGCATCTCAAAGACCGGTATGTTCTCATGTAGTTTGTTAATCTCTGACGCCAAAGGGCCGAGGGCGTACGTGTTTTAGGATGGCTTGAGCGACTTTCGAGGTGAGTTCGTTGTCATCCTTTCACTTTACGAGGATTATGTACCTGGTGTACAGCAGTACTGCAGTAGTAGCGCTCGTGCGTACCAGGTATAGTTACTGCTTTACTTGTATACGTACATATAAGGTACCGCCCGGTAAGGAGAGCTCTGCGGGAAAAATGGATACATACGAGTATACCTTTCTTTTTGGGGCAGTACCAGTGCAGCAGTTATTGCGATCGCACGCGCAAGTCTGGGGGGTGAGCTGTTGTTGATGCTGAAAACGTCCCGCTTCATACCGATGACGTAGAAAAAGGGAAAATGAAAAACCCGGAGGAACAACGGCAGTCCCTACAGTAGTTTCAATATATATGATGATCAAGCACATGCGCACGACATATCGCGGAAATATTTGGTACCAGGTATATGATATGATGATCGAGCACATACGCACGACATATCGCGGAAATTTACGACATGATATTATGATCAAGTAATGTGATCGCGTTCGGTGGTACATACTCGTACATAAGTATTTTGTGCTTTTGGTATAGCCTGGGCGTGGATATACCATGATGTTACGAGTAGACTTGTATCAGGTATTCGGCACACCGAATGATGGTACTCAGAGAGTATCGTGTTCGATGGTGCATACTCACATATCGTACACCCATTTGCACTCTTGGTAGCCCGGACGTGGATATACCATGCTTTTACGAATATGCGTGTACCAGGTGTGCGGCACATTGAACTATGGTATATATACAACCTGGAGCAGTCTATCAGGTGGGAGAAAAGTCTTCGAACTCAAAAGATACTTGATAATTGGTAGTTGACCACGAGGCCAGGACTGGAAAAGGCATTGTATTGCTTTTGGTTGAATCGTGGGCGACATTACCGCCCTATGATTGCATGCGGCTGGGCGACAAATAGAATTACAGCAGCACAATGCGGCTGGCTTCAACAGCATCCTCCTACTCTTAGTAGCCTGGACGTGGACATACCATGATATTACGAGTATAAGTGTATTATACCAGGTGTACGGCACACTGAATTGTGGTATTTGTATCACCTGGAGCAGTCTATCAGGTGGGAGAAAAATCTTCGGACTCAAAAGATACTTGGTAATTAGTAAGTGACCACACGAACAGGGAAAGGCATTGTATTGCTGTTGTATTGCTGTTGGTTGAATCGCGGGCGACCTTATCGCGCTTTTTTATTACATGCGGCTGGGCGAGGAATCAAATCATAGCAGCACGATGCGGCTGGTGTTTCAACAACATTCCCCTACAGCTAGTATGTCTTCAGATTTTCGTGTGCACGTGCGATTATATATATTCCCTAGGTGTCAACCTAGGGTAATCTAAAAAATCTGAAATTCCAAACCCGTCTGTCTGACCCCGGGTTCAAAGAGGCTCCAACCCACGGCATTTCCCCCCCCAAAACCTGACGCGCATATCGCGCGTATACCGCGCCCAGCGAGAATCGATCACCGACACACGTACAAGCACTCTGGGCCAACTTTCGGCTTCAACGGAGCCCTGTGCCTTGAGTCACGCGTCTCACCCGAACCCAAGAGAGCAACAATCCCTCGCGCAAGAGTCGGTACGAGCAGCAAAATCGTTCGTAAATTTCCTACAGCGCATCGATCATGGCAAAAGTGGGATCATATCGTCGAGCGACAGCTCGTCCAACGGGAGTAGTTAGCGGCGTGATCGAGGTCGTTCCGCGCCAATTGTAAAGGATCGTGCAAGGTCGTTTCAGGCTGCACGCTCTTGACCCGAATGGGCTTTACGGTATAGTTATAGCGCGCAGAGGGGTTGCTCTGCACGCGGATCCCAGTGACACTTTGCCACCATCGATATGATCGTTTCACGCGCTTACAGCAGTACGAGTACGTACTATTGTGTGACTCGCTCCCTGCCGCAAAGCCTGTCTGTGATTTATGGCGACAGGTACAGTCAGTAATACTCATCTTTCACTTGTACGGTTATAAATGCATTCAATTCGCCATTAATCGCATCAATCGAAAATATTCCGTGTGTGTACGACGAGTATATGTCAAGCTGTCAAGATGTCAGGCAGTGTGATAGGTATGTCGTAAAATATGTGATGTCGAGCGGCGTAACTTGTTGTGTGCCGTTTCATTTGGCGTTGGCGTTACATTTTCATTTATTTTGGGATCTGAAATCGTCGATGATTGACTCCGACTTCACCCCATGGCCCATGGCATGGGCCAAGGACCATACGCGTACGTACGTACGTACGTACGTACGTAGAGATTAGATATCACGACGATTGGTTGTGTGCTTCTTACCACACACACGAACGACCGTCTGTCCCATACATCAACGGCAGTAGTCGGACCCACTCCGCTTCCTGACGATTCCATTCAAAATATATTCCACGAACACGCATACAGAGGGTTGGCAGCTGGGCGGGGCACGGGGGTCGGGGCTCCGCCCCGACCCCGGCTCCCCGCCACCTCAAGGATGATTTATTGTTGTAGCTTGTACAAAAAGCTATGCCTGGCATTCATCATGTACATACAGCTTGTGTACACTCGACACTCGACCTATACTGTACCTGTTGCTGTGTCTCGCCAATAATGCTGCCTGACAGTGTCCTCCATCTATATATGCACTTGTATGTTCGTGTGTACGCATACAGAGGGTTGGCAGCTGGGCGGGGCACGGGGGACGGGGCTCCGCCCCGACCCCCGCTCCCCGCCACCTCGCCTATGAAGTGGTGTGGTTTATTGTTGTTGCTTGTACAGAAGAAAGCTATGCCTGGCATTCATCATGTACATACAGCTTGTGTACACTCGACACTCGACCTATACCACCTGTTGTTGCTGTGTCTCGCCAATGATGCTGCCTGACAGCGTCCTCCGTCTATATATGTATGTATGTACTCGTCAGGTGCTAGCGCACACGCAGCGTAAATCAGCGTTCTCCACGTTACCGTCAGGTGCTAGCGCACAACGCAGCGTGTGTTACCTCGGCTAAGCAGAAGTAGCAGCACAGCAGCAGCAGCCGTCCTCCACGTTATCGTCATGTGCTAAAGCGCCCAACGCAGCGTGTCACCTCGGCTACGCCGCCGTCGCTTTGAAAAACTAACTGATATACTTGTTTAATAGGTCTACTCGCGGGCATGTGATGGGCATACATGATGACATCCGATGTAAAGCTCAGTACGAGTACGTCCGACACAATCATCGATTCGACCCAGAGTTGATGTTATCTTGTCAGGTTGAGTATCGAATTTGTATAACTTCATCTAGACAAAGGCTACAGCGTCAATTTTTATGCCAGGTGTAAGATGAAGCTGAGGGATTGATGGGCTACAGAGCCAAATCGTGTTTGGAGTTGAACTAAGTAGGGGAGGGGATTACTAAAAAAAGATGGAACTAGACCTCGACACAGAGTTGAAAGGCAGGGGATTTGGGAAATTAAATAATTTCCGCGACAGAGCCCAGTAATAGTTATAGCGCGCAGAGGGGTTGCTCTGCACGCGGGTCGCAGTGACACTTTGCCACCATCGATATGATCGTTTGACGCGCTTACACGTACAGCAGTACGAGTACGTACTGTATTGTGTGACCCGCGCCCCGCCGCAAAGCCTGTCTGTGATGTGTGGCGACAAGTACAGTCAGTAACACTCATCTTTCACTTGTACGGCTATAAATGCATCAATTCGTCATCAAACGCATCAATCAAAAATATTCCGTGTGTGTACGACGAGTATATGTCAAGATGTCAGGCAGTATGATAGACACGTCATAAAATATGTGATGTCGAGCGGCGTAACTTGTTGTGTGTCGTTTCATTTGGCGTTGGCGTTACATTTTCATTTTGGGATCTGAAACCGTCGATCATTAACTCCGACTTCATCGATGGCCCATGGTCCATGGCATGGGCCAAGGACCATGCGCGTACGTACGTAGAGATTAGATATCACGCCGATTGATTGTGTGCTTCGTATCACACACACGAACGACCGTCTGTCACACACATCAACGGCAGTAGTCGGACCCACTCCGCTTCCTGACGATTCCATCCTAAATATATTCCACGGACACGCATACAGAGGGTTGGCAGCTGGGCGGGGCACGGGGGTCGGGGCTCCGCCCCGACCCCCGCTCCCCGCCACCTCGCCTGTAAAGTATGATTTATTGTTGTAGCTTGTACAGAAAGCTATGCCTGGCATTCATCATGTACATACAGCTTGTGTACACTCGACACTCGACCTATACTGTACCTGTTGCTGTGTCTCATGCTGCCTGACAGCGTCCTCCGTCTATGTATGCTTGCAAAGGCATGTTCGTTAGGGTACGTACCTAACTGTACCGTGTACCGGGGGTATTTTCTCGGTAAATACCGGTACCCGACACTTCGGTAAGTTCGGTATGGCCTCGATACCGGTACCCGACACTTCGGTAAGTGCGGTATTTTTTCAATACCGGTACCCGACACTTCGGTAAGTTCGGTACGCCCGCCCAAATATACCCCAGGTACCGGTATACCCTCGACCGCAATACCGGGGGTCGTTATTTGTTCGGTACCGGGCTCGATACCCTACCGAACACTTCGGTAAGTTCGGTACTTTTTCAATACCGGTACCCGACACTTCGGTAAGTTCGGTATTGTTTCGATACCGGTGCCCGACACTTCGGTAAGTTCGGTACTTTTCCAATACCGGTACCCGACACTTCGGTAAGTTCGGCACTTTTCCAATACCGGTACCCGACACTTCGGTAAGATCGGTATTGGTTCGATACCGGTGCCCGACACTTCGGTAAGTTCGGTACGCATACCCGAACATACCCCGGGTACCGGTATACCCTCGACCACAATACCGGCGGTGATCGGTTCGACCTCGATACCGGGGAATCGGGTATGTATGCAATACGGACACACATTATGACATTATACAAGGTACCTGGTATTTATTTGTGGCAGCAGCAGCAGTCTTCTCTACATCCATGTTCACGTATCCACCTGGTCCTTCGCTCTGGAGTGACACAACGAACTCATCTCACACCCACCATGAACGGCTGGAGACACAACATAACAATCGCTGAGAGTACACAGCGAAAGGATAGATGATATTTTCACCAAGTCGCGCCGGTGGGGTTCGAGGCGCCGCCGAGGCGGTGCTATGACACGCTCTGCGCAGCCCTCGTGTAGTGGGAGAAACTCCGACTGCTCACCTGAGAAAGTACTCGTATCATGCATCCTAATTTACGGACTTCAACGCGACATATCGAATCCATCGCTGCTCTAATTGTAATCAAACAGTGATGTACCAGCAGCAGCTGCAGCAGCACTACGCGAGGTTGCCGATGATCTAAACTGTATGCCGAGCTTCGACGTTGGGAGATTGGGGTATAGAACGGGCTTCAAGCGTACCCCTCGATGAAAGTGGCACGCGTGAACTGCATCAAATATACAGAAGAGCCCACAGCAGCAGCGCATTGCCCAAGTTGGAGCTGCTGCTTCTGCCCCTCTGCTGCTGTGTTCTGTTGTTGCTCTTGCTGGGGCTGGTGCTGCTGCTAACCGTGCTTCCGATTGCTACGTGGTTGGGATGGCAGCGGCAGTATTGCCATTTTCTCCGTCATTGGCTCCGCCATCTGTTTGCTGTTGCTACAAGTACACATTTATGTACGGTATGTACGGTAACAAGGGTACGTACCGAAGTATACCGGGGGTATTTCCTCGGTAAATACCGGTACCTGACACTCGGTAAGTTCGGTATTTTTTCAATACCGGTACCCGACACTTCGGTAAGTTCGGTATTTTTCAATACCGGTACCGGACACTTCGGTAAGTTCGGTACTTTTTCAATACCGGTACCCGACACTCTGGTAAGTTCGGTACGCGCAACAAATATACCCCCGGTACCGGTATACCCTACCGAAGTTGCCTTTGTATGTTTGTATGTACGCATACAGAGGGTTGGCAGCTGGGCGGGGCACGGGGGACGGGGCGCCCCGACCCCCGCTCCCCGCCACCTCGCCTGTGAAGTGGTGTGGTTTATTGTTGTTGCTTGTACAGAAGAAAGCTATGCCTGGCATTCATCATGTACATACAGCTTGTGTACACTCGACACTCGATCTATGCCTGTTGTTGCTGTGTCTCGCCAATAATAATGCTGTCTGACAGCGTCCTCCGTCGATATAAGTATGTATGTACGCATACAGAGGGTTGGAAGCTGGGCGGGGCACAAGGGTCGGGGCGGAGCCCCGACCCCCGCTCCCCGCCACCTCGCCTGTGAAGTATGATTTATTGTTGTAGATTGTAGAGAAAGCTATGCCTGGCATTCATCATGTACATACAGCTTGTGTACACTCGACACTCGACCTATACCACCTGTTGTTGCTGTGTCTCGCCAATAATGCTGCCTGACAGCGTCCTCCGTCTATATATGTATGTATGTACTCGTCAGGTGCTAGCGCACACGCAGCGTAAATCAGCGTCCTCCACGTTATCGTCAGGTGCTAGCGCACAACGCAGCGTATGTCACCTCGGCTTAGCAGAAGTAGCAGCACAGCAGCAGCAGCCGTCCTCCACGTTATCATCATGTGCTAAAGCGCCCAACGCAGCGTGTCACCTCGGCTACGCCGCCGTCGCTTTGAAAAACTAACTGCTGTACTTGTTTAATAGGTCTACTCGCGGGCATGTGATGGGCATACATGATGACATCCGATGTAAAGCTCAGTACGAGTACGTCCGACACAGTCATCGACTCGACCTAAAGCTGATATTACCGAGTCGGTTTAATTATCGAATTTGTATAACTTTATCTAGCCAAAGGCTACAGAGTCAATTGTTATGCCAGGTGTAAGATGAAGTAGAGGGATTGATGGGCTACAGAGCCAAATCGTGTTTGGAGTTGAACTAAGTAGGGGAGGGGATTACTAAAAAAAGATGGAATTAGACCTCGAAACAGAGTTGAAAAGCAGGGGATTTGGGAAATTAAATAATTTCCGCGACAGAGCCCAGTAACTAAAGTCACTGGGAAATAAAGTCACTGGGAATATTCTGTGGCGTTTTTCGACAGGGTGGTTTCCATGCTACAGTAAATCGAAGTTCTGGTATTTTGGGTAGACTTTGTACGTCCAAACTTCAGTTCTGCCCTACGAGTACTTCAACTTACGTAAGTACGCACTCCTGCTGTCGGCAAATCGGTCCTTGTGTTATTCTGTATCTGGAACGGCAGCAGCAGTGCGTACTCCTGCTGTAGGCACATCGGTCCTTGTGTTATTCTGTATCTTGGACAGCAGCGGCAGCAGCACCGCAGCAGCAGTAAACACAACCGCACAAACTTTAGATGAGAGGCGTCGTCATTCTTTACGTTATTTCCACTCTCCTCATCGTGGCCATGGCGAACAACCGCAGAAGAGGCACACACGGTAATACTAGCGACGACCCCCATCACCGACTTCAACATCAGCGAGTTCTAGTAGATATACCGCGTTCTTCGGCGTAACGCAGCCGCATGCCGCCAGCGCTGTTTCTGGGCTAGCCCGGCTAGATATACTCCTTCGGGACACAGGCAAAGGCGGGATCGGGCTTCGTCCGGGTCGAATACCACACACACAATCACGAAAAAGGCACAAATCACACCTGCACAGCAGTAGGCAGCCCAGCGCCACATACATGCTTTGAGCCGTGTGTTGCTGTGCTTTCTCTTTCGGACATACAGCTTTGTTGTCCTGTGGAGCATGGAGCTCTTGGCATTGCAAGTAAAAGCCGCCTGTACATACTTGCTACGGTACACCAAGGGCGGGTGAAAACAAAAACCCGAGACTCCCCCCCCCCCCCCCCCCCAACACACCCTTTTTTCATTTTTTTTTAGCTCAAACTAAACATCCTATTTCTCAGCCTTTGGGCGTCAGTTGCTCAGCAAGACGTTGTCGAAACAATGCGCACGAGCCCTACGGGTGTTGTTTGTGTGTTTCATGGATAACTTGGATGGTGAGAAGTGTTGAAAGTGGTGTTTGGTTTAATTTATCTGCAACAATAGTCGGAGGGAGGGCGAACAAACGAAGTGCTGAAAAATCGGATGAGTTGGATGAGTCAAGGCATTGGAACACTTTGTCCGTTGCAGCCCGCGAGGTGCATAATGAACTTGGCGCAAATTTGCGCGTGCCAACTTGAGTGAACTACTGTAGTTCCTTTAAAGGATCTCGCGTGCTTGACAAAAGAACGACGCCACGTCACTTCTGATCCAACTGTTCTTAGCGTTCTCGGCCTTCCGGAATCCCACCGTCTACTACGGAAGTGAGAGCAGAACCCATAATAATTACTACGCAGATCATCCGGCTACCCCCCCCCTCAACCACACTCGTGCGGCCGTTGCAATGGTCACTGCGGTCAGAGACGGAACATGGGTTTGTGGTTTGTCGCAACTGCCCCCCTCCCCCGCCTCGGCTTGCCCCAACTTAATTCGCTTCCTTCCACGTCCGCTTCTTCGTCAGTGCGGACATGTCCGACCTCTGCTACTTTTAGGCGTGAAGTTGTCAGACGAACCCCCGCCAGCCTCCCCTCCCTCCCCGCCCGCTTGTTCTTCCGTTTCTTCTCCTTAGGCGTCTTTTCCCTTCTCCACCTCCTCCTCCTCCTCCTCCTCCTCCTCCTCCTCTTCCTCTTCGATGTCAGGATTTGCTTGAATTGTCAGGGGCTTGTCGGGGATCTGTGCGACCCTTCTTGCCTGTGGGCATGGTTCCTCCCTTCTTGCTCCGACGAATTTCTCCACCCTTGCGTTTCAGATCCATTTGTAGGAGGTCTCCTACAGCTTTCTTTTCATGTTCGCTGACAACAATACCCTACAAAAACTGTTGCCCTTTCGAGTCGTGCATTCTCAGTGTCTCGTCCGGCTTGTGTCTAGTGTCCACGTGACTTTTCATAGAGTACATCCATTCCCACTGGTTACAGAATAAGCACGCCGTGGGTGCATTCGTACACGGCGAAGCGGCGGGAGGTTTCTTTGCCGATTTCAGCGTTATCGAGGCAACCGCCGCATTTTCGACGGTTTCAATTAATTAAGTCTCGCCGCGTTTTCCGAGCTACTGGCAGCTCTGCTGGTGAGGGTACTGAGCTCTATTAATAGCCACCTGACTGCCTTGGGCTCAGTTGCGTTGTCTACAGTCTGCTATTAGGTTTCATGGTCAGGTTGCATCAGGCAATGGATCAGGCGGTGTACGTTCGCCTACACAGCAGTGTACTGCAAGACCCAAGACTGCTGTTTTGTTCGCTGCTTCTGTGCTTGGCTGTGACTCTTCCAGTTCAACGCAGTGGCTGACAAGTGCCCATTCTAAAACCAAGTAACTTGTGGTTGACTCAAGGGTTGAGTCATTGGTTATATAGGAATTAGCATAGGAACTGGAAAAGTCATTGGTTATATAGGATTTAGTATAGAAACTGGAAAATTCATTGGTTATATAGGATTTAGTATAGGAACTGACAAATACCCCCCCCCCCCCA
>MEHQ01000242.1:40476-97164 GCA_008828725.1 Saccharina japonica
ACAAAAAAAACCCCCCCCCCCCCCCAATCGGCCCCAAATGCAAAAATGTGAGTGGGGGTCTCGGGTCCTTTTTTTCACCCGCCCTTGGGTACGCACGTTTTTTTTCCAACTTTTCGTGTGGTGTACACTGCTGTCCTAGGTCCTTATTTGCCACACATATCACAACATACCAGTACTACTACGAGTACTCGGACTGCATACTATACGTTCAGTTGTACGTACGTACAGCAGTACGTATTGCAGCGCAGCGCCCGCGCGGTGCCGTGCGGTGCCGTGACCTGCCGTGCGGTACTACAGTTAGAGGAGGGACTGGCGTTGATTTAGACGTAAAAAAAAGGGGAAAAGTGTCCCGAGTTCACTAGTGGTCGGCAGCTGAAAAAACAACTGTTTGGGAAATAAACCAGTCCGCGAAGGGGGAAAAAGACATAAGTCACCACTAAAAAACTATTCAGGCCGGATATTATGCAGTATTATTTTTGTGATTGAAAACGGAAGGAAGTCGGATTTTTCACCGGCAACGAATCCCACCACATCGTTATTCGGTGTGCCATCTTATCGTGATTTTGGTTTTATCTCATGGGGGAAGCAAGAAAATCAGAACAGAACTGAGATTTTGAACTCCACGACACGAACGAGTGATCTATGCCGGGTTGGGTGATCAACCTTCACAACCAGGTCTTCGAAGACAGGGGACGGACTGGAAACCTCCTGTGGAGCGGCGTAAGGGCTTGTCTAGTCGCTGTGGGCCAGCAAGGAGCTCTCGCCCTCACGGAGCATGAGCTGCTGTTGTGGTCGTAGTCAGAAAAAAAAACGTTAGATTGTGTTGATGGTTTGTTTTGGCCATGGCGCAGCTGCTGCTGTGCGGGCACAACACATACATACATGTGTTTTGGCCATGGCGCAGCTGCTGCTGTGCGGCCACAACACATGCGATGGTGGCCAAGGTGCTGATGCTTTCCCTCTCCCTGGTGGTCGATGCACGAGTGCTGTGTCCAGCTGTGTCCAAGAGTAGCCAAGCACGTACATAGCGCCGTGATCCGTCGTGAGCCCACAGTCTATAACCCATACAAAACTATTGAATGCCTGCGAGGTCTCGTGCAAAAGCGTTTTCAATCACTTTCTGAAATATCACCAGGTGGTTGAAAAAGGCCGCCAAAAAAAACCATTTGGTCAAATTTTATCATCGATAAAATCGAGGAGGAACATTTTTTCCACCAAACAGGCCCCATGAGACGCGATCTTGATCAAATCTGATAATATTTGGGATTAGATACCCCGAAACCTCCGTAAAGAATAATATAATCACCAAAACAATACTGCATAATATCCGGCCTCATCCACAGCATTAAAAAAAAAAAAAAAAACATAAGCCTGCATCGAGAGCACCGAGATAGTTTTTCTTGCACCCTGTACAAAACAAACGCAGCCACGTTGTTGCTACGGTTGTGCCCTGGTTGCTTGGATGTTCGCATGACCAGGCCCGGGGTGCAGAGTAGGAGCGTATACACAGACGCACAAGCGTGAGCAGGTCACGCTTTTCGGGTGGCCCTTTTGAGCTTGGCGGGCCGGCAGTACGACAATGCTACTCCCCCGCGTACGTGGGCATCAAGTCAAAGGCTGACCATGCTTGCTGCTGCTGCATGTGATACCTGGTACCTCACACGTATACTGGTGGTACAGCAGCAGCAGAACACCGCGATATCTCTTAGGTTGCCAGGATGTACCTCGCCGATACTCTGTGAGGCCGACTGCACTCTCCATAGGAGTGTGCCCAACCTCTAGCTCACGTGCAAGTTACTGCTGTTGTGCTTGCGGCTTGGATTAGCACACCCATCATTATTTCAGTGGCGCAGACACTGCTGCTGTACGGGTACATACATAAATACGAGGACTTGATACCACGCTGTCCCGAGATATAAGCACCGTTTTATTGAATATTAATATTTAAAAGGTTATTATATTTCGGGACAGAGCGGTATCCACGAAGTATGGATACGTATCTCTATCCGTAAACGTAAGGTCATATTTATGTTAATATATCTGCTTAAACCGTCCTTATATTTGTGGACAGAGAGGTATCGTACTGTTAGACATTATAACACGATATTTTTCCCGTACTCGTGAGACAGCAGTTAGTCTTGCTGCGTTCGCAAGGGGCAACTCGCTTCCCGTAGCATAAGACACGACCACAGACGCCCTTCGCTGCCGCGATGGCACCAGGTGCGACGAGAATGATCGTTAGGCGTGCGGCCGCGCCCGGATCTGGCGCCGTTGGCCCAATACAACGCAGACAGTTTGTTTTTGTTTCATTTTTTTCCCTGATGACCTTGCAGTTTTTTTCTTTTTTCATCCCACGAGTTTCCCACGAAAAGCACCAACTTCTGAGTGCAATTTGTCGCCAGCTATAACATGAATTCGAGCGTGGTTTGTTTTGCCGCATGCGCCAACTCCTAGTGAAGGGCAAGGCACCCATGAGTTCTTCAGCCATTTCAAATTGTTCTGCCCAAAGAGATAGATACGCGCATCCCCCCAAAATTCATTTTTTCCCGTATATTTACTCCCCGTTAGACGTGAAAATAAACTGCAGTTAAAAAACATCCTGCCATCCTGTCGGTTCCCACCCAATACACGTGTGTGTCGAACGTCATCGCCTGGTTCGTTTTCAGTGTCGAGTTTTTCGTAATACACTGCCAACCTCCAATGTAGTCTAAAACCAAGTTAAATAAGGCGGTGGCAAATATTTTTCAACTGATTTTGTTTTCATTTTTTTGAACGGTTTTGTCAATAAACCGGACACTTTTTTGGAATATTTCGTCTTGAATCCCGCTGCTAACAGTGGGCTGGGGCACCCATTTTTGGGTACAGTTTTCGCGATTGGGTCGTGGCCGACCGTCGGCTGCAGTTTGGGTGGCGTAATTCGCCGGGGTTCTTCTGTTCGTTTTCAGCAGCTCTTGAGTATGCACATTGCCACACGTCGTACGGCGACGCCGTCGTCATGAAGCAGGGGAGTGACGCGACACAGCATGTCGTGGTTACCCCGCCAAGAGCAACCGACCGGCATGCCCCCCCGCCCCCTGGCTGTCGGTCCCCCGCGGACAAGGGGGGGTGTACTCATGTCGTGCACGGCCGTAGTCATATGACCATAGACCCTCGCATCCCTACATGCCGGGACGGTTTTCACCAACCAGGCAGAGGGGGGGGGGGGGGCATAGTCCGTTTTTCGTACGATACTACGTAGATGACGGAATATTGGTGGAGGTTCAGTGGTGGTCTGATGGTCGGCGCTGCAGACGCGCGTCCGCATCGCTGGCGTCGGACCATTTTCGGCTCTTTGGGGGGAGACGCTCAAAGGACCCCACCCTGCTTTCTCCTCATAAGATTTCGCCTTGGGATACCACTTTGTGCATTCTAGGGTGGGATATTGATACCGTGGCAATGACTATCTCCGTCCCCGTCGAAAAGATGGAGCGACTTCGCGGCACACTAAGCGAGTGGCCTTCGGACCGCGAGGCGGCATCCGAGGCGGAGTTACGCTCGCTTATCGGCCGTCTATTGCACCTGTGTGAGGTAGTGCGGCCAGGAAAATATTTTGTTCGGCGTATGCTTAACCACGTCGGTTTGCCTCCCGTTCGCGCGTGGGGCGCAAAGTTCCACGCATCCCACTCACGCGCGGCCCCGTCCCCACGGGTCCGTTTGGGTCCTGAATTCCACGCCGACGTGTCATTTTGGCGTTTGTCGGTGGCGGGAGGGTTAGGTTCTCCCGCGCGTTGTTTTTCCGCCCCCTTGTACCGTAGCTATATGCAGCCGCCCGCGTTTACTTTGTGGTCGGACGCCTCCGGCGACGCTATGGGGGATACTTTTTGGGGCCCGAGCCCGGGTCCGATGTGTGGTGGCGCGTTGGATTTGACGCCGATGTGCGCTCGCGGCTGCGCACGACGGTAAAAGGTTGGAACGATCTCTCGATCAACGTGCTCAAGTTGTTGGGCATGGTGATAACTGCGTGGATATTTGTTACGCAGTTGAAAATACTTCCTGGTTTCGCACGGGATACCATCTTGATGCGAGGGGACAACAGGTCCGCCGTTCTGTGGGTTTCCAAATGCAAGGGGGGGAAGGAGCCCCGATCGGGGGCACTGATGCGTCTTTTGGGGTGTCTGGAAGTAGGCAGTGGGTGGTGCTTCGATGCGTTGCACCTCGCTGGCGTGGAGAACACTATTGCGGACGGCATATCACGATGAGCGCCAGAAGCAATCGATGGTAATCTCCACACGTTCCGGTCTGACGTTGCTTGACGCCGACAGGTACTGGGGCCAGCGGGCGTCGCGCTATGCTCCGGAGTGTTGGCAGCCAGCTCACCCGCCAGTCAGTTGCGCCTTCGTCTCACCGAGCTTATTCGTCAGGTTTCCGGTCTTGGATCACTTTTCGGGGGGTGATAGAGGAGCTCGCGTACTTCGACCCGGCGGCCTCCGATACGGATAAGATTCAGGCGTTGCTCGAGTTTATAGCGTGGTGTGTGTCAGAAGGGAATCAAGCCGGTACTATTGCGAGTAAACTGTCGGCCGTGTTACATTTTCATCGCGTCAACTTGCAAATGGAGTTGCCCACGTCGTCGCCGCTTATTAAACGTGCGTTGAAGGGGGTTGCAAGGTCGCACGCGGTCGCAGGTACCACGAAAAGAGTTCGTCGCCCCATCTCGTGGGACACGTTGTTGGGAGGACAAGACCTAGCCCCGTCGTGGAGGCCGGGCGGCCGAATTCTTTGGTTGTCGCTTGCGTTGGGCTATTTTTTGTAGCGAGGTCCGACGAAATTTTCACCTCACCTACCGGAGTCGTACACCCGGTGCATTGCTTAGCGAGGGGAGACGTAGAGGTGTACACGGGGGGGCGGCGGTTGACCTCGTTGCAGTGGCACCAGGCCACCAGCATCGAGGTTCGTTTTCGAGGCCAAAAAGGCGACCAGGCCCAACAGGGGTCGGTTATTGTGCGTACACGCGATGACGCCTGGGGGGCGCGTTCCGGGGTCGGAGCAGGCGGCGGCGCCGTCGCTCTCATGGTGGAATTGTTGTCGGTTTATCCGACATTGCCGGAAAGCGCCCCTTTGTCGTCGTATCAGTACGGTAACGAGATTAGAGTATGGAAGTATCCGGAGGCTCTTCAGGCGCTTCGCCAGGTGGTAGCGAAAGCAGGAGATGATCCCAGCGAGGTTGGACTCCACTCTTTGCGTATCGGTGCGGCCACCACGCTGGCGGCCGGGGGGGAGGTGCCGCAGAGAGTGATCCAAAGGGAGGGTAGATGGAAGTCTTCAGAGTCTTCCAAGGTATATACCCGGAACAACGCGGAGGACGCTAATATAGTGTCTCGTAGACTATCAGAGTCCGGGAAGCTAGGGCAGAGGCAGCCAGGCCAAGGTACTGTATGGGGCCAAACACCGTAGTATCGACGCGACCTCGGGGTTGGGGTATGTCAATGAGTTTCTACCATTGGGGGTCTCGGTCGTCCGAGACTGCGTGTGTTAGGGCCCCGGCCAGTCGGCTCGGGGGGGGGGGGGCTCCCGGGTACTGGAACGAGAAGCAGCGGCCGGTGTCGCGACTCTCGTACTACGCCAGTGGACCCCCCCCTCCCCCCGACGTCGCAGAGAATAATAATAACATGACAATCCGAAGGATATACAACAAAGCATATAATTTCTAAGTAAAGTACAGAAAAGCAGAAGTATGAGTTTTGTTGTCGACCGACGGAATTATCCTTTTAATAGTCATGGGCTCTACCGACGTTTATTTGCCACAAGAGGCACGAGTACAGGAGAGAGATAGATGCTCACTTTCGAGTACCTCAGCTTGACGTGCATAGCTGCGCCGGGCACAGCAGAGGTACACGATATTGCCCACTGCCGAGTGGTAGGCCTAGTCGAGGCCTACCGTGTGGTTTTCTCCCGCCCACCCGCCCCCTTTCTTCTTGCGAAGGTAGGTGGAAAGGAGAGGCCATACGCGGTGTTGGTCACACCGCATATATATATGATTGTTATTGTTTGCGATTGACTGGTAGCAATTCCGGGGTTCACTAGCGGGGTATGTCAATGGTTTTTTACCATTGGGGGTCTCGGTCGTCCGAGACTGCGTGTGTTAGGGCCCCGGCCAGTCGGCTGGGGGGGGGGGGGGGGCTCCCAGGTACAGGAACGAGAAGCAGCGGCCGGTGTCGCGGCTCTCGTACTACGCCAGTGGACCCCCCCCCTCCCCCCGACGTTGCAGAGACTAATAATAACATGACAATTCGAAGGATATACAATAAAGCGTAATTTCTACCCAACGAAACATGTGTCGATTGTACAAGCCAATCTTGCTTTTTTAATCAGTTTCTTCAAACATCTGTACATGTAAAAAAACAGCTGTAGTAGTTGTAGTACTTTTAATAGTAGTAGTAGGTTGTCGTCGTAGTAGCAGGTGTCGTCGTATATTTTTCAATTGGAGTTAGTTTGAAGGAACGTCGGCTGCGGGCCGTGCCGGGAGCGCGCTTGGCCGTCTCGGCCCTGGATTTCGCCGAGGGCGGATGAGCTGGGGTGCGCAAGGGGCGAATCCGGCCCTCGGGTGGCGCGGCGGCCCGCGCTTGCCCGGACACGACGGGCGCCCCCGGCTCCCTCGGCTGCCGTTCTTTCGTTTGCGGGTTGTCGGTATGTGGTTTGTATATAAGGGCGGTTCCGTCGCAAAAACAAAGTCATGATCGGGTATTATATTCCCCGACATGGATTTTTGCGGAGATACATTTGGGTGCCCTCGGGGCGACACCGATCGAGCGTCAGAACGGCCGCCGGCAGGAACGGCGAGTAAAACGCGAAGCGAGCGCCGGGGAAGACAGGGTCGGAGAGGGGGGCTGGCCTCGTCCGGCCTGAGTCGGTGCCGGTCTGGTAGAGAGAGGGGCGCCGCGCGTACCGGGCCGCCAGCAGCGAGCCTCCCTCGATCTTCTTGAAGAAGTTCCGAGTATTTCCCAAACTAATTATTCCCCGGGGACATTTGTTTTTTAAAGGCGGTTCTTTACTGGCGGCGAACGGCCGTCGGTTCGTGTCGCACTATTTTGACTCTCCGTCGGTTCGTGTCGCATATGGTTTGACTTGATTCAAGTAGGGTTTCATACGCCTGGATCACCAACAAAAAGGGAACGGCGGGCATCATGAGAGGTTCGTCGGTACGTGTCGTTTCTGGAACGAGGCCGCCGCAGCTCGCAGCACTATGCACAGAGCAGCTCCAAATAGAGCCAGCCTCTGACGAGTATGACAAGGGCTTGCCATTTACACCACCATAGTAAAAAACGTGCCTCCGTGAGCGGTGTGTGGCAAGTACTCGAGGTATCATACGACTACTCGTACGTAAAAATGAGCACAAATTATCAAGTACAAGCAAAACAAACGAGGCCAACAAAGACGACGACACACTCCTTAAACGTAATGAGCTCGAGGCTGCTGGTGCTGCTGGTGCTGTGATGGTGAGAACGCCCTCCCCTCGTCCGAACGAGCGAATGACACCTACATTAGTAAAGAGGCACCTGGGAAGCAAGGGGAATGAAAACACTTGCTGTATAACTTTAAAGCTCGGCATTAGGGGCACTGCCAGATCGATTTTTTCAGCATGTTTTTTGTACGATGCAGGTATTGTGTTGCTTTCAGCAGCGACAAAGAATATCCCTTGCGCCCTTTGCTTGATATCTCATACACCTCGATGAGCTGAGCCAATTGAAGTATATTATGGATAGCTCTCGATGTTTTATTTCGAATGCGGTTATTAACAAACTGGGCATCCAGCTATAGCGCTCGTGGTGGCGGCGTTCCTGAGGGCCCCTCAAGGGGAAAAAAACGCGAAAATCTTTGAAGCTACAGCCCCTCGCGTCAAAAACGCCGGGAAAGAAAATCGAATTCTTTTCCTTTTTTATTTTTTTTTTGCATATGCGCCGCTACTAAAACGTTGCCCCATTCCATCGTCTTTTTTTTTCCAGCTGGCCATTGATTGTACCTACCATGTTACTGTTACCACTACATCGATATACTGCAGTACACATCGTGCCATACCGCAAACCGGCTGCTGTACATATCTTCTATCACTGTACCATACATACAATGGACCAGCGGCCATATTGTACCATATTGTACCATGTAACATTACCACTGTATCGATATATACTGCTGTAGACACCGTGTAACACCGGGCTGGCGGAGGGAGGGAGGGAGGGGTGGCCGGGGACGCCCCTGCACCAAATTCAAGAAAACATATCCACACTAAAATCGATATCTTTGTTTCAACACTAATTTCAAGACATTTATTTCCGTACTAAAACCAAGATATATAGACATACATACATTTCTTGACGCTCGCTGCGGTGCTCCGGGGCCTCTTGGGCTCTCACTTCACTTCAGACCGTACTCGCACCCGGGACCCGTTTCGACGGCCTCGCGTTGGCTTTCTCGCCCGCTCTTCTCGAGGGTCGCGTCCCTCAGCCTCCGCCTGTCACTTTCCGCCCGCGCGCACTCTCAAGTCAAGCGCCGCCGCCGAGCGCAGCGACCTCAAAGTGCGCGGGTCTTGCGGAGATGCCTCGGCTCTACTGGCCGCTGAGGATGAAATGCGTGGTGCTGTTGCTGCTGAGAGATGTTTGTGGTGCGAGTCTCCACTCAAGATATCTCGCCTCAATTAAAAAATCAAAGATCCACGGAGGAATGAAAACTCGGCTGTTTTTTTTTCGGGTGGATTCAGTACAACAGTAGCTCCCTTTTCAGTGTAGAGATATTATAGGGTTTCCCCGTCAACTTGTGCGTCTGCAGTTTGCACAATTTCAAATTGTACGTCGTCTGCAGTTTGCACGATTTTGACAAAACAAAAAAGCTTGCGAGTTTGGCGACGATTCGAAAACAAATGTCAACGGCCAGACTGTTCAGCGAAATATGTGATAAATCCCGTGTCTGCCAGCAGCCAGGTTGTTTTGCTTCGCAACCCGACCCCGCCATTCGATGGCAGGGCCACCCCGTCTCCCGGGCGACGCCCACAGAGGCCTATAGCGGCGTTAACAACACGAAACAGCTTCCCTTGTGGGGCCGGCCTCCTACTGGAAGCCGCTGCTGCTGCTGTATTCTCGTGACTCGTGACTCTACTTTTGAAACCGGTACCAGAAGGTTTTGAGACATATGAGGTACCTCGCGTACATGACAACGGTCTGCGTGTTGCTGCAACCACACAGCCACACGCAGAGGCGGTTGGAATTGACCCCGCCACCCGAGGGCAAGGCCACCCCCGTGTCCCAAGCGATGCCAACCCAGGCCTGGAGACGTGAACACGAAGCAGCAACTTCCCTTGTGGGGCCAGCCTCGTGAAAGCCGACTGCTGCTGTTGTGTTCTCGAGACCACGAGGTTGATTCGTCAAGCAACGAGTTGCCTCTGCTCGTCATACTCATATGATACGAGCCTGCCCGTACTCTAACCAGCCCAAACAATAACAAGCGCAGTTAACGAGCACAATGTAGACCGGACTACGTGCGCGGGCCGCCGACACCACTCGATGCGACGATGGAGCGGTACCAAAGCCGAATGCTGCTGCTGTGCTGCTGTGTTCTCGAGACCAGGCAGCAAGTTGCCTGTGCTCGTCGTACTCGTACAAGCCTCGTACGAGCCTGCTCGTACTCGTGCCAAGCCCGAACAAAAACAAAGGCAGTTAACGAGCACGATGTAGACCGGACTACGTGCGCGGGCCGCCGACACCACTCGATGCGACGATGGAGCGGTACCGCTGAGCGACGACTGGTAGTTGGAGACTGCTGTAGGCAGTGTATTGATTGATGGAACGACCTGGTGGTGTATGGTACCTACTCGTGTGCCTGTTCGCAATTGGTATAATTTGCGAAGACAAAACTAAGACACTTTCTTGAAAAACGTCCACAGTTTTTTTTAATGACAATTTCACGAAAAGGGCGGCTCAAAATGCGGCGTGATACCGAGCCGCCCAAAAATCACGAGCCGCCCAAAAAAACTGTCTAACTTGTGCTACGTGGAAACCCTCTATTACTGCTGTGCCTGGCTGTAATACGTACAAGAACAAACAGCAGTACGTACGAGTAGTACCAGGTACGAGTACTGCCTGTATGTACGACGTAGCGAGCAGCTGGTGTGTATAGTATTGCTGAGTACTGCTGTGTAGTACGTACTGCTGTACAGCAGTACTACTGTTGTAGTGTACAGTGCTGTAGATACGAGTCTGCTCAGACACACGAGAGTTAGAGAAGAATTGAGATCCCCCCGTTGCCAGCTTTTAAATATCTCGACTTTGCATATCCACGCGAAACCGCTTGCTCGGCACGATGTGTTTTTGCCGCACGTGCCAAAACTGAAAATGAGCCCGCCACCGGGACCTCGACTGGTGCATTTCTGACAGAGACTGAGAAATGAAGTTGCGAACTGAGTATCAGCACTTACAGTAGCGTTTACTTCTTCCTGCAACAACACCTGGCATTGCCTTCATTCTGCACGTACAGTAGTATGTGTCAGATGTCAAAACACGAGCGAGCACCATCAGATTGTTGTTGTCGTAAATCTCACAAACTGTCCTTAGGACTGAGACTATCCAGGCAACACCGAACGCGACTGATTACGTTTCTGAGACTGACTGTTGATACTGAGAAATGAGCCTGCGAACTGAATGTTTCAGCACGCAGCAGTCCCTTCTTCCTGCAACCCTTGGCATTGCCTTGATTCTGCACGTAGGCGTCAGATATCGAAACACGAGCGAGCGCCATCACATTGTCGTAATCAATAAGAATGGTACCAAATAACTGATGTACCAGGTATATGTCCTATCCGAAGCATGGGTGCCGGCGAATGTCGGCACCCATGCGGAGCCCTTTTATATATATATATATTTACGGGCCATTATCAAAAACGGGTACACCCGCGCCGGTTGGAGTCAAAAACGGGTACAGCATGGAATCGGGACAAAATACCACATCCCGCGAGCCATGGCGGGATAGATTGGCCAAAATCACATCGTGCCCGTTTCTGAGGGGTATTGACAACCAGGCACACTTATCGGCGCTTAACTATACACTCTTGTTAGTTATATAGACGTGTCCAGATCATGTTTGGAGGGCTCAGGTCCGGGTGGGAACCGGAGCAGGGTCAGGGGTAAGGGGTGTTTACACGCAAAGGGTTCTGGCGGCAAGCATGTATGTGTGTTGTACTTGGTCGCAGCGTGTACCTGAAATACACCCTACACTACAGCAGCAGTCGTATTACAGTAAAAATACACCAGCCGTATCATACGTACATACTAGGTACGTATGTTGATATTGCTGTGCATACATACAACAGTAATTAGGTGGATGGTCGTATCACTCTGAAAACGTACGTACGCAGGTGCGTAAAATGGTTGAATATATTTTGTGAAAAAGCTTGGAAGAAAATTAAACAACGAAAGAGCGGCCGCAGACGCAGTGAAGAGCGAGGCGCACTGTGTGCAAGTGGTTTTGGCAAAATAAATAACCAAAAACGGTTAAAAGCCAAGCATAATAGACATTTAGGCCGTCTCTTATGGGTTTCTTTTTGAGGTGCATAAATGGACCCCTTTTGACCAAGGGCAAAAAAACAGCATCTTATGGAACTCAAAACGACGAAGTTTGACCACAAAAAAATATGAACGTGAGTTTGACTAGGCCACCTCACTCATTCTGCGCCCCAGGATGAACAGGGTCAGAGGTTACAATCTGGAGTTCAAATTTGATCTTTGTATAGGTTTTATATTCACACTATGTTTAGTATAACAAACAGCACTCGTACAATTAATTCTACATGTGCCCGGCACACCAGTAGTACGAGTAGAGCTGTATATACGGACTGAAGAAGCGGTCGCGTACAAGCCCACACTCCTCGCCCGGCCCCCAGTCAGGAAATCTCACTACGGCATCGGGGAGGGACGATGAGGTGGATGTGAGCCGTCGATCTTCTTGAGGAATTATCGACGAACGAACTCTCGCTGGGCAGCTCGTATCCTACCACTGTCACTGCTGCTGCAGCATCTTGCTCTCGACTAGCCGAGCACACTCGGCATCTAGGTGCCGTCACCGCTCTCTTGGGGTCGAAAGAGCTGCGCGCGGAGAGGCGGCACGTGCTGGGCGATGTTGGGGTGGCTCGATGCAAACTTTTGCTTTGAACGAGTACGATCTCGGTGGTGCCTTGTTGGTACGGTCGGTCGCAGCACTGCTGTCTGCTGCTGTATACATATAATAAAGAGCAGTGGCCAAAATCGGGTATACCCGATGGTTTTGTGGCCAAAACAGGGTACCATTGTATTTTAGTGACCGCGACGACCCCAGGGTGCCATGTCATTGGCCAGCGCAGGCCACCACCCGACGCTGGCCACAAACCCATCGGGTATACCCGATTTTGGCTACTCACCCCCCAAGAGGTACCCGATAATTGTACCCACCTACCCGAAAATGGCCGGGCTGTTCGACCACCACGGCTCAACAGCCCACCACGCACCAGACGACGATTACTACGAATTTCATCGAAATCCATGCCCCCAGCCAGCCCTGTTACCGACGGAACCATCTGCTTGATAGATATCCATCCATCTGCTCGACAAGTATCCATGATTTGGTTGATTCGCGCAGCCTCTCACACCCAACCAAACTTGCCACCTCGAAACACTGCACAGCAGTAGTGGTGCCACTTCGAAACACGGCACAGCAGTAGTGGTTCAAAACACGGCCCAGCCGTAGTGGTTGGTTCACAGTGCTATCTCTCCCTCTCCCAGCCAAAAGCCACCTCATCACGGCACACCAGTAGTAGTAGTTGATTCGCTCCCTCTCCCACCCGAAAAGCACCGCTCTTTCTCTCCCTCCTCGACGAGCCACCAGCCACCAACCACCGCACAGCACAGCAGCAGTAATATAGTAGCTCGTAGAGCAGATGGATCCGTCGGTAACAGGTTGGGACTCGGCCGGAACTCGACTGGATACGTCGTAATACGTCGTGATACGTACCTGGTACGCAGGTGCGTGGTACGTAGTAATCGTCGTCTGGTGCGTGGTGGGCTGTTGAGCCGTGGTGGTCGAACAGCCCGGCCATTTTCGGGTAGGTGGGTACAATTATCGGGTACCTCTTGGGGGGTGAGTAGCCAAAATCGGGTATACCCGATGGGTTTGTGGCCAGCGTCGGGTGGTGGCCTGCGCTGGCCAATGAGATGGCGCCCTGGGGTCGTCGCGGTCACTAAAATACAATGGTACCCTGTTTTGGCCACAAACCCATCGGGTATACCCGATTTTGGCCACTGCTCTATAATAAACCTGGTATAATATCATACCTGGTACAGCAATGCAAGGCAACAACCGTAGTGGGGGAGGAGGGAGAGGAGCCAACTTTGTGACCCCGAATCTGAATTACGACTAGGGAGGGAGAAAGACGGAAGGGCGAAGATGATAAACGGGAGGAGGGAGAGGAGCCTACTTTGTGACCCCGGATCTGAGTTACGACTAGGGAGGGAGAAAGACGGAAGTGCAAATATAATGAATGGGATGGACAAAAAAAAAAAGCTCGATGGGTGTGTTTTTTGCTTGATTCCAGGCTGTACCCGTTTTTGCGTGAAACCCGACCGGGTATACCCGTTTTTGGTTATTGACCTATTTTAAATCCCAAAAAAGTGAATAAAATGGATCTCCAGAACTTTGGTCAGAATCGAAATCGACCCAAAACTTGGCGAGATAGCTATCTTCACACTAATTTCAAGACAAAAGCTCAGACGTACAAAAATAAAAACGAAAAAACGAAAAAGGGCCACAGCTGAACGTACGTTCTAAACAAGGGCCCCGCATCGATGCCGGCATTTTGTGTTTTCCGCTGTACGTACGTGCTGTTTTTTTCTGGACTGCTGCTGCTGTTGATGCTGTAGAAGGGTTATATACTACTAATAATGCTACCACTGCTGCTGTACGCACTACTGTCGTGCTGTATACTGATTTCACACTGCTGTTGTGGTAGTGGGTGGGTGGATCGACTTTGTATTTTTTATTGTCGGCTACAAGGGCTCCGCGTGGATGCTGGGGTATACAGTATATAGTGTGTCAATTTACCTGATCTTCTATCTGTGGATTGCGTTCTCGGGTGTGGATTGCGGCCCAGTTACTCTTTGGTATTTTAGTTTTTGTCCGCTATACCGGCCCCGCCTTGGCGTGTAGCTCGGGGTATCACTTAGTATATTATGTATTAGCCCCTGCTGCTGACCCATTGCTGGACATATCGTGCGGTAAGACTGGTGTTAATTGTTGCTGTACCATAACCGTCGCACCCGCCGCCGCTCGGTCGACCGCGGCGGCATTGGGCCACCCTCGTCGATCGCCCGACGCCGCTGCTCGCTCGGTCGCTCGCCCACCGTCGCCCTTGTACGCATTATTAACTAAGAGCAGATACGTACATGCACTTTAATGCAGTGCCTCTGAGCTCCTCTTAGGGTGCTTGCAGAGCTACACGGATCGTCTTCGCTTCAGACCGGATTCGACTCGGAACCCGTTTGGACGTCCTCGCGTTCGCTTTCTCGCCCGCTCTTCTCGAGGGTCGCGTCCCCCAGCCTCTGCCCCTCATATCCCCCAGCGCGCACTCTCGGGTCGCGCGCCACCGCCCCGCGCGGCGACCTTCAATCCGTGGGCTCTTACGAGACGGCGGGGCATTGAGACTTTTTCTTCGAGGCAGAAAGGTTCTGTTCGTCACGTCGAGGTTGTTTTCTCTGAGGTAGCAAGAATACTTCGTGGTTGTTTCTTGGGGATCTGAGATGTAGCGAGGTTCTGCGTGCGCTATTTTTCTGTGGATCTGTTTGGTTTCAGGATCTCGTTTTATTAGTCGCCGGGAGCTTCGACATACATACATACGTCGTGACTATTTTCTTTGATGGCTCGGTCTCGCGGAAGCGACCGCTTTCTCCCGACTACCTCTCCCTGGGAACGTCGCCTTCAGCCCCTTCCACCCCCCCCGCCTTACCTCGTGGGAATACGAGTGAGGACATAGGTACTATACGACAACAAACATTTCGGCTGAATAATAATACCGGGGATCTTTTAGTTTCCGCGGGCTGGGTGAACAGCTTCCTTTCGCGATGCAATCATTACTGTTGCTGTACTCTGTGTACTACGACAGCAGCACATTAGTACGTAGTATTAACAGTACCTGATCGTATAGTACTGCTGTAGTACTGCTCTATATAGCAGTATTACTAATAGTATTAATAGTAGTGCTGTAGGAAAGCATGGCAGTCTGCTCAAAGACACGAGGCTGAGAGGAAATGAGATGTAGATACCAGGTACATACATATATACACAGATACAGAGCAGAGCAAGCAGTACAAAAAAAACTCGGTTCATTCTAATTTTCACGGGTGGATTTTACTGCTGTACCAGCTATTATACGTACGAGTACGACTACTCTCAGACAGAGACTGAGACTGATAAACGAAGTTGTTGCGAACTGAGCATCAACAATTTCCAGCATTTATTTCCATCCTGCTACACTTGGCATTGCCTTGATTCTGTACGTACGTACAAGGTTCCCTTCGGGACGTTGGTCACTTGAAATCCCGGGGGTGTCGCAAGGTGAAAATAGATCGCACATGCTTCATAGTTCAAATTTGAAGCAAACCTGTGGCATAGACTGTAAAAGTAGTAGCGACGGCCATTCCTAACGAAACAACTGTCACGAGATGATACCGTATCTGAGGTACAGTGGGCTCCAGGTGTTGAGAAACTTCAGTTTGGTGTCCAGGCTCAACGATTTGTTTTGTTTCTGAAGTCGATCCCACATTGGTACTGCCGTTTCCTATGCGGTTCGATTTCGAGCTTCAGATTTGTATTTTTCGATCTCAAAAACGAAAGCACCGTCCTATGCAGTCCGATTGTGCAAAATCTGACCGGATTTTTTTCGATTTGAGAATCCGATGACCCAAGTCGTCAGATTTTCGCCCAAAATCCGACGACTTGGGTCATCAGATTTTGGAATAAAAAAAAAGCATGGTCTCTAAATTCACGATGTTATCCACGCAGCAAGCAAGCAGCAGCAGTAGCACGATCTATGAGTTGGATGGTGACACAGCGATGCTGCCTCGCGCCCGACGCGCAGCCGACGATCGGTGGGCCTCTCCGTCGCCAAACTACAGTTGGCTGGCGCGGGCTCGGGGCCTAGAGACGAAGGGAAGCGCACTCGGCGCGCGCCTCTCCGTACTCGTAGACTGTCCAGCAGCAGCAGCAGCAGCAGCAGCAGTACAGTAGTCAGTCAACGCTCGGATGCTTCGTTGTGTCAAAATACAAAATACCAAGACAGGTGGACTCGAGCGCACCCGGCGCGTCGCCGCCAGACCAGAGGCAGCCAGCGTGGCTTCGGACGCTTGGGTTCTACGCCCAGTACAGCTGACTCGGCGCGTCTCTTCGCGGCGCCAGACCACAACAACAGCAGTTGGTCTTGCCGTTTGCTCAAAATATCTGCACATATGATACAACAAATCCGTGTTTTCTCGCACAAGAAGACTGTTTCGATTTTCGAACTAGGTCGCTGAAAAATCGACCGGACCATAATCTGAAGCTCAAAAATCGAACCGCATAGAAAACGGCCTAATAACTGTAGTTATCACGGCTGTTCTGCGCTGTACAGCTGAGTATACAGAAGATAATTATGACAGAGCTGTTGCCCAACGAGTCCCGCCCCGGTCCTAGATAAGAGTATTCACTCGTACGTAATACCTTTTGAGCGGGTACCCTGGTACGCGTTTAGCAGCCGAGTACTCGTCTAAGGGTGCCCGTCGAACAGCTGGCTACCCGGGTGCCCTGGGCCCAAATCTCGGCGAGTATGAAGTGTTATCCATACCCGTGACGGGTATTACCGGTTTGGTTGTTCTTAATCGCTGCTGTAAAGCGCGAGTGATATTAAAATCAGAGCGGGAGGTTTCGCTGGAATCGCATACATCAAACACACATGCATACACAATGAAAGACAGAACACAGCAAAGCAGTACTCGTTGTTCGTAGCTGTCACAACTAGATTTGCTGGATTCCTCCTGTGACTCGTAGCTGTTTACTACGGGTCCGTCGCACGCATACAAGACACAACAACAGCCGCCACAAAGGCAACAATCTGAACAGCGGCTACTGCGTGTTCTGCAGCTTCTTCTGCTGTACTGCTTTGTTGTTCGATAAGGGGCGCCTTGGCTGCTCTGTAGTTTGTAGTCTAGACTAGAGACATGTACCCGTAAAGCACAGCAGCAGTAGTAATACTACTGTACTAAAGTACTCGTAATCGTACGTACGTAGATCGGCCTATCGTTTGTGAATAGAGAGAGCTAGATATGATGTGCTTACTGCTGTACATATATACGTACTCGTAGATCTGTGCATGTATGTGTACTCGTACGTAGATTCCAAAATATTGGAACCGAATTACAAATTCACATAAAACGAGTCTGTAATTTTTAGAGCGTCTCGTACAACTGCTACTACTGCTGTAAGCAGCCCAGACAGAGCAGGCGCATGCAACATGATATAAACTACTGCTGCACGACGCTTGATGTGTGCCTCGTTCGATGTCGGTGTGGTCTTTGTTTTCTCGTGCGTGGTGCGTGCTTTGTGTGTTCCGTTCATACGGCGGGTCAAAAATGAACCATCAAAGTTCATACGGCGGATGAAAAAACAGTCGTACGACAGATTTTTCAGAATAGTTGCGAGGCGGTGTCAAGTCGGAACGTCTCCCCTGAGTTATTTGCCAGATTTCGCGCCTATGTAGACCCAGAGCACGCCCCACGGGCCTCGGCCGGGACCCGCACTTGCGCCGTGGTGTACACGTGGCCTCCCTGCGTGCCCCGCAGCCGATAGCGCGAGAAAAGACCCGCGGCCGGAGATGAAAAGTGAAAGTATTCCGGGAAAATGTCCATTTGGTACCTGTACATATATGTCAGATATCGAAACACGAGCGAGCGCCATCACATTGTCGAAATCTTACACCTTTATTATCCTGAGAACTGAGACTTTTCAGAGAACACCAAAAGCGAGCCCGAGAGAAAGGCGCCTGGTGCATTTCTGATACTGAAGCTGAGAAATGAGGAATTTCAAGCATTTTTGTAAACCTCACACCTTAGATATCGTACTATCCTGAGAGCTGAGACTATTCAGAGAACACCAAAAACGAGCCCGAGAGAATGGCGACTGTGGTGATGATGTATTTCTGAGACAGACTGAGAAGTAAGGTTGGGAACAGAGAATTTCAACATTTTTAGCACTTTTTCCTTCTTCAGGCAACACTTGGCATTGCCTTGAAACATGTATGTATATATGTGTCAGATATCGACACAACGTCGAGCGCCATCACATTGTCGTACGTAATGAGGATGGTACCAAACAGATTGTGTTAATTTTCTTATCCGAAGCATGGGTGCATCGGGCACCAATGCGGAGGCCTTGAATTATATAGAAATATAAACTTAATACAGTATTGTAGACAAGCAATACAAGAATCCGTACATGAATACGTACTTGGTATAACATATTTCTGTGTGTATATTATACAACAAAGATAGTATTGATATAATACACCAGGTATCTGAAAATCAAGTACGAGTGCGTCTACCTTTGATTCGCTGTTCCATTTTTCTATTCCCAGTACGCTTGATCATACCAGGTCGTACAAGTAGCAAGTCTTGCAGGGAACTGTTTTTCACAGATGTAAATACTCCGATAGCATTCCGTCGTCGCATTAATTCGTATATAGTTCGAGATCAATGAGGCCTCTCTGCTGCGATCAGCCAGAGACTCTCACCCAGGGCTAATACCCCCGCGTTGATTCACCACTGATCAACGCGGCACCTCGTCGCAGAGAGTAGTTACCCAGGTAAAATAAACACTACATAACTAACGTCGTTGTCGGCGTGTCTCGCGCTTAACGACGGGCGGGAGGGATGGTCTGGTTTTCCCTAACCTCTTTTTACTTTTCCGGGCTGTAGTCGGGTCGGTCGACAGGCGAGTGCTTGTCGTTGAATCGTATCGCTCTCCAGGTACAGTCCGGAGGCTTCATCAACACCCGGGGACTCATTTCATTCGTCCGCTGTTTTTCGGATCTAAATTACTCCGGGAACGCTGCATATTAACTTGGAAAGTGCTCGGACAACGGCAGCGCGTCGGTATCCACGAACGCCGTTTCGCGGGAACGATTTACTCCCGCCGTGGCCGCGGATGCTTTCGTCCTGACATATCTGCTTGCGCCTGTGCCGAACTTCCACCCCACGTACTGTTTAAGGACGTATGGCTGTGCCGTCCATACGATGGCTCGCTGTACCTCCCACCCGGCCCGAGAGGAGTTTATAGTGCATCGCTTATCTTCCATGCGAGCCGCTCGCAGATGGGTCTGGAGGTGGGGGTCATCTGTGCCGGCGGCAACGCCCGTTCCCCCAAATTATCGCCTTCTAGACCGCTCGGTAACAGAAACCCTGACCCCTCTGCGAGTGGCCATTGCATAGATTCCGCCACTGGTCGGCACTCGGCAATGGCCGCGACCGTGAAAGCTTCGCGGCAGACTAGGTTATTCTGTACCCCGACCACTTGGGGAGAACTGCGCAACGTCTTTCCGAACAGGAGATTGAAAGTGAACCCTTCGCCCCCCGTCATCTCCCCCCGTGACGCAACCAGTCCGCGCTGTCAACTTCTGTCACCCGCTTCGGAAGCCTACCTCGACCGCGCGCCTTCCGTGGCACACGTACACGTAATCGCGCATTCCGTCCTGGTGGTTGGGGTACCCGAAGCTGCCTGCCTTTGGCGGTACGAGCGCGCGCACGGTCGAGCGGCCGACCCGCGGGAACCACTGCTCGTGCACGTCTGGGAAACCGATTACGGCACGTACTATACACTCAGCCATGTGTTGTACAAGGTATGCAACCATGCCTGGGGCGGGAAACAGTATCCAAAAGTCGTGGTGTCCCCTCCCGGCGTGACGGCCACGTTATGGCTAGAACAAAGGGAACAAAAACGTTCATCCCCGCCGACCCCTCACATTGGTACCCCGGTGGGCTATTAACGTAGTGTGGAGTATGATCGCGTTGATCGCTGCTATCACGTGCCGTTGTCGGGGGTCGAACCCGAGTTCCGCTGCTGCACCGTACTCGGTAAATCGCAGCCGTCCTTGGGCGCGGAGATTTAGCACCACGGATCTACTGTGTAATATCGTGGGTTATGCCCGCCCACGATCGCTGCTATCGCGTGCTGTTACCCGGGATCACCCTGTGGCTGCTGCTGTATGTGTATGTCGCAGCCTTTCATTCGCCGGATAATTTAATCCAGCGGATTACCGTACGCCATCTCGATACAATCGCTTCCCATTGTCGGGGTTCGAACCGTGTTACTGGTGCTAGACAATAGGTCACGGTCGTCCTTCCGCCCGGGGATTAGCGCTGGCGGGACGAACGACTAACCTTTCCACCGCGTGAAAATATAAACATGAATATAAGCAAGGAGCGTTGTCCGCACGTCTGGTTCGTCCGGTCGTTAATATGGTTTATAGCCATTGCAGTGCAATCGTATGCTGCACCGTTTTCAAAATATACTAGGGGATTTGACCCGTCCGCGAGATGTCCACTCCGGCCCGTGGAACTCCCGTGTACTATCGTGGGTTATGTTCGCACGTAATCGCTGTTATCACGTGCTCTTATCTGGGGTCAAGCCTTGTGGCTGCTGATGCACCATACCTGGTACCTGGTATGTCGCAGGCTTTATTTCGCCCGGGGGGTTAACTCAGCGGATTAACGAAAACTGTTCCGATGCTATCGCTTGCCCTTGTCGGGGGTTGAACCCTGTGACTGCTGCTGTACTGTCCCTCATAGGTCGCAGCCCTCCTCCCGCCTGGGGGTTTACCATGGCAGGACTAGCGACTACCGTGTTCTACCGTATGAATATGCACTAAGAATATTCCCAGAACTCGTAGCGGAGGTTCATTCCCTCGTCGTGCAATGGGTGCTTCGCATGGCACGCGGGCTCAGATTCCGTCCGACGTGTTTCGCTCTAAGTCTGCCACAGTCGGCATGTAAGCCACGTTCGACTTGTCGCACGTCCCAACCCAGTTTTGTTCCTCGGCGAACCGGACTGAGGTGGCTGGAAACGTAACTCCTACTGCTTGACGCCTTTGCCTTAGGTTCGCGTGGCATACGTAGGCGGACGCCTATCGTGGGCGTTACGGCCTGAGGCACATCTATTTATATTGTGTACGTAGTAACGATGCGACTGTGACCAGACAAAACCCACCGAGAGATATGGCGGACGTACGCGCAATCAGTTACAACGACACTCCGGGCTGAGTCACTATCAGTAATGAATATCTATCCGTACGGTTTCTACCCGGGGTTACGTGAAATAGTTGCTGACAAAACATGTGAGATATACTTGGTCCGGAAGATGTCGTTGATTCGAAATTGTGGTGCGTGTGGCCGCGCGCGCATGCGGAGCACGCCAGCAAGCGAAAGCACGCGTATATCTGCGACTGTGCACGCGCGTCCTGTATGTGTACTCGTGGACAAAATTGCACCAAGGTGTAAGCGCTTGGAACTGCGCCAACGTTTCGTTTCGAAGCGGGCACTGACAGCGCGCGTGCCGTGGGTTACAACGGTGGGCTAAGTTCCCATCGTGGATTATGATCGCCTTGATCGCTGGTATCGCTTGCCGTTACCGGAGGTCGGAGCCGATTTCCGCTACTGCACCGTTTCCGGTAGGCTGTAGCCGTCCTTGCGTGCGGTGCTTTGTCCCGGCGGAACTACCGTGTACTATCGAGGGTTATGCCTGCACGTGACCGCTGTTATCGCGTGCTGTTATCCGGGGTCATACCTTGTGGTTGTTTTATTTCGCCCGGGAACTTAATCCAGCGGGTTAACGTAAAGTACATAGATGCTATCACTTGCCGTTGTCGGGGATCGAACCCTGTTGCTGCTGCTGGACCGTGTGTCGCAACCGTCCTTTCACCCAGGGGTTGACCCTGGCGGAACTAACGTGTAACGTTTCCAACCGTGTGAAAATAAATACGGAACATAATTAGATTGTGCTGAAGGCGTTGTCCGCACAGATTTGTCTCGTCCAGCGCGTTAGTCGGGGTTCTAACCCTGACGTCGTGCAGTGCAATCGTATCGTGCTGCACCCGTATTGAACAAAATCAGGGGGTGTGACCCGCCCGCGAAATGTTTACTCCAGGTGTGGATTTGCGTGCGCTTACAGCGCGCGTAGTGTAGGACTACCACGGTGGGCTATGTTCGTACCGTGGGTTATGATCGCTGTTATCGCTTGACGTGATCGAAGGTCGAACCCAATTTCCGCTGTCGCACCACACGTGGTAAGTCGCAGCCATCCTTGCGCGTGGAGAGTTGTTCCCGAGAAACCGCGTACTATCGTGGGTTATGAGCGCACGCGATCGCTGTTATCGCGTGCTAATACTGGGTAAAATAACTGTGACCACTCAAACAAAAAAAGGGCAACATCGATAGCGTATGTAAAGTTCCAATCCACAGTAGTGGTCGGGGTTCTGACCCTGTTTGCGGGCGTTGCGATCGTATCGGGTCGCCTCCGTATAGCGCGATCAGGGATTTTACCCCACCCGCGGCCTGCATACCGCGCGCGATGTGTGGGCGACGCCCGCCCATCAACGCTGTCATCGCTTGTTGTTGTCGGGGTTCGAAACCTTGCCGCGCACGATGTATGGTCAGTGTTCGCACGTAATCACTGTCATCGCGTGTTGTCCTCAGGGGTCGAACCCTACCGCGCGCGATTTGTGGTCCATGTTGGCACGTCATCGCTTGTTGTTCTCGAGGTCGAAACCTACCGCGCGTGATATGTGGTCAGTATTCGCACGTCAGCGCTGTCATCGCTTGTGAATACCTGGTATCGGGGATCGGACCCTTACCTACTACTATCGCCGAGATGTGAGGTCAGCGTCGGCACGTCATCGCTGTAATCGCTTGTTTCCGGGGTCGAACCCTACCGTGCGCAATGTGTGGTCAATGGTCGCACGTCATCGCTGTCATCGCTTGTGATTATCGGGGACCCAACCCTTTCATTTCGCTACCAAGATCGCCGTGATGTGTGGCCTTTGTTGGCACGTCATCGCTGTTATTGCTGGTGATTGTCGGGGGTCAGACCCTTGTGCTACTACTATCGCCGTGGGGAACGTTCGTACTGGGGTCATGTTCGCCCGCGAACGCTTGTTATCGCTTGTGCGTGGTCGCTGTCGTCGCTTGTTATTCTCGGGGATCGGACCCTGTTGCTACTATCATCGTCGTGGGCTATGTTCGTACTGGGGACATGCTCGCCCGTACACGTCGTGATCGCTTGCTGTTGCGGGGTGTTGCTGCGACTGTACAGTATGTCGCCGCCGCCCTTTCGCCCGGGCTTCGACCTGCGGGGCGAACGAATACTATCGTCGGTTGTGCTCGTACGTACACAGTGTTATCTCTTTGCCGTTGTCGGGAATCTAACCATGCCCCTGCTATTGTCCCGAACGATGCAACCTTCCTTTGGTACGGGGTGAATCCCGGCGGGCTTACCTTTCTACTGGTCCGAAGTAAGGTAAGGTATCCTACACTATAAATAGAAGTATGTTGCCCCCACAATCGTGGGTACCGTTTGGAACGGGGTTTGACGTACCCTGCGGCAGTACTTGGATGAGTGCGATACTCAGCTAACGGCAACCCGTGGGTGGGCGTGTTAGTATCTTACGTAGGACATCGTTCTCGGCGATAGCCCCGCGTTCTATCCTTCTTCGACGGGAACATGGGGCAGGCTGTACAACAGTGGGATTGGCAAGCATCAGGTGATATGTAAGTCGGCGCTCTTACCCGTCTGCACCCTCGTGTCCTTCAATGTCACAAATACGTGACGATCGCACGCAATGTCAAGCGAACAACGATGCCTGCTGCGTCACTCGTCCTTACCGAGTATTCGGTAAGTCTACCACGATCCAATCAAAACTGACGCACTGTGATTCGCGATGTGTACATACCGTATGATATTAGTATGGTAATAGTCTAGTCATACAATACGGATAATACCGCTTGCACAATATTATGTGTACTCAGTTCGTACGTACAATGTCGAAACACGAGAAATGCTTCGCAAGCACCTGATTGAAAACGCCTGCGAATCGTGTCGAAAACACGCGATAACCTACTGTAAGTAGTACAGGGTTTTTTTTTAATGCACCTTTATTCTGGACAATTATAATACGTACTGAATTGGCTATTTACTGATTCAAAAACGGCCATAACTTCTCCCTCCTATTTGTTTTTCTTGGTCCCGAAGGGGTCCGCCGGGGAATACCAACTTCAACTCGAAGTTTGCAGACTGAGCTGTCAAAAGGCATTCAACGATTTTCGCGCTAAAATCTAGAACAGAACAGCTCGTACGTGACGCGCGACGAAACTCGCATAGGTGGGTTTCTCGCAAAATGGACCTCGCAACTACCGTGTTCCCATTATAGTATATTCCAATATATACCTTTCGTGTGGCAACCAGGAATTCCAAGGGAAACTCGATTATAGAAAAGTGACAATTACGGCAACGGTCACTGCGTGATTGGGGGTGATAAAAGTGCCCGAGCAACAAGCCAGGAAGTCGTACGGCACGGTCGTAACCTGGTTCACCTGTACTGCTAGACGCCCACGTTGCTCGTAGACGATTGACAACACCAATGGTTATTAATGTTTTGGCCGCTGTCTCGAGGCCCCAACGATGAGGTTTGGGATGAAGACACGTCTAATATAATCGTACACAAGGTATGACTAGGGCACCCCACTGGCTGATTTTAAAACAAAATGGCTGGGGCTCATGGTCGATGTCCCGCCGCACCAGGGGATGATAAGGCCCCATCTCCGGATCAGAAATTCTTCCATATATGTACAACTCCAGCAACCTGGGCAAAACAGACACCCCCCGGGTCGATACCACCCCTCACGGTGGTCCTCACATTTCTGTTCAGAGTGGTACATCACAGCACACTACAATTACTACCATAACAGGTACTTACATACTAATACGTATGGGCAACGCTGAGCTGGCGCCGCGGGCGGAGCCGTGGCCGTACCGCTAGTATGATACTAATATAATATGTTCCGCGGTCTCGAGCGTATTTATACGAGAGGCGGACCCCCGATATCCATCAGTACGGGATGCGTTGAGGATATTACAGTAATACTTTTTGGTATCCATCTTTGGCACATCTGGATACTGTATCTGAGATGGAGCCAAGGTCCTACGTATGATGTAATACGTACTCGTTGCTACGATGCCGCCTAGGGTACGACGATGCGTACCACGGGTACCATTCATTGCACAGCAGCACAGCAGTCTAGACGTGTTACACATATAGTTCGTATCATATTATGTACCAGGTACAGCAGCAGTATATAATACCACCAGTACCTGATGCCGGTAGTTTTCAATTTTATTATAATGCGAAAGGAAGGCCTATATATCGCACACAAGGTAGGCCATACGGATTCACGGTTCCGGCTTACACATACGCGAAGCGCAACCCACCCGGGCGGCACGTCTGAGCGAGTCGATGTGTGGTAGGCTGTTACTGCTGTTGCTGCTATTTGCTGACATATACTATTATTGCTGCTGCTACCGCTGCTACCTTTTTTGCCACTGCTGCTGCTGCTGATATGATGGTGCTGCTACCGATACAGAACAGACAGCGTGGGAAGGGAACCCACCTTGGTGTGCTCGTGGGGGTTGGGCTTCTTTCCATTTTAGTTTTCATCTTCGTCTCACAACGCGTACAATATGGAGCACGCTGTCGTATATGCAAGCGTGTACCGCGTACAAGCTATTATATTATAACTGTACCAGTACTCGTACGTATATTATACCAGGCCCCGATAAGCATGCCACGCGCAATTCTGCACAAATAAGATCAGCTTCTGCAGGCTGCCGTGTATTGTTCGTCGCCGTCGCTTCTTCTGCTGCTATTTTCTCGTCGTAGTACTCGTACGTAAAGCCAGCCAAAGCGTTAAAAACAAAAACGGCTCCGCCCGAATGACGGCCTCAGGATGCCCGTGGCTAGCTGATCTCCAGAGGCGAAACGCCGAACCCACAGAAGAGGTACGCCGCGTCTGTCCTCCGGCTGGTTGACTGGCTCCTCGCGCGTAGTTGGGGAAGCGGCTATACCGCCTACACGAGGCACAAGCGCTCGACTCCAACACGACAGGCTGACCTTGACTGATGCGCACTTTTGGGCACGCCCAAAATCCCCGGAACGCGCTCGACCCCCGGCTCGATACCAGCCAACAAGTCCATCGCCCAGGTAGGATTGAACGCACAGGTGTCCGCCTCTGAAGCTGCGTCCGAAATGGTTGGTAGCCTCTGTTTTCCCTTAACCTCTTTCTACTTTTCCGGGCTGTAGTCGGGTGGGTCGAGAGGCAAGTGCTTGTCGTTGAATCCTCTAGCTCTTTAGGTAAAGTCCGGAGGCTTTATCCACACCCGGGGACACATTCAATTCGTCCTCTGTTTTTCGGATCTAAATTACCTGAACTACAGTGGGGGCCCGCATTTAGAAAATATCCTTTTAAGAAACAGGCTGAGATTGTGAGGAAAAATAAGAAATTGCGTGTAAGACAGCTCAAACCGGGCAACGAAATAAGAAAATGCTATATAAGAAACAGCAGTGATTTTAGTTCCATCCAATTTAAGAAATGAAGCCGCTCCGGAATGTGGCACCGAATAAGAAACGCCAAACGTTAAAACCTTCCAGCTGTGCCATGTGCGAGTACCGTACAGAAAAGTAAACCAAGTATATCGTAAAGGCATAAAGTCTCATCAGAGCCGACATTATTTTGTTTTCTTCGTTTTTATTTCCCCCCCCCCGACCTGCCCCGACAGTTGTGTTTTTCACAGTTTCATCACAAGTGAAATGTCCGCTTGTGAGGAAAAAAATAAAGACGTACGTAGAGCACACCAGAGGTCTAGGTGTGGGTGTGACTACCGCGTGATGCTCCATGCTGATGGAATCGCGAACGATTTCAAGTTTCCGTTGGAGTCGTACAGCAGGGATGAGGGCGACGCTGTTGGGGCGTGGATGCTGCTGCAGATTGGGCAACAGGAGGGGGCGAGTTGATCCGTGTAGTGTTAGTCTATACTTGGTATATGTAGAGTGTATGGCAGGCTTGATTGAGTTACAGTACATGTTTGTTGACTGGGGAGGTCAAAAGAGTACCCTCATATCCAAGGTATTACAGTGTGGTAGTACCGCACTCGTCGGTTGCGGCCGGCCTGTGCAATGTCAACGTCATATATATGTGGTTCTCACGGCATATATAAATAAGAAATAAGAAACACTGAAAAAAACTACAATTTAAGTCGAGAAAAATAAGAATCATCATATAAGAAATGCCGTAAATGTTGCTGGTGAGGGCACACGAAATACGGCTTTGAGCCTGGAAGCCAACTTGACGTTTCTTAACAGCGGGCCCCCACTGTATATATATATATATATATTTTTTTTGTCCATCCCATTTATTATCTTCGCCCTTCCTTTCTCTCCTCCCTAGTCGTAACTCAGATCCGGGGTCACAAAGTAGGCTCCTCTCCCTCCTCCCCCACTACGGTTCTTGCCTTGCATTTTTATCGCGAGAAGACTTCAGCCTTTCCTTCCCTCGTCGACTCGCATCGAATTGTGCCTACCCATGCTACTATTAATTGACGCTCTCAGCAGTTGATTCCGTTTTTTATTTATTTTTGCAAATAAACTCAAAAGTCCGACCCATGTGAGATTCGAACTCCAGACATCAACGTTCAGAAGCGTTCGAGGTTACCTCTAGACCATCGGGGCGACCGACGTATATGAAACTACGAAAATATTAAAAAATACGAAGATCTACATCGTCAGAAGTTTACCATGATGTCGTTTGTTTCATGTTTTCCCACCAAGTACCGTGGTGGCTGCCACTGTGCGAAGGCTACTGCGATTTGACAGTGGCAGTCTATTTCAGCGGAGGCATGCCGTGTAAATACCGTGTTTTTTTAATATTGTACCACGAATACCGTGGCGGCCCATTACCGCAGAAGCGTGCCAAGCAAATACCGTGGTTTCTCATTACTGTTACGGCTGCGCCTGACGTACCTATCGACCACAAGAAAGTGGCATGATGAAGTTAAAGGACTATTCCCGAAGAGTTGTCAACCAAATGATACAATGATTGTCAGAGACAGCGACCCGGCAAAACAACTTAAATGTATACTGCAAGCCGCAATCAGTCACCAGATGCCCAATTTATCGTCTTGCGTCACGAACTGGGTCTTCATACGGCATCGAAAGGTGGTAAACCGTACTTTTTTATTATGTGTGGTGTTTTTTCTTAGTGCCCTTTCTGGCGCTCTCGAAAATAGCTGAAAACATGCGTTTTCGTATTTTTGGATATTTTGCACCTGCTTCGTGTTGTCCAACATTACGCAAAGAAAAAATGCACCCTTGAAACAACAGAATCGGAGTGTCCGTACGCACTGAAAGCGCACCTCATTTCACCCTGTTGCGCACAAGAACGAGCTACTCCAGTATTGGCTATCTGACGCGGACAGGCGGTGTATCACGGCAAATATGCAACGCCAAAAACCGAAGTCCAAAACAAATCGTCCCGCAGCTCTAAAACACAGCCAACGATGACCGTTTAGCTCGTACGTGATATACGCTAGGCGAAGCGACGACGACCAGGCATGCAGAGATAGCTGCGGAGCGCAGAACGCATCAAGCGTTGCAGCGGGCCCACCAAAGCGCAGCTCAGCACGAGACGCTGCCATTGCTCGATGTAATAAGGAGGTGGAAGGTCGTCAGTCAGCGGCAACAATCGACGAGGAACAAAACATTTCAAGGGAGAGCGAGGAGCTGCTGAGGCGCGAAGCTACAGCAACCACAGTCTGCAGACTGCTGTGCCCTGTGAATAACGAACAATCATGATTATTTCAGCCTGCGTGTCGACTGTTCATGCCGAACTTTGTTGAAGAGAGCACGCCACGAAGAGGGCATCGATCGGACGACAGATCGAGCATAAGTCGAACGTTTGCTCATGCAACAGCAGCAGCGTGGCAGCGTCGGGGGATATCTGCCGTTGGGGAGCCGGGTGGACTGATGGGTGTATCATGACACGCTGCTGCATCGACGCGTCTGCATTGTTACGTACGCGTATCTCCCCGTAACACTCTGTCCGTACTTGCTGCTTGCTGTTGTTTTCGTACATAGCTTGGACTTTTCGAAATGCAGGCACGTTCAACAAGTACGATGCATATCTCGTACTCTTCGTACGTTCCAGGCCGTGAATCTGCAACGAGAGACAGCAGCAGCAGTACTCGTTGTTCTATGCTGCTGCTTGCTGCTGTGTGGTATCATAGGTTTACACAGGACACATGCCTGGCGTGCTGGTGCACCACAGATCTGTGTGCACGAAACGACCAACGCACGTATCTCTCAGCAGTCTTTCGTACGATGCTCGGATTTTCAAACTACAACTCTGTTCGAAAATATAAGAACAGGTTGTATTCATGTTAGTATTCAAATGTTTTTTGCATTTGCTGCCAGAATGATATGGCCACATTGTGAACTTCGAGTCTCTCTTCTGACATGATACGGGGTTTTCGTGGTATCTGATTTCTGTTATTGTTTTCTGTCAACTTTAACTTTTGGGTCAACGGCGTGTGCAGTCGTATGGTGGTGACGGGGGGAGGTGTAGATGCTGCTGGCCCACCACGTGCCTGCCTCGAAACGAGCGATCTCCCCTCAAGCTTTTTGTTGTTGTGTACCAATATCGTCAGAACGTTTCGTTTTTTTATTGAAACGTTTGTAACAACAGCAGGAGTTCCGGACATATTGGTGCAGTAACCAGGTACCAGGTTTAGCTGGTGCCGGGTATAGCTGGTACGTGTCATTCACCCTCCACGCCAGATACAACAACAACAGCAGGGGAAGTGTGGTGCTCTTAGTGTCGTCGTACTACAGAATTATTCTGCTTCTTGCTCTCTGCCGCAGTGCAGCAGTATGGTGTTATGGGTGGGCCATCGTGATGCTGCTGCACCAAATTTGTGCGAAATGGACGATCTCGCCGCGAAACTGACCATGTACCACTTGTTTGGACATGTAGGAATCATTTGGTATTTATGTCAATATCAAAACGGTCGTAACATTGCCGGACATATTGTTATTATGTACAACATGAAACGTATCCACTATCATACCAGGAAGTACGAACGTACACCCTCGATCACAGCAGTATTGTAACATACGCAACAGGTATGATACAACAACAGCAGCGGCAGCGGTAGTAGGATCCTCGAAGTGGTATGCACGACTACAGAGAGTGTGGCTGTTTCCTCTTGCTGCTTGCTGCCGTAGTACTTTTTCTCCGAACAGGCACTCGTGCGTACACGCATTGTGTCGGATTACCCCCCCCCCCTGTCTTGCTGCAATAAAACATCTTGCGCATTTCCCTTGGGGTATGGTTACGGCATATTTATTGGTTGTTCGATTGCTTTTCAGATTTTTGTCATCGCAGGCAACCAGAGTCGAAGCTGGATGTGTGTCTTCCCAGTTAACAGAGTCAAAACTGGATGTGGTTGGACACGCACTAAAGCGACATCATGTACCATGTACGTGCACAAGTGGTATCAGCAAACGCACGTACGTGCGCACACGCTATGTATACAAACTCTACAACAAAATCACAGCAGTGTTGCTGCTGCTTCGTGCTGCAAGTATTAATAGTGGGAAGACAAGTTGCGATTCCTGCTGTGTACTGTTGCTGTTACTATCTATTTGTGCGTGCACATATATATCGTATTCCAGGTATGTATGAATTTATATATGAAGTACGAACATACCCGAAGTACGTCGTTTTTTCCCCTTATTAGGCGGTGAGGAAGGTACGTACATTGCTGTACGTAAGCACGTGCGTACGCGCATGCACATACCAGGTACATTCACACCATACATGCTTACAACAACAAACAACAGCCGTACGAGTAGTAGAGTTGTACGAGTACTGCAGCTGCTAGCTGTACTGCTTTGCTGTACGCTACATTCAGCAATAATAGTGTGCTGCTGTTACTGTTGAACGTAAACTATACTATGTCGCAGTAGCAATTAATTGTTGGTGCTGGCGCTTTCTGCAGGTACTATATAGTAGTGCTGCTTATGCTGCTGCTGGTTGCGCCACTGCTCGCTGCTACTACTGCTGTATACTGCTTGGTGTGCATCATGTGATTGCGTCTTGCTGCCGTCTGCTATACGTATACGAGAAGGATATGATGTTTGCTGTGGTACATAAAGCCATGCCCAACGCACGAAAAATGTCACGAAACGTGATAAACCATGTGACAATTTGGTCAATTATGATATCTCTCACAGACCTTGAAAATAACAAGTTTTGACAAACTTGAGAAACGTTGACGTCGCGATTTGTGATAAACAAACTCCTTTATTTTTCATGTGGCATAACGCCAATTTGCTTACAAATTTAAACGCGCACGTTAGCTACAGCCGTTTTTTTACGGTTTCCACCGGCTGACGATTGGTCGTTTTTCCGCTGTAGCACGCCAGCTTGCGTCACCCCGCGGGGACCACCCCACTCCCCGAAGGGGAGCCTTGCATGTATAGTTATGTTTGTGAAATTTTCGCACTTTTCGCAACTTTTCTCTCCGCGCGAGCGCTTTTCGGCAAAACGCTACGTACCCCGACACGGGAGGCCCGGCCGGACACATTGGTCGAGGTTTGGGCTCGATCCGAGCTCTGTGGCTCGCGTGGCGGGCGCTCGAAGTTTTTTTTCCCGCGGGAGTGGATAAGCCGATTTCCCGGGTTTTCTGCATGAGGCCGGGTTTTATACGTACGTGCCAGTAAATAATATGGTTTTGTTTCACGTTTTTTGCCCTTTCGCGAGCTCGTCGTGAGCACAGGATAGCCCAGACATTGTACCAATATACCACAGGTAGACAACATAACATGCAGGGAGAACAACGTTATGATACAAGTCCGCAGCATAAGCACCAGCAGGTAACACCGTGAGTGTGTGACACGCCCATGTGCGATGTACTGCTGTAGCCAGCTGTGATGATCGGAGCCTGCAGTCCGTACTCCACCATCTACATTTATTTCTGCTCTGCTGTTGCTGTGTGAAAGATCCGAATTCACTCTGGACGAAATTATAAGGACCGATTTAATTGAGTTTTAGTATTTAAACTGATATTATTTTCCCGATTTGTTTTATGTTTCTTCCCTGAATCTCACCCCAGGATTCGACGATGAGAGACTTCAGACAACATCAGACAATATGCAAATTTAGCAACACAAACAACGTGCAAGTAAATAATACGTAATGTCCTGTTGTTTGCCCGGATTTCACGAGCTAGTCATGAGCACACACAGGAGAGCGCAGACATATCGGTATACCACAGACAGGTAGAAAAAGAACATGCAGAGAGCACAACGTTACTACTCTGCATGAGCACCAGCAGCAGGTAACACCGTGCGTGGGTGACACACCCATCTGCGCTGTACTGCTGTGGCTAGCTGTGTTTATCGGAGCAAGCGGTCCGTAATCCACCATCTACCGTTCTGCTGTGCTGATATGTGTGACTGACCCACTTTCACTTTCCCTGAAATGTAATGGTCGCTTTGATCACATAGGAGTACGTACCTTAACTGTTCATACGTACATATCTTTTTTGTGTTTCTTTCCTGAAGCTCACTTCAGAAATCTACAAGACATCAGACAATATGCAGCAAACACAAACGAGGTCACAGCCCCGTCTAGAAGCACAAGCAGCAGACATTCCTGTGGCGGGTCCGCTGTGTACTGCTGTGGCTATTAGTGGTTGCTTCATCGGAGGCTTGCATCCGTCATCAGTAATCACCACCACACCCCTCTCTCTCTTCTGCGCTGTTGCCTGCTGCCTGCCTGTGCTTGCATGGTGTATGTGCGGCCTGTAGTGCATCTGGCGCAAGCCGCGACAAATAATACTGTACCAGTATTTGGGCAAATAATTTTCGGTAATTATAGTCAAATGGTCACCATGTCCGATTTTGTATGTGAAGGCTTGAGTGCGATCCTCACAGCGATGCATGTTTTTTGCTTTTTTCATTTTTTTTGTATAGTACGTATAACATAACCCAGACCCCACATATGTAAGACAAACAGCAAACACAAACCAAGTGGATTTCTTACTTACGTAGTAGGCAGGTGTGGTCGAGAGTTTCAGCCCCTTCTTCGATGCATCCGTTTCTACTTCTTCTGCAAATATTATCCCACCACTACTGCTGTACGAGCACTGCTGCTGTGTCCCATGTGTCACGTGTGCGTGCGTGTGGGGTGTGTGCCGTGTGTCATAGACCTTCCATACCTTGAGCGTCACAACAATAAAATATTGACAAATATGATAAAATGTTTGGCGGGATCATTAACAAAAATCTCTAAGAACGATTCGAGTCAATAGTAATGGTTCCATCATGTTTCCGAGTATGTTTTATCCCCAAAAATGCAGGTGGTGCAGTTTTTTTTAATTATATCTGTACAGTACTACGCAGATATTTCGTAACGTCGTATTTATGTAATACCAGTACGAGTACAATATGATATGCGTATGATACAATATCGCATGTTGTTGTATTAATAGTAGATTTTCGATTTATCCTTGCGCCACTCCCCTAGGCACGTCCCGGAGGGGAACCTTGTAATGTATATATGAATAGTGCAGAGTGTGAAAGTGTGGTTATTGTGTGCAGCAGCAGCAGTGGTACAGCAGAGCAGAGCAACAACAGGCTAATGGTACACATACATATATTATGGTAGACCTGGTAGAGCAACACCAGTCTTACGGTACGACGTGTCCGGCAGTGGTCCAGCAGCAGGGGCTAATGCTTAGTGCAGAGTTGTTAATATGTGCAGCAGCAGCGGTACAGCAGAGCAGAGCAACTAATGGTACACATATGGTTATTATGTGAAATAGTGCAGAGTGGTTATTATATGCAGAAGCAATGGTACAGCAGAGCAGAGGAACATCCTCATGGCACACATAGTATATGGTCTTTAGTGCAGAGTGGTTATTATATGTGCAGCAGTGGTACAGCAGATCAACAGGCTAATGGTACACATATGGTGTAGTGCAGAGTGGTTATTATGTGCGGCAGTGGTACAGCAGAGCAACAGGTCAATGATGTGGTGCAGCTGCAGATACGGTACAACCAGATACCGCGGTGTCACTAGAGGCCGGTGCAACAGTGGTTCACGGATGTATGGTACAACAACAGATGCGCACAGCAGCGGCTTTGCGGTATGGCACGGTGTGTACAGCAGTATCTCGATGTAGTGATGACAGTAACATGGTATGGTACAGTCAATGGCCAGCGGGAAAAAAAAAAGGATGGAATGGTTTCAACAAATACATGTCCCCGGGTAATAACTATTTCGGGAAATACTCCAACTCCTTCAAACAGATCGAGGGAGGCCCGCTGCTGGCGGCCCGGTACGCGCGCCGCCCCTCTCTCCACCAGCCGGGCACCGACTCCGCCCGGACGAGGCCAGCCCCCCTCTCCGACCGTGTCTCCCCCGGTGCCCGCCTCGCGTTTTGCACGCCATTCCTGTCGGCAGCCGTTTTAAAGCTCGGTCGGTGTCGTCGCGAGGGCACCCGAACGTATATCTCCAAAAAAACGAAGCCCGAGAATATAATACCCGATCATGTCTTCGTCTTTGAGCCGGAACCGCCCTTATATACCAACCACACATCGACACCCCACAAACGAAAGAACGAGGAAGCCGGGGGCGCCCGTCGTGCCCGGGCAAGCGCGGGCCGCCGCGCCACCAGAGGCGCCTTTACCACTCTTATCCCACAAATCGTACCAGAAAAAGTACCAAATGTATTATATGATTTCTTGATGTTTTTACGTGTGTTTTTATTTTTAAATCAAATCACGAAAAGCTGTCCACCCAACCCAGCCCTAACCCTAACCCTAGTCCAGGCTAAGGCTCGACCGTAGCCGCGCGTTTTGGACGATCTGAAAAAAATGTGCGGACCACCACATAAACCGTTATATATTTGGTACTCTATATGGTACGATTGGTGGGACAAGAGCTCTGTCGAAGGCTACTACGCCACCAGAAAGCCGGTTTAGCCCCTTGCGGACCCCAGCACACCCACCCTCGGCGAAACCCGGGGCTGAGACGGCCCAGCGCGCCCCTGGCACGGCCCACAGCAGACGTTCCTCCACACTAACTTCAAGTAAAAAAATACTACGACACCCTACGACATCGACGACGACGATGAAGTTTTATTTCGCATATACAGATAACCCATCTGCAGCAGCAACGGCAGCAGCCGTCCAGAAAATAGCAGCACGCACGTATAGCCGTCAAAAACAAAATGCCGGCATCGATGCGGAGCCCTTCTTTAGCACATACGTACAGCAGTGGTCTTTTTTTATTTACTCGATTTTTGTTTGTCGGGGCTTTTTATTATGAAAGTAGTGTAAAAACGCTATCTCGCCAAGTTTTGGATCGATTTCGATTCTGACCTAAGTTCTGGAGATCCATTTTTTTACTTTTTTTTGGATTCTTCGAAAGCACATATTTTGATTTTAGTGTGGAGAAAAAAATATTGAAATTAGTATCGGGATTTGTATTGAAATAATTGTGGATATTTTTACTTGATTTTTGTGTAGGGGCTACCCCGGGCAGGAAAGCCCTCAGAATACCCTGTGAACTGTGAACCCTTCTCTTCCCGCGGATCCGCCCCGTTGCAGGGGACGGAGTGAGGCGTCTCCGGGAGGCCGCCTTCCCCCGCCCCCCGCTCGCCGAGTTCGGCATCGTGGCCCGTTATCTCGGCGGGGTCACCGAGGGCTGACGAGTGGGGCGGCCCGGGCGCGGGCGCGGTGCCGATCGGGGTTGGGTGGCGCGCGGTAGAGCCGGTTTCCCGCGTGGCATACGGAAACCGGCATAGTCGTAAAGAGCCATTCGGGTATCATCATGCATCATCACCACCACTACCGAAGCGTATTATATAAAAAGGATGAAAACTCTGTGAGCACATCGATGGGACGTTTCACGTATTTACGTACTACTATTATTGTCGTTCGTTTCACCCGATTATTAACAAGATATCAACCGATCGTAGTAACTCGCAGCTGGCAGTTGACGCCGGGTTTATAGTTTACCTGGTAGTTTGTACTGTCCGTAACATTGAGAGACTCGCTTCGACGAAATCAGACACACAGCACGATACACACACTGCTGTACAGTTATTTGATATCAGCATATAATGTACCTGGTATTAATAGCACAGGTATACCAATGACCATGCCTATGCATTAAACGGACAGGGGACAATGTTTACTACCTGTGGTCCCTCTCCTGTTAAGGCGTACGACGGTAGGTAAACCGTACTTCGTATATATATTGCACAAATTATATGTTTCAGAACCAGCGCACCCCTACCTACAACGACCACGTCAGAGCCAAAGGGGTCAATGCTGGTCTCTTCCTCCGCTTACGGTCGGCTTGTAGTGTGACATACGCCAACTACAGAAGTAGATTGACACAACGTGTGTCTGTCTAGCATCTTAGCAAGCGCTGGATGATACTTCGATCGCTCGAGCTACGGCCTGTGTATGGCCTTGTGAAGGATATAGGTCGGTGACTCCCCGTAGTGCAGGTTGTACCACGGTCAACAGGGTGATTTTCCAAATGCGTTTGGCGTTTAAGCGTTTTTGCTCATTCCTTTTGTATACACCCGCTTTCAGGGCGACAAATCTTACAGATTCGGACTGTCTCCGTTCTTTCGTTTTCAGTATGTTTCGTCCTTTACCCGTTGCGTCTACTCTCGTACGTATGGAATATTGCAGGAAACTGGTGCGTAGACTAGACTATATGTCCAATATTATACGGGGGGGGAAACAAACAAACTAACAAACAAAACAAACAAACAAAGCAACGAAGCAACAAAGCAACAAAACGCGTGAGCTGTGTGAGCGGGTGGGGTTGTGCATTTGCGGTACTGCATCCTTTGGTTCACTCCTCGTACATATAATAGTGTTAAAATACGTCTACTGCGAGTTCGACCACTCCCCCCTCCAAGCCTACTCACTCGACAGGTACGCAACACTGATAAGGACCGTAACCGCTGCACGAGTCTCAGAACCGACACTCGACTATGATACAGTAATATAGCTACCGGCTTCCCACCTCGACCCGTATACACGATCATCCACGGGTTACATCCCCATGATGTGAGCGGTAACGAGACGACCGTGGCAAGCGAACAGGGTTCAATCCCCCCAATGTTCTTCATGATACACGACCATCCATGGGTTACACCCCCACGGTCTAAGCGGTCACGGTACGGTTGCAGCAAGCGAACAGGGCTCAGCCCCCACGAACGCGGATACTCACGATCATCCATGGCTTACACCCCCACGATCGCGGCGGTGACAGTACGGCCGCAGCAAGCGCACAGGGTTCAATCCCCTCCACGAATACGGGTATACACGATCATCCATGGGTTGAACCCCCACGAAAGCGCACAGGGTTCAATCCCCTCCACAAATACGGGCATACGTGACCCTCCCTGGGTTACATCCCCGCGACACGGGTGACATCCCCACGAAAGCGCACAGGGTTCAATCCCCTCCATGAATACGGGTATACATGATCATCCATGGGTTACAACTCCACGAAGGCGCACAGGGTTCAACCCCCCACGAAGGCGCACAGGGTTCAACCCCCTCAGCAAGCGCACATAGTTCGATCCCCGCCACGACTACGGGTTTAAACGATCATCCATGGGTTAAATCCCCACGACATGGTTTACATCCGAGGCGTGTTGCGATAGGGGTAGTACTTTTTGGTTAAATAGTTTCTGAATGACGGGGCTTCTTAACTCAAAATCGACCGAGTGCCATTTGGGTTTTGCAATATTATTTATGTTTAGCTTGGGCAGGGGACTGGTAATCGGGTGCAACTTCCGTTGTTCTCAAAAATATGTTTTTGTGTGACGTATAGAGCTCCTCTAGGGAGGTACTTGAGAAACATTATGGTGCACCTCTACCTTAGCATGCTGCATGCCCACGAAAGCGCCGAGGGTTCAATCCCCTCCTCGAATACGAGTATACACAATCATCCATGGGTTACATCCCCATGATGTTGGCGGCAACAGTACGGCCACAGCAAGCGAATAGGTTGACACCCTCCCACGAGCGCGGATACACACGATCATCCATGGGTTGAACCCACCGCGATCCCAGCGGTAACAGTATAACCGCAGTAAGCGAACAGGGTTTAACCTCCCCCACGAGCACGATTATCCACGGTTATCCACGGGGTACATCCCCATGACCGCGGCGGCAAATGCGGCCTGGCGAGGCAGCCTGAGTACTCGTTGACAACTTAACGTGACATTTCCACACTAATATTACTAGTCAGGGAGCTAATGAGTTTACTCGTAGCCGAGTACCGTCGACGCCGGCGTGGAAGTGTACGGCACGTAACCCTAAACGCGGAGGCACCGACAAGTAGGAGTCTCGTTCCCAGTACCCCTAGTTCTGAAATGCGGACGGGAGGGGAGCGAAAACTAAGTCGAACGTAGCGAATAAGTTGCCGACTGTGGCCGACATATTGCGAGATCCACCACCCTGAAGTTACACGGAGTGCCGTCGAAAGAACCCATGCATGATGCGAGCAACGATTCATGGGGAAAAGGCGTGTTGCAACACTACCCACAGAAACTTCAGCCGCTGTCGCACCTCAAGGACGGCGTGTGCGTATATGAGTTATAGACGAGCCACACCAAGGCCGTTCGCGAGGGGCCCCGTACCGGCTGGATGCGTTCCCGGTGCCTGGTATCCCAATCGACGCCGAAAAATAACGTCGGGGTCATACGGTCGGAGGAAACAGCCTTGACAACATAAGGATGCCCTTTAGACTAGGCACACATACGGGCCCGGCCAGCCCGAAGTGACCCGGGTTGGTGCTATCGGCGGCGCTTTCGGCCGAGCTTTGGAAGACTGGTCGGGTCGTCGACACACGACCGCTCAACTGGGCCCGCCGTCACGTTACGCCTGGCATGAACACGGTGGTGACGGAAGAGTTCTTCGCCGGAAGGGGGATCTACATGGATAGCCTGATCGACCGCTTAAGCTTCCACATCTCGGGCTTGCAACCGGGTTGCGGGTATATTTTACGAGTATCGTACGAGGGCACCGACAAAGTTTGCACCACCAGTCCTCTAGGGCCGCGACGAACGTCCTACCTGCTGCCATGCTCTCAGCGAAGCAACGGCAGCGCACATCGGGTCGAGGGGCATTCCCGCCCGTTAATATGTTTACGACGCGTGGTAAGATGATTTCTTCTCGGTAAGGCGGTCCGACAAGATGCAATGGCTGTCCGCCGCGGAGGCTCTCCACGTAGGCAGGCAAAATACGTAGCCTCAAATTTCCTTCGGCGATTTACTGTCGGGCGCGAAGCGTGATCAGGCGTCATCGAGAACAGGACGCCGTAGGATACAACAGTACCTCGGAAATCTCGGGCGATGCAAGTACTACACAATTTCGAGATACCGAAGTCCAGCTCCGTAAGCTCCACACCCAAAATATTGGGCAATATTCGATAAATAAGCGTGTACCGTACAAGTGAAGGAGGAACTCGCAGAGAAAGGCCTCAACATGTGGACCGCAACCAACCCAGCGTCTCGGCGGACTTAAATGATGTTCACTGCGATCGCAGCAAAGCGAAGAGCGGAGCTCTACAACGTGGCAGCAAGTCGCATCTGTGCGCCGACTTCAGACCATGGCTCGGCTGGTCGTCCATATCCCAGACGGGGCCTTGTCCAAAACGAACCCCTGTACGTCAGGCGCCACCGTCGCTGAATCCGACGCGTTGTCGATCCAGCGGGGCGCCGTGGTTTCGATGCCGGGGGTAGGGCTCCCAGAGGTCGGGGGAATGTCGTCACGAATGGCCACCCCGCCACACCAACGGTTCTCGCGGAGTACTGCCAGGAAACGTCCGGGGCAGGAACTCCGGGCACGACTCGGTACGGATGCAGACAACTATGAAGCTATGTTATCTCGTTGAAGTATGTCGTATCATAGGAGCAGGTATGCTGTAATAAACGAACATACAACTTCTCCAAAGCTCATCAGAGTACCAGTATCGGCGAGTACCAGTCATGTCAGCCCCTGGTATCCTTGGGACTCGCGAGTACTTCGTCATTTCAGCTCGCCGTGCCCTGGGGACTCGTGATGACCTAGTCATTCAACTTCTAGTACCCCGGGGACTCGCGAGGACTCAGTCGTTCCAGCTTCTGGTACCCTGGGGGCTCAGCACTTTACAAGACTCGGACTCGCGAGTCAAAGGTTGAGTATCGATTACCGGTATTGGTACTCTGACGATATGTTGGAGTGTTAAGTTAAGGGCAAACACCAAAACAGGTGCACCTGTTTTATTTTGGCCAAAACTAGATACATACTGCAACCACGTGAGAAAAACGTTGTCAGAACAGTGTGCGTGCGATTCCCAAAACTCAGCATCCGAATGTTAATGCTTTGATGGCACACTCACTCGTGTTGAATAGTAGCCACATCGTTAGCATACGAACATAACTCATATCGGGCTTAATTTGAGGTTGAGCTGCTTGCTATCCATACAAATCCAGGACGCAGCATCATTATACAACTGGAAAAAACCTCGTGCGCCGGAGCAAGAGTATTGCTGGCGCCCCCCCCGGTGCCAGCTTTGAAGCATTGACCATCCTCCAGGAACCGCTTCCACACAGCGGCTCGAAGCTCCTTTGCCATACCAAACATTTACCCCACCTCGCGACGCGAAGGGGGGCAGATGCATTGCTGTATGTATCCATCGAGCTGTACACCAACGTATGTCGATGCGGCGGGTCGTGGTGTGGTGATGTGGCTATATACGGGGAACAGTGTATGACCCTTGATTGGCTCAAAACTAGGCAAAATAAGTTGAAAGATAGACAAAGTAGACAAACGCAGGAATACCTGGCCCGTTTCAAGCCAAAAGCAGGCGCGATGTGAGGCTGACCAAACGCGGGGCTCCTGGCGTGTTATTTTCTCTTGCTTTAGTGTATACCTGTTTTTGGTCCAAAGTGGACCAGGTACACCTGTTTTGTCCAAAACCCAAACTAAAATATCCCGCCCACTAGAGCTGGTCCGGCCGTAAAACAGATTTGCATTCTATCGGCGGGTTTGCAGCCATTTTGGCATGTTAGGACTTCATTTTCTGCAACAGTATTTCCGAGCATGCAACGCATTCGCAGACGTTCGGATATTTCGAATCTTGATTAATTTCGACGAGTAAAATCATGTCCAGTAAATTGCCGTCACTCGCGAGGATACCGCGATACTAAGGTCTATACAAAAGTCCGAAAAATCTGCACAGCGGATGGCGCTGATTCTTGGTGTAAACATTCCTTGAGCCATAATGAAACGATCGATATTCTTTGTATCGCCTGATCCATTGTCTATCAAGAAATATGAGGTGCATAGTATCCGCAATACAAAGTTAAGATACTACCATGAGAGACACAAACTCTTGATTTCACAGCCCAAATTATCGTTTTTTGGCCTAACTTTTCCAACACGTGATTCGCGTCGCTTTCGTCTAATATTTCAAAGGGGCTCCCTTTTGTTTTAAAGTTTTGTTTCATACTTTTTGGCCACAATGTCGACCAGGTTTTGCTCGAAACGATCATGTATGTCCGCCTCCCGCAAAAACAAAAATGGAACCCCTTTTAAACGTTTGCTTGTACTCTAAGGAAGCCCCACACGGATTTTCAGATCGGCATTCGCAAAACTGAGCTGTGAAAGTGCTGGTAAATACAGTGTGACTCTCTCGGCCGGACCAGCGCCGTAGAGTCCTTCTACCCACATTTTGTTTCCCATCCCATTTATTGTCTTCGCCCTTCTGTTCTCTTTCCCTCTTTAGTCGTAACTTAGATCCAGGGTCACTGAGTAGGCTCTGCGCCTCCCTCCCCACTACGGTACGTGCCTTGCACTTTTATCGCGAGAAGATTTCAGAACTTTCTTCCCGCGTCAACTCTCGTCGATTTGTGCCTACCCACGCTAGAATAAGCGCTCTCGACATTCGTGTCAGTTGAGACTAAAAATCTCCATACGGAGACTCGAACCCTCGACCCCAAACTCAACAGGCTTCGTGGTTACCTGCAAGACCACCGGGGCGACCGGTATCTTGGTCCATCAAGAACAATGTTTCCTATCCCGTACTGTAACTAGTATTAATCACAAAATTAAGCATTGAAAGATGTATAATAACAAAATTAAGCATTGAAAGGTGTATGTTCGTGATCGTGACGAGACGGACGTATGCTGAGAGTTTAAAATATGTCCAGGATTCGACATTAATACCAAGTAAGTACTTCGTATGGAACAAACGTAAAAAAACACATTCCAAGACTAGGCAAAAAAACGTCAAACAAATGAAATTTCCGATTTTGGGCAAATCCTTGGATACTTGCCGAAATATCATCCATAAAAACAAAAACTCACCCGTTGTAGGCATTGATGAGAGGAATCGTTTGCCGGCGTTTCGATGAAATTATGGAGCTGGTTATCGAATTCCTGGGCGAACAGAATCACCTTCCACAACCGTTTTTTTACCATAAAAGCATATTCTTTCTAAGTGAAGTACAAAAATAAATAATTAGGTTTTGTTGTCAACGAACCGAATTAACTTTTGGTAGTCATGGGCTCTGCCAACCTATGAGCTCTACCGACGTAAGGCTTTATTCTGGCGAGAGGCAAGGAGGACAGAAAGAGGTGTTCACTCTCGAGTACCACGTGCTTGATGTGCATAGCTGCGTGAATAGAGCAGAGGCACACGAGCAGACGGCACGACACTGCCCGCTGCCCACTGATAGGCCTACGCTAGGCCTTGTGTTGTGTTTCTCTCGCCGTAACTACGGATGGGCGTGCACGCCGCATTCATTCGGAAGGATGGCTGTTTCGTGGGACATCACCAGAAGATTATCGAGGCCTCGCGGGTGAGTGTGGGGAGATATGGCCCGGACTGTGCCTCACATATAGGTGTGATTGCTATAAACAGAGTTCGAATTCATCACTGGTTTCTTGGCGCGCCGATGCGCGAGTTCCAGGTTGACAATATATGTTACCCGTACAATATAGGTTTGTGATATTTGTATGCGAAATGTACGAGTACAAGCGTTTGTGTTTAGCGTCAGCAGGCATTATGTACGATTACAAACATTATTATAGCATACGTACGAGTACATACTAAGTGTTGATATATCATACACTATCGTAAGGTACTTGTACGAGGAGCTACGCCGGCGGCCTAGTAAGGGCCGCAGACGAAGCTAAAACCCGCATGTAAAATTAACTGCAAACGGCAGTTTTCGATGCCAAGGGTCCGTTGAACAATGTTCCGATTAATCTCTGAACAAGAAAAAGGCAGTAGTAGACAACGACACGTTCGAACCTGGTGATCCAGGCCTGGGCTGAAGTTTATATTATATATGAGTTATATCAGACACTGGTGAAGCAAAAACCAAACGCGGGGACAACCGTTCGATATAAGAGCTTACACTCAGTGTCTAGTCACCCTAAGGAAGAAAACCCCTCTGACAATAAAACAACGTTAATGTAAATCCACCCTTAAGCCATTCGCAGTACAACTCTGGACAAACACACGGTGAAGAAAACCGAACGCGGGAGCGACCGTTCTATTTAAGAGCTTATGGCTGCCATCTAAGCTTAAGGCCCCGTAGTTTTCAGGCTAAAAATACAACAAATTACAGTTTTCGATGCCAAGGGCCCGGAGCTAAACCAAATCCAGTGATCCCGGACGCAATCAACAATGGTAACGGTCGCAAAAAATATGTATGCATATGGGTTTACCAGCTCAATAATAAGCGGCAGTTGCTATACCCGCCAACGACCCGTTCGATGCCTGCTGATGGGGCTCAACGTCGAAAGCTACTCGTAGGCAATACTTCACGCAATTCAATAGCATCAAAACAGAATGAAACACGGTACACTATTTAGCCCGACACGCTCTGACACAACACCCTCCCGATCGGACCGACACAGTATCCGCCCCCGCCAAATAACAAACCAATCGTGTTGGGGATCACATACCGATCCGGGTAAACGTATGATATGCCTGAGCACCAACTAACTGCTTTTCTTGTTCGCGAAAACCGGGGGAACGCATCTGAGAAACCGTCCCAACCGCCCCCCAGCAATGACCGCAAAAAGCCAAAGCCATGAACAAATTCAACATGAGTACACCGTCAACTCCACGCAGAAAACAATCCTCGTCCTAGTGTCGTCCAAACCACAAACACGCCAAGAAAATTACGCGAGTAAAACTGTTTAGTATGGAAGCGACCTCACCTATTTCCGCAGTGCAGACACTCGAAATGTATTTATCAAGTGCTGGAGAGTTGCTCTCACCTAGATAGAGCGAAAAACCGTTAAATACCACTCCTGCCACTATCTGTGAGTACTTTCTGCAAAAAGATGAGGATGCAATTCTCGGCACGCTGCACAGATGATCGAAGAAAACTTCAAACTCCGAGTTTTCTGGGCATACTTAGAGTTCGCACAGCAGAGAGACGTAGATAGAAAAACCGAACGAAAGTAATGTTTTCCTACTTTCCCACTCTTCTCGGCAGCTGCCTTGCAGTCTAAGACTTAGCAGCAGGAAAAGTTAATGGTGGAGTAAACAGAGCGCGCGCGTGTATGAGCCGGAGTATTGTGTCCCATAGTTGGGCTGGAAACGGATTAGGTTGGATTTGGAGATGGGGACCGGTAGTAATTTGTTTATTTCGCAAAAGAGGGATACAAAGTTTCACGGTCGTGAGAACTTAATACGTTCACGAAAACAAAAACAAACAGCTGAGGGCGGGCGTATAACGTGGGTCGGCGTAATTTGACGCGAGTCGACAAGGGAAGAAAGCGTTAAAGCCTTCTCGCGATAAAACAGCAGGGCACTAACCATAGAGGGGAGAGTGGTAGACAACCTGCTGCGTGAGGCCGGATCTGAGTTATGACCAAAGGCGCTTTCACGGTTTAGCTGGAAAAACAAACAAATAAAAACCAGCCATTTTGTTCGCTGTGAGAACTTCAAATACGTCGTATGAAAAGGTGGCTATTTTTTTTTACATTGCTGATATTTTTCTTTCGCCCATTCTTGATTTTGTTTTTTTATTATTATCTCGCCAATCGACTCAGATTGACCGATTCATTGGGGGCAGCGCGGCTCTGGAACTTGCTCAGACATACTCTCAGCGCGAGAGAGAAGCTAGGAAAACTATGGAAATACTGAAAATCCTTACGTAATTTTAGAATCTAACAGGGGACGAATGAAGTGGGTCCCCGGATGTGGATAAAAACCTCCTGACTGTACAGATAAAGCGAGAGTAACCAAGAACACGCACTTGTCTCGCGATCGGCCGACAGCAGCACGGAAAAGTAGGAAAAAGCGAGGGAAAAACAGAGCCTACCAACCGCGCAGGTGCTGAGGCCAGCACCAGTGCGCTAAATCCTGCGTGGGCGATTGGCCGGTTGGCTGGTACCAAGCCGGGGCGAGAAGTATTCGAGCATTTGCACATGCCCACAGAGGCGGACTTTGCAGTAAGCTCAGCCGATCGGTTCGGACTCGGGCGCCTCGCTCCTCATGTCGGCGGCAGGTGCACCCCCGCCTACCCACGAGGAGACAGTCAATCCCGCCGGAGGACAGACGACGCGTACTACTGTGGGGAAAGACTTTCGCAGCTGGAGAACCGCTGGTCAGATGCATCCTGAGGCCGTCACTCGGTAGAGTCGCTCCTGTTCCGGGGTTGATTGCATACGATTTGGCCTGCTAATATTACGTACCAGGTACCAGGTACTCAGCAGCAGAAAAAGCGAAACAAGGGCGGCCATCAAAGCGCACCACTCTTTAGTCTAATACTACAGCAGCAGCTGCTCGGTAGGGCAGGAATACATGTGACATGCTTATCGAGTACCTGGTGTCTTCAGGTACGCCTGGTACACTCTTTTTACGACAACGTGCACCGATATACACCGCGTGAAAAACGTGCGGCCTGGTTTTGACATGCCGGAGCAGCTCATTTTGGTAAAGTACACCGACCTCACGTATCATATATACCAGGTGGAGCGTAGCAACCATTCTCCCTGGTGTTCTCGTACTCATATATGGTGGTCTGCCTACTGACTGTATACGATGTAGAGCTTTGGCTCACCAGCTAAGAACTCCGATACGTATTGATATAAATTACCAGGTACCAGGTATATATTTATACTTAACATATAATAATATGATAAGGATTACAATTCATCACTGCGTTTTCCGAGCCCGAAGCCCATTGGTCGAGAGAAACCTCCAGCCCGCCCTCGGCAAATCAGGGGTCGCGGCGCGCGCGGCGGGAGTTACACCTTGGGCGAACCCCCCAATCCCACCGCACCCGGGGACGACAGGGCCCATCCCCGGTTCGGAAATCCCTCCGTATATCTACAACTCCAACCACCTGGGGACGAAAAAAACGATCTCCCGGCTCCAAACCGCCCCCCGCACGGTGTGGAAACCCCAGCCCCATCGGCCGATCGCTGATTGGCTGGTGCTCCAAATCAAGCCAGTACCACCCAGGGACGATAAGGACTCATCCCCGGATCTGAAATTCCTCCATATATGTACAACTACAACAGCCCGAGAACGAAAACCGAGATCTCCCGGGTCGACACCGCTGCGCACAGTGTGGAAACCCCAGCCACACCGGCCGATCGCTGATTGGGTGGGGCTCGTATACAAAGTCAGAGCCACCCGGGGACAACAGATTATCATCTCCGGATCGGAAATCTCGCCATACATCCACAACTCCTCACCCGGGGACGATTGGTCCCCATCCCCGGTTCGCGAATACCTCCGTATATCTACAACTCCGATCACCCGGGGACAAAAAACCAACCCCCCCGCGTCGAAACCGCCACGCACGGTGTGGAAACCCCAACCCGACCGGCCGATCGCTGATTGGTTGGGACTTGAAAATAAAGCCAGCGCCACCAGGGTACGATACGGCCCCATCCCCGGTTCGGAAATCCCTCCATACATGTACAACTCCAACAACTCGGGGACGAGAACCGAGGTCCCCCGGGTCGACACCGCCGGCCACGTTGTGGAAACCCCAGTCACACCGGCCGATCACTGACTGGCTGGGGTTCGTATACAAAGCCAGAGCCACCCGGGGACAACAGATTATCATCCCCGGATCGGAAATCTCGCCATACATCCACAACTCCTAACCCGGGGACGATTGGTCCACATCCGCTACCTCCGTATATCTACAACTCCGACCATCCGGGGACAAAAAATCGAGCCCCCCGCGTCGAAACCGCCCAGCACGGTGTGGAAACCCCTGCCCGACCGGCCGATCGCTGATTGGTTGGGCCTCGAACAAAAAGCGAGTGCAAATTCCAACAGCCCGGGGACGAAAACCGAGACCCCCCATGTCAATACCGGCGCTCACGGCGTGGAAACCGCAGCGCCGCTGGCGCTAGAGCTGATTAACTGTGGCTCGACAACAGATCCAGTGCCCCCCGGAAGATGATAGGGGCCCCATCCCCGGATCGGAAATCCCTACATACTAAAGATGTACCCCGGATGACCGAAACCCGGATATCTGGCGGGTACCACCCGGATCGGCAAAACCCGTGGCGAGTTCGGGTTTGACTTGAAAACCGCGGGTTTTGGGCCAAAACCCGGGTACTCGGCGGGTTCGAGTACCCGGGTTCCCTTATGTCTGGCATGTTACCTCACAGTATCTCTAAAAACCTTTCAAATTGACAGAGAACGGGGTGCCCCCGGGTATCACTATTCAGAGCTGAGTATTCCAAGAATTTTCATGTTTCTAGTACAGTTTTCCAAAAGAGTTTCCACTGTTCGCGTGCCCGTTAAGTTGATATTTTCGATGTCTTTTTAATTTGCTACCGATGTATACTCGTAGGCATGCATTTATTTTCCTCAAGCCATGATACCTCCCCGACATGGAGACCTAGGAAGGCCACCTACTAATATTATGGCACACATACTGTCAAACTATATATTTCGCTACCTGAATGTGCTCAGTTTAGGGGCATAGGATATGGGTATCAGCGTACAACTACGTAACGGCATTACAGGTGGAAGGATTATCGAATGTCCATCGCTCTGTTACCGTTCGTTGTTTGATGGTTATAGCATTTTGACATTAAATCGTAGTACGCACTGTCATCCGCGTGTGGCGCCCGTTGGTGACCGTGAACGCAAACGGGTTGTTCGGGTACCCGGGTTTCCCCGAGTATTCGTTGAACCCGTTTGATTTCGTCGGGAAACCCGGGTTACCCGCGACGGGTTCGAGTTTCACTTTCAGAATGATCCAAGTACCCGTTTGTGACGAGTACTCGCTGGGGTACGCCTCTACTCCATATATCTACAACTCCAACAACCCGGGGACGAAAACCGAGTTCCCCCTGATCGACACCGCCCCGCACGGTGTGGAAACCCCAACTCTACTGGCTCTATCACTGATTGGCTGGGCTGGGGTACCTTTCAGGGTCCGCCGCACGCGGGGAGGATAAGGTCCCATCCCCAGATAGTACATAAATCCATACAACAACTCCGCCAAACCGGGAGAAAGAAACAAAATGATCCCCTGGTTCGATACCGGCCCGCACGGTGTGAAAACCCCAACCCCACTGGCTCTATCACTGTTTGGCTGAGGTTCGGCGAGCCAGCGGCACCCGGGGAGGATCATTTTTCTTCCCCGCGTCATGAAAACTTCCATATCTTCAAAACTCCAATGCAGCGGGGACAAAAATGGTCACTCCCCGGGTCGACACCCCCTCGCAGGGTGTGGAAACCCAAACACCGCTAGCTGCTCGCTGATCAACTGGGGCTAGGAAATAGGAAATAAAGCCAGCACCACCTGGGGACGATAAGGTCCCATCCCCGGATCGGAAACCCCTCCGTACATATATAACTCCGCCATCACGGCGACGAAATCGAAATCCCCCCGGTTGACACCGCCCCACACGGTTTGAGCACCCCAACCCCATCGGCCTCGCTGATTAAGTGGAGTTCGAGAAAAAAGCCAGCGCCACCCGGGGACGATAAGGTCCCATCCCCGGATCGGAAATACCTCCATACGCCTACAACTCCAACAACCCGGAAACGAAAACCGAGGTCCCCCGGTCGATACCGCCGCGCACGGTGTGAAAACCCCAACCCCACTGGCTCTATCACTGACTGGCTTGGGTAGCTTTGAGGGTATGCCGCAGGCGGAAGGGTAAGGTCATATCGCAAGATAATTTATCTTTATTCCATTACCACTCCGACCAATCGGGTATAAAATATGTGATCCCTAGGGTCGATACCGCCCCGCACGGTACGGAAACCTCAACCCCACTGGCTCCATCACTGGGTGGCTGAAGTTCGTGGAGCTAGCCCCACCCGGGGAAGGTAAAGTGTCATCCCCGGGCCATGAATGTGTCCGTCTGTACGTCTACCAATTCGACAACACGGGGATTACAACGGTGATCCCCCGAGTCGATACCTTTCGCGGTGTGGAAACTGGCTCATAACTGATTGTTTTTGTGGGCTTAAGTTCGTGAAGCCAGCGTTCTTCACCACTGGGAGCAAGAAGGTTCAGCAAGTTCGTCAAACTCAGTCTAATAGACCTATTTGTTTTAGGATTGGCCGTCATTCCACATGGATCACCATCTACAGCCTTCGCTTGGCGCAGCTCAATAAAAATAAATAGGGCGCGCGAAGCGCGCCGATTTCTGCGCTTGTACAATAGGCGTATGGGCTTCATCCCTGCGTTTTCCGAGCCCGACGCACATTGGTCGACGGGGGCCCACAGCCCGCCCTCGGCCAATCAGGGGCCGCTGCGCACGCGGCAGGAGTTGCCCCTCGGGGGAACCCCCAGTCCCGCCGCACCCGGGGACGATGAGGCCCCATCCCCGGTTCGGAAATCCCTCCGTATATCTACAACTCCAGCCACCTGGGAAACACCAGTCGATCGCTGATTGGCTGGGGCTCGAAAATAAAGTTAGCACTACCCGGAGACTACAGGGCTCCATCCCCGGATCGACAATCCCTTCATACATGCACAACTCCAACAGCCCGGGGACGAAAACCGAGGTCTCCCGGGTCGACACCGCCGGCCACAGTGAGGAAACCCCAACCACACCGGCAGATCGCTGATTGGCTGGGGATCGTATACAAAGCCGGAGTCACCCGGGGACGACACAGTATCACCCCCCGATCGTAAATCCCGCCATACCTCCACAACTCCTCGCCCGGGGACGATTGGTCCCCATTCCTGGTTTGGAAATCCCTCCGTATATCTACTCCAACCACTCAAGGACAAAAAAACGTTCGCCCGACTCGGAACCGTCCCGCACGGTGTGGAAACTCCAGCCCCACCAGCCGAGAGGGGTGGACACACCTTGATAGTGTTAATACAGTAGATATTTACGGGGGTTTGGTGCTAGACGCCTGAAGCCGACCCTCCGACACGAACCCTAACCCTGACCCGAACCCTATGCCAGTGGTCAGGGCTGGGATGCTGTGATTGGTAAGACTCTACGTTGACTCGGCAGGCGTGGATGGTGAGCTTGGAAATACTCTAGGTTGACTCGGGATGCTGTGGCTGGGAAATACTCCAGATTGATTGCGCCGCGTAAAACATAACCTTAGGCAACCAGAGTGCCTAAATAGCAGCCTTAGGTAGATCTACTAAAATGCTTCGTCCAGTACTGCTTGGCTGGGGCTCGAGGCTCGTAAAGAAAGCTCGTAAAGAAAGCCAGCGCCACCCGGTGGACGATAGAGTCCCATCCCCGGTTCGGAAATCCCTCAATACATCTGCAACCCCAACAACGCGGGGACAAAACCGAGGTCCGCCGCATCGTCACCGCCGCGCACGGTGTGGAAACCAGGCGGGTTCACAGGGTATTCGGAGGCCTTTTCCGCCCGGGGTCGCCCCTACACTAAAATTAAAAAAAATCACACTACTACCAATATAAAAATCGTCACACTAATGTCAAGATATTTGTTTCCACACTAAAATCAATATATACATATATATTCAAAGAGTTCAAGAAAGTAAAAAAACGGATCCCCAGAACTTCGGTAGAATCGAAATCGACCCAAAACTTTGCGAAATAGCCGCTCTTACTCTAAAGATAAACAAATATGAAAACAAAATAAAGGGCTTTCCCGCCCGGGGTCGCCCTTGCACTAAAATCAATTCAAAATTTCCACACTAATTTCAAGATGAAAATCCCTCCATTAATTTCGAGATATTGGTTTCCACACTAAAATGAAGATCATGTTTTTCAAAGAGTCCAAAAAAAGTAAAAAAATGGATCTCCAGAACTTCGCTCAGAATCGAAATCGACCCATAGCTTGGCAAGATACGAAGCCGTTCCCAAACTAAACTCAAGATAAATTTTCCCAAAAACAAAAATTGAACAACAAAAAAAAAGAAAAAAAGGGCCAGTGCTGTACGTACATGCTAAACAAGGGCTCCGCATCGATCCCGGCATTTTGTTTCTTGTCCGCTGTACGTATAATACGTGCTTCTATTTTCTGAACTGCTGCTGTTGATGCTGCATATGCTATTAATAGTACTAGTACTACTGCTGCTGTACGTACTGCTGTGCTGCGGAATACCGCTTTCACACTACTGTTGCTGTAGTGGGTGGGTGGATCAGTTGGTGCCTGTGTCGATGGGTTGGTGCGAACGTGGGTGGGTAGGTGTGGGTGGGCCGGTTGGTACGTGGATGACTGCGTTCGTACCTGTTCATGGTGGCCGGCCCTGCTTCTTTGTTGTGTATTTTTGCTGTCTGCTACAAGGGCTCCGCGTGGATGCCGGCATATAGGGTGTCACTTTAGCTGATCAGTGGGTCGTGGACTAGTTATTATTTGGTGTTTTTGTTTTTGTCCGCAATACCGGCCGCGCCCTGGCATAGTTCACTGTCCCCTGGAAGGGGGTGGATCCGCGAATCGCGGGCCGCACGCCCATGGTCTTACCTGGAGCCCCATAGTACAGGCCAATCAGCGACCTAATTTTTTTTCTTTAGCCAATGAAATTACACAAAAAAGGCCTTTTGAGGGTGTTCCCATACTACAGCCCATAGTACCGGCGGATATTGGCCAATCACGAGCAATACGAGGAGACAGGTGCGGCGGAGCCCCTTTATCCCGTCCGTGTCCGAGTGCTGTTTGCACCGCACATCGCTACGACAAAACAGCAATGCGGTCAACTTCGGAGAAGATCCCTCGCAGCTGTAGTGTCGTAGCACGGCCAAAGGGGTGCAGCAACCGTCAAGCTCTTGTAGACCCGGGCCTGCAACAAGATGTATGGAAAATGTAAGCTTGCAGCAGCACCAAGACAACAAGCTACTACTACTGCCGAGGCATCGTCTCGTCGCATCTGAGATGACGATGGTATGGAGATAGCCCTTGGACATCGCAGCATGAGGGCCTACAGCAGGCGGAACTGCGTCGCAGTGTGGGAGACTGTCCTCGTGGAGCGCACCTAGCTTCCCTCCTTGACCGCCACGACGGGGGAGACACGCCTTTGCTCCAGGTGCGTACTACTGCTGTGGTGTTGCACAGCAGCAGTAACGCGATTATCACTATGTCCGGTAATATAAGTGCCGTTTAATTTATATAGTAATATTCACACGGCCCTTATATTTACGGACACAGTAGCCTGATTTACGACACGAACACATGTTCGTAGATCTCGACTACATTATGTATACTATAGAGTATTATCACGCTCACATCGTGGTCAAACTCAAGGGCCCGGGACCGGAAGTATTGCACGAGGTCGACAGGTGGGTATGGGCGCGCATACCATCTCAAGCGGTGTATGGAGGAGAATTATTTGCCAAGGTCCAAAAAATCATGATCCATCGTCGATGCGGTGCGTTCAGCCAAACACAGTCATGCATGAAAGAAAATGCCACCACAGGGATTCGAACTTGCAGAAAGGGTTTTCCACAGCCTTTTCGTGAGGTCACTACTGTCAACGAACGCGCGGGGGGAACTGAGTATTGTCGCCCGTGTGATGGCACGACAGTTGCCATCCGCCAAAAAGTGGGGAATAGCTGGCAGACGGTTGAGGCCGACAACCAATATGTTGTTCCGTGTAATCCATGGCCGTTGATGAAATATCCATGCCATATCATGGTTGATATCGTGAGCGTTGGTGCAGTTGTGAAATGTTTGTACAAGTACTGTTTGAAGCACCCTGATTTCGTCCGAGCAAGAACCGCACACCAAAACAACGAAATTGAAGCTATCGATCCGTGCGCTATGTTTGTAGTTCGGAGGCTGTATGGCGCTTTAGTGGCTTTCTGGAGCACAAACGACATCCCGCTGTGCACGTTTTATGCGTGCACCATGAGAACGACCACCATATTGTTATCAAATCAAGACGATCCAATTCTGGCACAACAAGATGCGCTACCAATAAAATTACCCATCTCCGTCGTACTTTAAACGCCCGTCTGCCTGTCGACGACTGAACTACCTTGAGTATTTCGAACAATAAACCACCGCTGGCGTTCCCGTAGGATCTCGACGACGACGAAACAGGATCAAAGCCGGTTATGGTAAATGGGTACACCGAAAGAACGAAAGCGTGTTGCACGTTGACATTATCTCACGCCCCTTCAGGGCGATATTTGGTACCTGCGTCTGCTGCTACACCATAAACCGGGTCGTTCATGGCAAGACCTCCGCACAGTCGATGGGAAGGTGCATGTTTCATACGAGGCTGCGGCGCGAGCCCCCAGACTCATAGCAAGGAATGACGAATTTAGTCAGTGTATACATGAGGCAAGTACATTTAGAACCGGTCACGAGCTGCGTCGCCTTTTCGTGACACTCAATCTCAACATTGCCCCAGCCTTGCGACTATGGACATAATTCATCACAGACCTCACCGAAGACTTCAAAGCAGTCCCACAACATGTCGCTGGTACTCGAGCTATGGAACATATTGACGAAATGTTGCAAATGCATGGCAAAATCACGAGTTCTTTAGGGCTACCCACGATTCCTCATCGCCTACCTGGGTATCAGCGACGACGCCAAGCCATCGATGTGAACAAGGAACAAACGTACATAAACGAAACCTACCCCCGGCTCACGCATGAGCAACGCACGATATACGACGAGGTCGCACGATATACGGTGAGGTCGCACGATATACGACGAGGTCCGTCAGAGCGCTATTGGATCAACACCTGGGTGTTTTCTTTGGGATGCCGCTTGCGGGAACCGGTAAAACATACACGCTCAATGCACTCTCGGCCGGATTGCAATCCCTGGGTCACGTTTGCGTGTGCGTTGCCACCACAGGTATCGCTGCCTGTGAGCTCCCAAATGGACGTACAACACACTATACGTTTCGAATGCCTATAAACGAGAGACTTGCAGAGGGATGTGTGTGCGACATATACGTCCGTGACGATCGCGCCGAGTTATTGCGCAAGTGCTATTTAGTCATGTGGGATGAGATTCCATCGACACATCGTTTTTGTGTGGAAGCACTTAATCGCACCCTTCGTCATCTAAATTGGGTTAATCGCCCTTTCGGCAGGAAAATAATATTACTGTGTGGGGACTGGCGACAAACCGGTCCTATCGTGCCGTTCGGGGCTGACGCTGATGTGGTACAAGCGTCACTCATTTCTTCCCCGTTGTGGGGGAAGCTCCAGCGGCGGCATCTTACGTTACCCCAACGTGATCAAGGCGACACATCTCATACTCAATTCGTTCGCCAAGTAGGTGAAAGTAGGGTACCCACATCGATAGTCCATGGTACCAAAACCACAGGGCTCACTCAATCGGTCGTTAACCCTGATGGTGACCCCATGTACTGCATAGATCACGTGAATGACGTCGACCAACTAATTGCCTTCATGTACCCGGACCTTACCTGCGAATCAAGGCAATGCCAAGGGTTGCAGGAAGAAGGGAATGCTGCGTGCTGAAATATTCAGTTCGCAACCTCATTTCTCAGTCTCAACAGTCAGTCTCAGAAACGTAATCAGTCGCTTTCGGTGTTCCCTGGATAGTCTCAGTCTTCAGGAAAGTTTGTGAGATTTACGACAACAATCTGATGGCGCTCGTCGTGTTTTGACATCTTGACACATACTACGTGCAGAATCAAGGCAGGCAGTGCCAGGTAGGTGTTGCAGGAAGGAAACGCTACTGTTAGGACTGTCATTAGACACGTATTTACGCCAAAACTGGCTCTTTTTATGTCACGAGATCCAGTTGAAATAAAAATTTAAACTTTTGACCTTTAGAAAATAAACCAATCAGAGCCAGTCAAATGTCGTCATGATGAACGGCCCAAAAACCAAAAAAAAAATAAGCTCCACGCTACTCGTACGTGCGGGATGAAGTTGGGCAGTCTAGTTCGAGCTGCCTGCCAAGTACTCTCTGCTCGTGACGCTGCTTGCACTTTGAACAGTAACTCCTGGGGTAAGCAACCTTTACGACACAACCCACAGCCCACAATAGACGAGGCCCAAGCCCGCTTGTCTCGCGGAACTCCAGCGCTCATGGCGATGACTGCCCACACGTTACGGCAGCAACCGTCCGTGCCAGATCAAAACCAACTGCTGCAGCAGCATTGAGTAGCAGCATTGAGCAGTATCATCAAGCAGAAGCAGTAACAAGCAGCAGCAGCAGCAGCAACGGCAGCAGCGGCAGGATGGCCCGGCCCATGCGCAGCGGCGATCGCGCGCACAATGCTTGGTTGGCTGCTGCAGCCAGCCAAGCCTGCTACTTGCACCTGCGGGACTCTGACCACTTCACTTAACTCTTGAAAACCGCAGGCAGCCATAGACGACCCCGGACGCCGATGAGCAATTAAAACCGTAGCCGCAGCCGACCCCGGACGCTGATGCGCAGTTAGCACCCACCAACTGCAGCAGTCATTATCCGGATCTGCTGCTGTGTCAGCAGCAGCAGCAGCAGCAGCAGCAGCAGCAGCAGCAGCAGCAGCCATGATGGCTACTGCCTGGTAATATTGCTCAGCAATGCTGGTAGTCTCCCTCTCATAGTACAATGAATCGTACGCATATAAAGCTTTGTCCGTAAATATAACGACCGTTTGGACTGAATATAAATATGAAAACGGTCTTTAACTTTAGGTACACAGTGGTAGGGAATAATATGAAAAACGAGTTACTGCTGTGGAGACCCGAAAAAATAGTTGAGGGTTGTTTTTAAAAATACAGTACATACAAGGGGGGATTCGCCGCGGCGGGCTGACGCCCGCCTGCGGCTACGCGCAATTCCCGTAACGGCGAAGAGTAGGAGAGGTAGAATAATAGGTAAGCTTAGGGCGCACAAAAGCAACTACGTACTGCCAAGGGGTGTACAATTAATAACAGCACAGGGCACCCACAGGCACCCAATGAGAAACACTACAGTAATTCTAACCCAGGCTGGGTTTCTTATTTACTCGAGAGAGGGTGCGTTCTATACTAAATCTTAATTTTCATTGTAACGGTTCCCGAAATCATTATTTCCTTGTAAATCTCAGTCAGGGTTGTTAATACCCTGTTTCAAATTAAGT
>MEHQ01004094.1:0-19710 GCA_008828725.1 Saccharina japonica
CGATACAATGATGATGCGACCCGGGCTTTGATGATAAGATACTGCCCGTATACATGTGAGGGTGGAGCGTGACAGAAAGGTACGGCTCACTCCTGTGTGGTGTTCATGATGGGCCTTTGACGACAGGTACTGGCTCTGCTTGTGTGTGTATTTGGTACGTGGTGATACGAGTGTATATTATCTACTACTTCTCCTTGACGACCCAGGTATAGGCACGCGGGCTACACAGAGACGTTGACAGCGAGCGTCAAAACACGATAATCGTGTGCTTCGGGCCCGGAGCCGCTGGAGGCTATACTGTGTTAGAGGGGGGTGTATGGGGGGATTGACTAGGAGATGGTCTTTTATTTTGAGGGACGGGGGCAGCAGCAGCAGCAGCAGCGCGCAGCAGCAGCAGCGGCAGTGTGAGGCGCAGCCAGCAGCAGCAGCAGCAGCAGCAGCAGCAGCAGCAGCAGCAGTATGGAGGCGCCTGGCCGCATCAGCGGCAACAGCAGCGGCATTGGGGTGAGGTCACAGTACCAGCAGCAGCACCCACCTCAGCCCAGCACAGCACCAGCACAAGGCCGGGGGGCACTGGTTGACTCGTAACGCCGGAAACGGCTGGTACCAGCCCGAGTCCCCTCCACCTCCAGGAGCGTCTATGAGCGGTTTCTACACGTGCGAACGCTGTGGGGCTCGAGGGCATGAGGCAGCGATTTGTTTTGCACCAAACAGCGTGTGCGATGGGTTCCTGGCCTATGGTCACATGGCCAGGCAGTGCACTGCGCAGCCCACTATCGTCTACGCGCCGGAGTACAGCAACGTGCCTCAGGCTGGAACGCCGGCGCTCCAGCAGCCGCAGGTACAGCTGGCACAGACTGCTCCCAGGAGGGAGACAGCAACCCACCAGGTACCGCGAGGCATCCTAAATAATGCCCCGACACATAATACGAAACCCCGATCTCCGTAGACCAATATATGAAACCGCCACATACGGGAAATCAGTATCGAGCAACCGCATACCACAAACAGACTCTTGGCCCAAAATCTTCGGAATGTCATTCCTGTGTCGCATTCTTTTTTATTTTGTACTCAGGCCATGGGAGTGGTCATCGGGGACTGGTGCTACGATAGGGGGGGTGCCCCCATTTTCACTCGTACCGGGTTTTGGCCACTCGGATGAGTGGCTCCGAATCTAACCGATAATTGGACATAAACATAGTTCGATCGTGTTACGTAACAAAACCTCCAGTGGTGGTGCATGCAGAACAACAGAAAAAAAAACAAAAAAATGTTATGGGTACAACGCAATAATGCAGCCACTCGACCGAGTGGCTCTGTGCAGGTGAAAACCAAGCACCTATCCATGAACCCCCTACCGTAGCACCAGTCGGGTACGTACGAGTAGCACTTTTTGTTTTCATTTTTAAAAACAGTTTTCGGGTGAGGTATAGAGCTCCCATACTCTAATCAAGTGACCAACCACCCTCAGAAAAAAAACGAAAAAAACAAAAAAAACATGGTGCACCTTTCTTTGCCGTAGCACGCGTCTCACGGATTGATTTGTTTTTTGTTTTCAGTCACCTCGCGGCCAACGTTTCTGTTCAGTTCACTCGTCCTAAAAACAAACGAATATACTAGAAACACCAGGATGCATGACGCATGAGTGTTACGAGAGAGATGTACCATGTATGTATGGCTTTCTCCGAGGCTGGTCACTTGTTGAGGGGAGGTCTATATACCTCACCCCCCCCCCCAAACAAAACAAAACAAAAATGGAAATGAAAGTGCTATTATACGACGCATGTTACGATAGAGGTGCACCATGTTTTTGCTGAGCTCCTCACTTAAGGAGCGTCATACCTCACCGAAACAAATGGGTTTGGAGGAAAATAAAAGTGCTGCCGGATGAGAAACCTCATGACCTAAGTATACTCTGAAACATTATTCGTCACAGAAATGAAAGTCCGACGAATTTGGGTTAAGGAGCCCGATCGTTCAGAAATCAATTCAGCCAAAAAGTGCTACCTCTACCGTAGCACGCGTCATACATACCCGATAACAAATCTCCAAGGCCTAAGTGTACGACAAGCATTTTCGCAACAATAATGACGATTTTGGCTTAAGGAGCCGCCCGATCATGCAGAATATTTTGCAGCCGAAAAGTGGTAACTTTATCGTGGCACGCGTCCCCTATTACGCGGGGATATAGTAAATAGGACCTAAGGTACACACAAAAACCTATATATTTACCTATTTTTCCTCACAATATGTTGGTCCTATTTACTATGGTCCTCCGTAATAGCCTGTTTATTTTCACCCGGCGGTCGTTTTTCACTCGAGGGATCCCAAAACGGTCATAATATACTGGGCCAACACACGTGCAACCCCCACGATGGAATGAATGCTGAAACGAATACCGTACCCACTACTACTGCTGCCTGTAAAAAGAAGTGTTCACAGTTGGACGAAAATGCTCTGGTGTATGTTCCGAGATTGTTTTGACGCGTGCTACGGAAGAGGTAGCACTTTTTGGCTGAATCGTTTTCAGAACTATCGGGCTCCTTAACCCAAATTCGTCGGACTTTCATTTTTGTGACGAATAATGCTTCAGAGCATACTTCAGTCATGAGATTCATCATCCGGCAGCAATTTTATGTTCCTCCGAAACCATTTTTTCGGTGAGGTATGACGCTCCTTAAGTGACGAGCTCAGAAAAAAACATGGTGCACCTCTATCGTAGCATGCGTCTTTTTGGTAGTTACAAAACGGGCCCGCGCGCACGCCTGAGTGCGCTATCCAGTGAGCTTGAGGACGCACTGCTGTATTGTGTCGGACCGTTTATTTCAGGTTTATTTCCGTTTTCGGTAGTTACCGACGGCACTCCTTTGTGCGTTATCCAGTGAGCTTGAGGAGTCATTGTATGAGTGTGTACATTAACCCATTCCCTGCGTCTTCCGCCGTGCTGTGTGCCAACCCTCTCACTCAGGCTACGACGGAAGATCTGATCGTTCAGGTCAATGCCAAGCAGACCTTGTCGAAGTCAGGCGACTGCTGGCTTCTGGACTAGGGCATGGGTTGCGGTTTCACCGTGTACCCATGATGAGGGAGCTCCATGCGTTCGCACTCTTTTTCCTACCAAAGACCAAGCTCCCTACAGCAGTAGATATAGGTCGCACCTACACGCGCCCCAAGTCGTGAAATGTGATGCAGGAGTATGCTGCTACTCGTACGGCAGAGGGGGTGTCGTTGGTCACACCCGTTCGTCACAAGTCGCATCCAATGTCTGCTGTGTCTGGTCGTGCGGAGATACGTGTGCTTTCGTGTAACTGGAGATTGCGGCGGGATTTAGGTTTTTCCGAATGTGTTTTGGTAACAATGTCATCTGGATACCTATAGGGGATCCGGGAACGCAGGGATGAAAGACCCCTTCACCCACTTACTTCACTTGACTTCGGTTTTATAATGTATACCTGGATCTCTACCTATGCTATCTCGCCTCATGGCAAGCTCCCGGGTGTTCACCGACACTGCCCTTCGTAACTGAGCCAACCCCTTCCAAGAGCCAACCTCTTCCACGAGGTGATCGATCGTGCTACTCGTAGAGCAGATTGGTATACCAAAGATAACTCGCGTAAGGGTTAGACAAGATGGACCCATCGACCATCGAGGACACGTCCCTGAGCAAACTCGGAAGTCGATCGATCGAAGCGTACTTTGCCAGCTACGCAGCAGCATTAATGCAGGAGTCTGTTGCTAAGGTAGAGCGGGGGGGGGGGTCGATTGTTTTAGGTTTGTTCATTGTGCACCGCTCAGTACCACTCGGCGGAATTTCTACGTAGTACCTCTTATATCCTGGCAGGCTTCAGATTTTCCGTTTTTGTGTGTTTGTTTTTGTTTCGGCGATGGAGCCACCGTGAGATATGTTTTGAAGTGTTTTGCGCCAACACAATGCGTTAGTGACCAGTTTGGAGTGGGGTACGGAGTTACTCACCCGAGTGGCGAAAACGCTGGCTCTACGTCATAGTGGCGTGCCCATGGCGAGCGAACTCCATGCGTTCGCACACTCTCTTTCGTAACAAAGGTCGCACTACACCTACCAGCGCCAAGTCATGAAATGTGATGCAAGAGTATGTTGCTGCGGCAGGGGGAGGGGGGGGTCGAATTTCTACTAGGCTTCTTTATTGTGTCCCGCCCAGAGCCCCTCGGCGGAGTTATACTACGCACTACGCACCATATTTCATGGCAGGCTTCAGCTTTTCATTTTTGTTTTTCACTTTTTTTTAGTTTTGGCGATGGAGCCAACATGGGGATTGTACATTTTTTCGCGCCAACACAATGCGTTCGTGTTCCAGTTTGGAGCAGACTCGCCCGACTGGCGTAGACGCGGTTCTACGTCGTAAACAAAGGGGGGGGGGGGTAGCCCTCCGCCCCCCACCTTGACACCAGTGAGGAGGTGGGTTGATCATAAGCGTTTGGGTATAAATTCTCCAGTCGTTTGACTCGAACTTCATCGACGCAAAAAAATGCATATAGCATGTATGCCTCTCGACCTGCACTATAAGTACCCTCTCTGACATGTAGTCTAAATCTCTATCAATAGTTGTGTGCCCATCCGTGTACACTAAAACTAGCCTAAGTTACACGCGCACGAGCGATGATATAAGGATCGGTTTGTCGTGAGAAATAAGGAGCTAGCAGTGTTTGCATCTAGACAGATGTAGGCGAAGCGTATGGTTTGTAACCAGCATTACATGTAGTCTCGCAACAAAGCTAAACGCGCGGCCTCGGGTGTCAGCGGTCGCTGGTGTATAGCGCGGGGGTCGGGAGGACTGGCTTAGCTGCTTTCTTGCGGAGGTGGTGCGCGGGCATGGGAAAATGAGTGGAGCAAGGTTGGGGCTACTCTGTATGAGTGGTCTTTGGAGTTAGCTCCGATCTGCTTGTCTGGTAACATGATAATATAAGATTCGGTTTTTTTTTAAAGTCAGGAGTCAAGCGGTGTTTAACATTTCGAGACATTTCGAGACACCCACTTCAATTGTTTTTGAACGATCGACCTCGTTTAGAAACCGCTTCATCCAGCGCGGCCGAATGCTCTTAAAGGGGCGTCGCCTATTTCACGAAAGGCGGCCGACGGGCGGGGTCAGGTGTAAGATCTAGTACTTGCAGTCTGCCTTGATAAGCAGAATATTTATGTATGATTCGGAGATGTATGATTCTTACGTACGAGTAACATAGGAGGAGAGTGTCGTACTGGAAATGAGAGCATTGTATTGGATGAAGATGTTGGGGTGCGGTGAGTTGTCAAAATCCCAGCCACCCCGGTGGAAACATGCCTGCGACGGTAGGTTTAGTTATGGATCGATTCCGATGGGCTACACGCGCCCATCACTCTATATCACGATGTAAGAATTACTACTACGGATAACTGGATAATACACATTTTTATGCAACATCTTCTTATTTTCATGACGCCTGCTACGATAGAGGTAGAGGTATACCGTTTTTTGGCTGGAACGTTTTCTGAATGATCTGCCTCCTTATAACCCAAATTCGTTGGACTTTATCATTCTTGTGTCGTAAAATGTTTATAGTATACATGCTCCGGTCACGAGATTGCATAATCGCGTAGCACTTATGTTTTCCCTCCAATGTCTACTGCAGGTATAGAGGTATGGAGCTCCTCAAGTGAGGAGCCCAGGAAAACCACGGTGCACCTCTATCGTAGCATGCGTCTCATGAATCACCCTCTCCGCGAGGCGAGCCAGGCTTCGTGCACGACATTGCGCTTTACGCTAGCGTGTCGACATGATCGCGATCGAAGTTACAGTGACGACATTATCGCGATCGAAGGTGTAGCTCGTACAAAGGTTTCGGCAAGATGGGCAAAAGTGGGCTACATGTTACTCTTGGGAAATGCCGGAAGTTGTTGAGGCAAGGAGATTACAGAACGAACTTGCTGCAGCGCAGATATTGGAATCAAAGCGTGCTACGATAGGGGTGGGGTATCCCAATTTTCACAACCACGCTCCCTTACGCCACTCGGGCGAGTGGCTCTGTATCTCACTCAAAATTAGAAATGAAATTGAACTGTGGCCGCAGAGTAACAAACAAGCCAGCCCATGGCGGTTTGTTTTTCGCGAGAAAATAACACTCTAAAAATCTTGACATTGCAACGAAAGATGTAGTCACTCGGTCGAGTGGCTCTGATCGGCTGGATACATCGGGCTTGAAAGCGACCCCCCCCCCCTACCGTAGCACCAGTCAATCCGCACATGCAGTGGCGATGGAAATCCAACGCACTGCCGCGATCTTCCTCTCCGAGAACGAAAATAAGAATACCACAGAGCAGTAGAAAAGAAAACGGGCGCGCAAGGTAGGGCCACGTTTCCGACGCCTCCTGATGATCGCCTCTTCGGAGTCGGGGCAGGAAAATAGTGAATCAATTGGCCCAGCAGAAACATCCTGGAAGTCAAGCGCAGCAGGGAAAAAAAGCTCAATGGATTTTTTGTCGGAATATCGGTTCAGCTGACGAATGATTCGATAGCCTGCATGCAGGTGTACCATGTTTTCTGCCTTCTGAGGGTGGTCACTTATTGTCACTCGAGGAGCTCCATACCTCACCCGAAAACTGATTTTGGAGGAAACTAAAAGTGCTACCCGATCAACAATCTCATGAGCTACAGTAGGTATACTACGGAAAATATGGCAACACAAGAATGAAAGTCCGACGATTTTGGATTAAGGAGCCCGATATTTCAGAAAAAAAAATCCGCAAAAAGCGTTACCTCTATCGTAGCACGCGTCAGCTGCAGAAACGGGGATCGGGTAAATCTGCCCGCGCAAGCAAACTTCCTTAGATGTACCCGCACTGAAAATGGAACCTTTCCAAGCACAACGACCAAGTGGCACACCAACCAGGCATGCCTCTCGCTAGGGATAGGGTTAGGGTTAGGGCTAGAGTTCCGGGTCGGAGTAGTGGCCGCCGTTAGCCGAGGCCAAACATAAGCTCACCGTCGGGAACGAATGCCTTACAGCTTCGTGACAAAACTCTACCTCAATGTTTTCAAACAGCATCATTTTATGCGGGCACGTCTGAGCGGTTCACCTGCGCGGGTAGATTTACGGCTACTGGCAAAAACGGCAGCAGCAATAAGAGCAGCAAGAGAGGGAGATATGGAGGAACAGAAGGCGAAGGTTGAGGAGCAGGACTTGGTTTAGATGGAGGACCAAGGTCGCATGCTCGTACGATAGAGGTGCACCATGTGTTTTTTTTAGCTCTTCAATTTCAAGAAGGGCGCCATATCTCACCGAAAAACGGATTTCGGAGGGAAATCAAAGTGCCAACCGATGAACAATCTCATGACCTAGGTGTACGTTTCAACAGATTTCAACACAAGAATGAAAGTCGGACGATTTTTGGGTTAAGGAGGCCGATCCTTCAGAAAACCCTTCAGCACCAAAAGTGCTACCTCTATCCGTAGCACGCGTCGAAGGTCGTCTGGAAAACCAAGAGCAGCAGGAGAAGGAAACGAGGGCAGATCCGGAGACACCGCCGCCGCCGCCGCCGCCACAGCAGAAGCAGCTGCAGTGTACCAGCAGGAGCCACAAGCGCCGGCTGTCGAACAGGAAGTCGTGGTGGTTGTGGTGGATAAAACAAGACGCATGCTACCTTAAGGTAGAGGTGCAGCACGATGTTTATTCTGAACGTGGTCACTTGAGGATCTCCATACTCCGTCCAAAAAAGATGTTTTTTGGAGTGAAATAAAAGTGCTACGAGTATCCACGATGGACAATCGCATGAACGAAGTAAACAAAAATGACAAACGCTGCAACAAAACACGATGAAATTCCACCGATTTTGCGTTTAAAGAATCCCCGTCATGCAGAAAAAAAAAATCGAGAAGTGCTATGATTTCCTCTATCGTAAGAACAAGTCCAAACCATGGATGGTGGCTGTGCTGTAGTGCGTGTGGGGACCGCCGGGTGAGGGGACCACCAGGGAGTTTTTGGGCAGCGGGACCGCCGGGCTGGGGGGGCACCAAGGGCTTTTGGGCAGCGGGACCGCCATGTGAGGGGACCGCGAATGGAACTTTGACAGCGGGACCGCCATCTTAGGGGACCGCCAATCAATGGAACTTGGGCAGCGGGGCCGCCGATTGCTTCGGTAATCCAGCAAGAATTTCAGGAGGGACAAGGGGCTGGTTTTGTTGGTGGAGAAGCACGCGGAGTATCAACAGCAGCAGCAGCAGCAGCAGCAGCAGCAGCAACAGCTTCCGGGCATGGGGCGCGTGCTACGATAGAGGTAGGTAGCACTTTTTGGTCGTTATATTTCTGAATTACGGGGGATCCTCAGAGCCCATAATCGTCGGAATTTCATTATTGAGTTTAAACATTTTTCGTTGTATACTTGTAGACCAATGGGAATTGTTGATCGGGTACATAGCACTTTTAGCTTCCTCCAAATCAGTTTTTGGATTGAGGTATAACGCTGTCGAGGTGATCACACGCTCATAAAAAAACATGGTGCACCTGTATGCAGGCTACCGTAGTATGCGTAATATGCGTCATGGTCCCGCTGTCGCCGTTGGCCACCGCCATCCTTGTGGCACGGTTTGTCAGTTGGACTGGGAGCGCTCTGATCGAAAGATCGGTTTCTTTTGGGAAGCGGTGGTTTTGCGGAGAGATGGACGAGAACACCGTGAGGAGGAAAGCAAGAGGAAGTCCGAATGGGAACGAGAGGGGATCAATGGACTGGACGCATGCTACTTATAGAGGTGCACCATGTTTGTTTCTGCCTTCTAAGGGTGGTTACTTGAAGAGCTCTATACCTCACCCCGAACTGATTTCGGAGGAAAGCAAACGTGCTCGTATAATATGATATCCGATGAACAATTGCATGACCGAAGTGTACAAGGAACAAGATTGCAACAAAATAATGACAGTCCGACGATTTTTGGGTTAAGCAGCTCCATCATTCAGAAATAAGTTTAGCCAAAAAAGTGCTATCTCTATCGTAGCACGCATCGATGGGAGGAATGAATAACGAGAGTGGGGACAGGTACGAGGGGACGGCCAGGCATCTTGGTGGTTGGATGGGGGGAGGAGCCGCCCGGTCGTCGCCTGACCAAGCCCGGGCGAAAGAGGGAGCGCGAGAGACTCAAGATCACTCTTCGTCTACTGGGCACAGCCTCTTGCTTGCAAAAGACACTTATGTTGTTGTTTTCCGTATTGTTATGTTGGTTGGGTTTGGTGTTTGAGGTGTTTAGTGAGATGTAAATAGAATGCACAACTATTAACAGAGCTTTAGTTGTCAAGCGAGTTGTTAGCAGTCAGTATTGTATCCTTAATATTATGGTGAGTGTCGGCGTTTGAGAGTTGATGTGCAAGGCTGATGGACGCTGGTTTGAGATTGGATCGTAGAGTGGTTGATGATAGTCAGACTCGTGTCCTACCGCCCGCGTCCTGATCCTTGTAGCCCATTGCCTCGCGCTACGAGTATCTGGTGCACTGCTGTTACGCTAAAACAAAAAACAAAAACATACAGTATCTGGTATTGTGTAGGACGAATATATAGGATTTGGTGGGGCTACTAATACTGTACCATCGGTGATAATTTCGTGATGATTGGTACCTACGAGCTTCTGAACGGTTGTTGGCGTCGCGCCTCACGAATGATTGTGCTGCAGCAGTGCCAGCGCGCGTAACGGCAGGTGTCACGTCCAGACGCGAATGCCCCCGTTGCTCGAGCCGCGGTGATCCAGCCAAGAGGTGTTTCTAGGGAGGCTGCCGCGGGCGACACCGGCTGCCCCAGCGGTTGGACAATCGATGCCCTGCGGGGATCCTCCCTCCGTCGGCACGCTCCCGGGCATAGCCCCCTCTTGCGGTGGTCCTCAAGCGTCTCCGATCAGCATATTCCTCGCTCCTAATGGTCTCGCTGATCCTCTCCAAGAGTTTGGCCACCGGTGGATTGACTGAGAGCCCGCCAAAAGGGCGGTGTGGTCAGCAGAAGCACCGGGAAAAGGTTCTAACACCGAAGTACAGTAGCGAAGATCGCGCAGAAAATCGTTGTCTGTGATGTAGTTGTGGTCGCCCATGCTGTTGTTCGGCGAAGAAACAGTCTGCGTCGAAGTTTCCTCCGGCGGTGCCGAGAGAGTAGGCGCGAAAGCGTCTCGATGAAGATGGCGTTCCTGTTATTAGTGATGCGGCGGGTGGCATAATTGTGAACGCCGTAGCCCTTGCTGTTTTTACTGCAACCCACCAGCCGTCCTTCCACCGCCTTGAGTTCAAGATATGTTCCTGGTATTACGTGGTTGAAAGTGAGAATACGGGATGGTATATACCCGTACTTGTTTGTTTTCTTTCGTCGAGATGCATTTTTGTTTCAGTCTGTTTTGTGACCACAGGCAGGGGACTTCAGGGGACAAAGTGCAGGGCAATGTTCACATTCGGACTGAAAACGCTGACACAATTCGTCGAATACTACCAATCAATCCCACCCAACCACTTACTACCCTTTTGTTATGGCTCTGCTGGAATGGTGTGGAAACGTTGGTACATACCTGGTATCAGGTATAAGAATCGTATTGGTAATACTTGGAAGGCGTATCTTATGTGGGAACCAGGGATGGTTCCCAGTTGGCATTTGGCCATCTCGCCTGCCTTATCAGTCTTCATCGTGGGAAAAGGAATAAACCTGCTCTTCTTCTACCTCTAAGCAAACAACACACGTGAGTACCAACGAGTACCCACTATATAGGCTGACCTGGCTAGGGATACTCTGTGTCCTTACCCTTAGTATTATCACACTTGGCGTTGCTTTCGGCAGAACCAGTCTTTTTCGGGGAAAGTTGTTTCTTGGTACGTCGTAGCCGTTTGTTTTTTTTCACTTTGTCGAGCGTGCATTGCTCCGCTCGTCCATCATCCCTGATATCGACTCGAGAACGAGGAGGGTCTGCTCCTCTCCGCGGCGGCCAAGACCAGGACCCTGAACCCCAGGGCCCCTTGCTAGGCCACCGTTTACGAAGCGCCGATGGGGAACAAGCGTCAAGTACAACAGACCAACTGGAGGACCGGATGCCTCGACTCCAGGAAGGAGCTGCGAGTTCGCCACGAAAACTGGTCTCTGAAGATCGACCCCCTTGCCCCTTGGCAGGGCAAGTCGAGCCTCTCATGCCCACGGATCCGTCCACAAGACAGGCCTCTGAGCCAAGAGCTCCTTGCTCCTTAGTGGAGCAAGTCGAGCCTCTCACGCCCCTGGCCATAGTTCCTTCTTGTTCAGCGGAGGACGTTCTGCCTCTCAAGATCTCCAGCGCCTCGCAGCCAACGTTTCTTTCTTTTGACGTTCCTTGCTCGGCTTTGTAGCCTTGCCGTTCAGAGGTGTGGGAGTGGGTTTTGAGGAACCGCATCTTCGACTCGTGTTTTAGTTCGTGGAAACGGGGTTCCACGAATTTCTCATATTTCTGCATATACGGCTCATCAGAGTGGACTAGTGTTATGGTACTGCTGGAATGGTGTGGAAGCGTTGGTACATACCTGGTATCAGGTATAAGAATCATATTGGTAATACTTGGAAGGCGTATCTTATGCGGGAACCAGGGATGGTTCCCAGGTGGCATTTGGCCATCTCGCCTGCCTTTTCAGTCTTCATCGTGGGAAAAGGAATAAACCTGCTCTTCTTCTATCTCTGAGCAAACAACACACGTGAGTACCAACGAGTACCCGTTATATAGACTGACCTGGCTAGGGATACTCTGTGTCCTTACCCTTAGTCTTATCACACCTTCCTGCGTAGACTAGTGCTTAATTGAATACACACTACACCATATAGATTCGTATATATTCGATAACATCCTCGATCTCACAGCTGTGGGGTTTTTTTTCAAAATTTCAATATATTGCACATTGCGCCAATCGGGGTCAATCATTTGCTTCAAGAAAAGGGGACATTTTTTTTTATTTACGTACGAGCTGGTTCCAGCGACACCCAAAAGATTGCTTCTTCGCACTTTTGCACACTGGTTTTTGAGAGTTGGAAAACGAAATTTGGCATGGTTGTGCGTCATGACAAGATGAAAAAACTGACCCCTGGTACTTTTCATGTTTTTTTTTTTGTTCTTGATAAACATTTTCCTGTTTGTTCTGATTTTTTCGGCATCTTTAACGCTCCCTGATTCACGGGGGGGAAAAAAAACTCAAAAAAAGACCAGCGGTCATTTTTTAATTTTGTCATAACGCACAACATTACCAAATCTCGTTTTCCAACTCTCAAAAACCGAATTGCAAAAATGATTCCCGTGAAAGCACTCGTAAATAGTGCTCGGTTCGCATTAAAGTATAGTACTTTGGAAGGGGGTGAATATGACAGCGTTGCATGTTTCGCAAAACAAAACAAATGTCACAGAAGTCTTCCCCTTGTTGATACGATCATGTCAACACTTCTAGTGTCGAATTATTCGACGTATTGGCCGGTTTATTGCCTATAAACTATTTTCTATATATTTTAATATAGGCAGTTTCAACCCCTATACAACAACGCCTCCGCAAGTAATACGAAAAATGTCCATATCTCGCGAACTACAACTCGTACACCAAAAATATCTTGAGCGATGTGTTCGCCTTGTTCGTGCGGACATGTGGATATCTTCAGTGTTGAAAAATCGATGTATTCCTGTTTTTATTGCCCGAAGGTAGAATCTCACGCTTGTCTCTGGAACCAGCTCGTAGCGGTTTGAGATTTAGCGCAGACGGGGGGAAACCCACAAGAATGAACTATTAACCCCTTAAGAACCGGTCCCAAAATTTAAGAGACAAACTACTTGGAATTAGTGTGGGATAAGTGTTACAGTTCTGAAGAACCGGTCCCAAGATTTTGGGGACAAACTACTTGAAATTAGTGTGGAATAAGTTTTACAGTTCTGAAGGGGTTAAGGAAATATATATATTATATATATATATATATATTTATATATGGAATTGTCTAAGGTCAGAAAAAAAGTGATCGCTCAAAGCGCGGCAGCCGCAGTTGAACGAAAAATTCATGGGGGGAATGGGGCTCTCCCTGTTCGACGTTGTTGTGATAAACTTGTATTTTTCAACACGAACCCTCAAAAACATCGAGCGATTAGTACCCCTACAGTAGTATAGGACACATATTAATAAGAAGAAACAGGAACTCTGGTCCAGGCTGGGTTTCTTATTTGAGAGAGGGTGCTTTCTACACTGATCTCAAAATAACGACTCTCGAATTTCATATTTTCCTTTTAAATCTCAGCCTGGATTTCTAATTAGCCTGTTTGTTATTAGGTGTCCTGTACAACTGTACTGCTGGATATATAGCGTTTGAAGCTCTTGCAATTGCGATCGTCGAGAAACGGGGGGGGGGTGTACTCATATCGTGCACGGCAGTAGTCGTATGACCATAGACCCTCGCATCCCTACAATGCCGGGACGGAGCACGTTGGGTGTTCACCAACCAGGCAGAACGGGGGGGGGGGTATCTTGTGAGTACCTCTCTGAGAAGAAGAGCAATCGGACTCGTCCCGAGCCGATTTCCTCGCTCTCCGCGGAAGAATTATTACAGGTGGTACTTTTCAACAAACATATAATACGGAAACAAGCTTTGTTTTTGCAGGCTTCCGGCGCCCCCGCCCCCCCCAAAGTCTCGCATGTTTTCAATGTATGGACATGTATTTCGTATGTTCGAGTCCGACAGGGCTCTCATTTTTAGTTTGAAAAGTCCTGACTGCGAGCTTTAATTCGTGGACCGCCTTCCAAGCAAGACCTTCAGGTCGTCGCGTATAGCTCAGAGGGCAAATCGCATATGGCCGTATTCCCAGTATTGCGGAGGTTACGACCTACACGGTACCTCCGGTACTAGGCCGCTGTACTACGGCATGCGTGTTGCCGCTGAAAGAGCAGTAACACTGCGCGCCTCTACCTCTACCACACAAGGGATGAATCCAATCGCTCGTCGTCCGGCCGCTCGTAGGATATGCGCATCCCCGGGTGCCGGTAAACACCGCTCGCGAGTTGTGTCTAAGAATACAACTCCGGGGATGATAAAGATTCACCCCCGTGTATCTGCGCCGTCCAAACCTATAGAAACCCAGTTGGTAGAGCAGCAGACGTCGGTCTTCTCTGCTGGACACATGTTTTCGAGGCCGAGACTGACCGGACCACGCAGTGTTACTCAGCACGAAACCAACGCAAAGCCGCCCGCAGTAGCCTTCAGGTCTGTTTCTCCCAGTCTCCAGCGCTAGACTCGACCGGCTATCTCGGCACGAGCAGCACAGCAGCCTGACAATTATGAGTGTGTTGGCACGACGAGCAGCACAGCATTCTGACGATATCAACCTGCCGTAGATGGTCACGAAGTAGCCTCGATCTCTCTGCCGCCTTTAGCGTCAAATTCGAGCAGCTATCCCGTCACGAACAGCACACGCACGCAGCAACAAAAATGTGAACAGCAGTGGGGGCCGCTTGTGTGGTGTCCAGCCCGCCATCCAGCGAGGTATTGGGTGCCCCCTCACGAGCTGCACTTCATGAATGACGGTTTCTTATTTGTTGTTCTGGCCCTAAACGTAACTCTTTTCAGCATCTCCTCTTGTTTCTTAGTGTACCTAATTTATTAATCTCGGCTAGGAGCTGACCGTTTGTTTATATTTTTTTGTTAATATGTAATTAATTGCACAGCAGTGAGCTGTCTTCCGTGCACCTAATTTCTTGTTTGCTTATTTGTTCAGCATGTTTCTTAAATGCGGTATCTAATACTCCATAAAATAAGAAATACCAGGTAGGGTGTAAGAAAAAGACAGGTGAAACTGGGTATGAAGATAAGAAACAGGCATGTAAGAAGCGGCATCAAGATAAGAAGCAGGCATGTAAGAAGCGGGCATCAAGACAAGAAGCAGCCATGTAAGAAGCAGCAGTGTGTGGATGACGCCCACCGAATAGACGAGAAATTATGCCACTTGGGGATGGATGTGCTCTTCATTGCTCATTGCCAACGTGGGATGCGGCTTTCGCGGTGCACATCTTCAAAAAAACGAGAAACAAGATGCGAACACGTGGTGTCGAATTTGAGCCGAGGATAAAAAAGCGGCATTTAAGAAAAAAAGATTGTGCGGGCACCCAAAATAACACCTTCGGCTTGGACGCTAAATTGCGGGCCCTCGTAGCACAGAATGCTAACGACAGGAGGACACCTACGACAATAACAAGGAACACAAATACTGATCCAGCGCCATAACTCGAAGAGCGCCCGGCCAAACTGGCGTAGCACTCCACACAGCACCACATCGAAAATGAACGATATCGCACTAACAATAATATAATACGTAAGGCAGCGTGTGGTGCAAGTATTCGTCCTGCCGACGACGCCATTTATAAAGGCATTAGTCCGTTGGGCTACTGGTAAAAGGTTAACCAATCACCTACCACCCAATCTAAGCCTTATAACACGTGTGCCAACCTCTCTGCCACTGTCGAAATAACTCAATCGGTGGTTTTGTCGATGCCATCAACCTTCCCACTTATTGTGCCGGAGCACTAAAACAAAAAACGTCATATCCCGTCATGAAGTTACACGATAGAATGCCTGGTACATGTTATATTATGATCAAATCATCCGTCCCGCCCTGAGATCGACAGCCCGAGCAACCGGCCCACCGTACTGGTGGTACACAACAACAAAATGCACTTGCAGGATCATGCCATGTTGGCCAATGCTGCGTATTACCCTCGACGCTGCCACTTCTTCCACAAACAAGACACAAAAATGTTGTATCCGCTCAAGTGACACGAAACTCAGACGGCAACGGAAGCTACCCAACTCTAGATCGCCACCTCTATGATTTTTGTTGCGTTGCCGCCCTTCGCCTTCTTTTTTGGGCGTTCCTCAAAACCCTCCTTATGCCTAGTGTCCGTTCGTGACTTCGAGACGGAAAGCGGAGGGTTGCCCAGTCCCGTCACGCTATCGGAAGGGACGGGTGCCGTAACGGCTGCCGTAACGGCTGCCGTAACATCCCGGTCAAACCTGTCAAAAAGTTCGCTAAATTTCGCATACGAAGCTGAGGTACCGTCGAAATGGTCGGATATTACGCTGGCCCACTTCGTACCACGCGCTACACAGTCCGCGTATAGTCTTCCTCTGTTGAGGGATACAGCAGTGCCGCGGCCGGCCGGGTCATCCTGAGAATCCTTAAGGTCCATCCCAAGGCAAGATGTACTGCGGGTATTGCACGGAGCGTGACAACAGCACGAAGGTAGGCCGCGGGTAAGATAACATATTATACGAGCAGCCAGCACAAGACAAAACAGGCCAGAGTTTTACCGTGAGCTATCTCAGAATCACTACAGTACCGGCCCACCGATTAGAAAACGAGGTGTGGCCTATTTCTTCTTCGCCCGTCTTTTTTATGCTAAGTTTCTTGCGCGGCTCTTATGGGAGGGCCGTGTAGTGCTGGTATCCTTATTATAAAATAGAGTACCGTGGTCTTCGTCGTCTCGCTTTGAAGCTTCACGACTATGCCGGTTTCAGTATCCCCCGCGCGGGACTCGCTCTACCGTCAGCCACCGAGTCGTCAGCCCCACTACGGCCGTGCTACGCCCTTCCCACACATCAGCCCTCGGTATCCCCGGCGAAGGAACGTGCGACGGTGCCCAACTCGGTGAGCGGGGGGGCGTAAGAAGCCCTTCCAGGGACGTGTATTGACCCCCGGGCGTGGCGGGGAATCGCCTAAAGCGTGGGAATCCACCGCGCGTACCATACCGAGCGCGAACCAAACCCACCTGTAGGTCCTGCAGAACCAACCAACTGCTCCTCGCCTATACCATGTATACTGCTGTTCGTACTGCTGCACTGCTGTACTGCTGTTGTGGGATGTCGTTGGGTGGTGGTGGGTGGTGGGTAGTGGGTGGCTGGTGTTTGTGTGGTGGGCGATGGGTGCACTGGGTGGTGGGTGGTTCCTCGGCGGGTCGTTTCTCACGTGGGTGAGTACGTTCGCCCCGTGGGAGGAGGTGGGAGGTCGCCCTCAAATTGTTTTTGGTACGTACACGTACAGTATTATTTTGTTTTTTCAATACCGGACTATACTGCAGTACGACTGGGGTGCCTGGGGTACCACTATTAATAGTGCGTATATAAGTGTGGTCGTTTGCGGGTTCGGCTCATGTCTACGTTACGTTGCCTTCGTGATTTACGATACACCGGCTGCGCTGTGTATTAAGAAACAGGAAAGCTGCCCCAGTCTGGATTTCTTGTTTGAGCCAGGCTGGATTTGTTATTCGAGAGAAGGTACGTACTTTCTGCGCAAATTTCAAGATGGCGACTACTTAACCCCCAGTTTCTCAACACATGTCGCGTACTACTGCTGAACCGCGCGACAGGGCGAGTTTGGCGGCGAGTTTGGCGGTTCGGCGTTGGTCGGCCGGGAAAATTCATCTGTGTTTTCGTCAGTCGCCTGCTCTGCGCCCTCCGCATATCATCGACCGAGGCGTGAGAACTGTGGCACTACGCTCGTAGGGTGGATCGGAGGTTCTCACCAGCGCGATTCAAATATCAGGCACCGACCGCATCCCGCCAAAAATTAAGAAAAAGCGACGGCCAAGCGGCATTCGTAGATCTAGATAGGGACTGCAGATCCGGTACCAGGAGAAAAACAGCAATACATCACCAAAAACATCCCCTGGCCAAGACCCACAAGCTCACAAGTGGCAGAGTGGAGTAGATACAACGGCAGCCCGGGCAGGCCATCTGCACGCACCTCTTCCCAGAAGCCATGCTTTTACAGCCCGGTTGCGTTGATATTGTCAGGCTGCTGTGTTGCTCGTGCCGAGATAGCTGGTTGAGTCTAGCGCTGGAGACTGGGAGAAACAGATCTAAAGACTAATGCGGGCGGCTTTGCGTTGGTTTCGTGCTGAGGAACACTGCGTGGTCCGGTCAGTCTCGGTCTCGAGAATATGTGTTCAGCAGAGAAGATCGCCGATTTGCTGCTCTACCAACTGGTTTTGTATAGGGTTGGACGGCGCAAATATACGGGGATGTGTATTTATCATCCCCGATATGTCCCATAAAAAACGCAACATGTCATTTATGGAAACCCTTACCTACCTGGAAAGGATGCTCTTGGCTCTGGAGCAGAACACGCTGCTGCTGAGCGGGTGCCTCGTCACGTAACACGAGGTGAGACATATCGTCACGGCCGTGGTGATTTCCTCGTGGATAGACGCGAGGATGGTGCCTTCAGAGTGGTAATGTTGCCCTTGAGAAACTGTCGTGGTTCGCCAGTGCAGGCGTTGCGTTGAGTCCGTGATGTCTCGTCTCTTTCGGTGGGCTGTGGGGTGTTCGCGGCTCTCGGAGCGTACGGCCAAGCTAGCATGCTAGCATGCTAGTATGCCGTCTGCGGCTACCCATAGCCCACCATTGAACACGTGGCCGACGACCGGGGCAACTTGCTTCAGGATGTTGTCACCACTGCGTGTGCTCGAGTGTTTCCAGCATTTAGTCAGCAACAGCGTTGGGTATCAACAGCAATAGTACAAGAAAGCCACGGAAGCCTACTCGAACAGCTTGGTGGCGTCTGTACTGGTCTGGTTTCTGTTCATACCAGGTACAGGCATCATACCTGATACCTGGTAGACTGCAGCAGTACAAACAGCAGTACGCAAGGACGGCTCCTGCAGACTTGAGTTACGTCCGAGGTGTTGCTCGCAGCAGCAGCTGTATGACCTGGTATGCATAGTATGCTGGCCATCGTACAGGGCAGCATGGTCCAGGCTGCTGCCACCACTGCCCTTGTTCAGATGCCCGCTGTATACTGCTACTCGTACTGCTGTCGCAGCAGCAGTACTTGCTGTCGCAACAAGTAGTTGAACTATGGTATACTGCTGTTATACCGGTATTCCTGTACCGGGTAGAGCTCAAGGAGCCGACGAATTGGTACCGGGTACGCTCGTAACGCTCCTGCGGGCGGCTTGGGACACCGTAACTGCAGGTAGAAAATGGTGCGGTCGTGCATGTGGTATTGTTGTTGTTGTTGTTGTTGTTGTTGTTGTTGTCTTCACATTAAAAACTGTGCCGGTCTCTCTATCCAGTACCTCCATCTGTCCGTACTAATCCAACACTTGACACGGTCGATTCCCGTGGTCGCAGGCTAACTTACCCAAAAAAGGTATACTGAAATAAAAGTGGAACCCGAAGGGTCCGCAAAGCGATCAAAGCCAGTCAAAAACAGATACTGGTAGTCTGGAGCCCTCCGCTCCCCTCTACACGCTATGTGAAGGTAAAAATAAAAATGGAAAAGTCAACATCACCAATCGGGGGTACACGCCCCCTGATTCTATCTTGGTGCCCCTATAATGCCGGGGTGTTCCGTGCCGGGTTCACGCCGGTCAGGCAAACAAATCGAGTCCTCCACCCCGATTATAAACGCAGACATGATACGGGGGAAGGGAACTATGGTCCCGTGTGACTGATGTACCCCCGGCCTGCGAGCAGTGTAACTGCAAAAGGTCAAAAGCAACGAAGGGAAAAAGACGAAGACAAAGACAAAGAGACAAGTCAAAAGTACAAGCAAACACTCACACAAACAAGACCGCAGAGACAACACATTGACACGTCATCCCGAGGGGGTGGTGCAATGGTGCGGCGGTGGGGGGGAGGGGAAGCAAGACAGCAGAGCACAAACACCACTTGACACGTCAGTCCGACATGCGGAGGTAGGGGGAGGG
>MEHQ01003164.1:0-25454 GCA_008828725.1 Saccharina japonica
GCCCTGTGCGGCTGTTGTTGTCGCTGCTGGTGCGGGCTGTGTGCTATGTGCTGTGTGGTGTGTGTCCATGTCAATTCATGACGGGGCCTCCATGTAGATATGTAGGCGTTGTTGACAGGAAAAAAACAAACCGATCGAAAAAAACCGAGTCGGTTTTTCGGTTCCGTTTTTTTTCGGCAACCGAAAAACCGAAAAATAAAAGTCGGTTGTCGGTTTGGAAAAACCGAAATAAACCGACCGAAAAAAACGACTTTCGGTTGTCGGTTAACATCACTGGTGACATGGTTGAAGGACTTCCCGGATTTCCCGATAATATTAATGGCCGGGGGAAAGGGGACATATGTTTTCAAGGGCGTGTAAGAAAAAAGGGTATATCCCCTCCATACTAAACAACTTAAATATTCGCGCACGTATATAGAAACATGTATCTATATATTTCTCCTTTATCATGAGATGGCCAGCTTGGCGCATCCCTGGCCACTCAGGCCTCCCACTCTGACACCGCCTACTTCTATCACTTGCCGGATCTTTCCAGCCTCTTCTTGTTCACTACACTGTTGTTGGTGATATTTTGTTTTTCTGTTTTGGTTTTGAATTGGTGCGTGTACCCAGAGCACGGCAGAGCGGGCGAGCGCGGCACCACCGCGGGTATGGGAGGTTGTTGGCCAGTAGAGGGGGAGTCGGAAAGAGTGCGGTCGAGTTTTTCGTGGCTAGGCGTGGCGTATCCATTGAGACACGGTGATAGCATGAAGGGGCTGTGTCTGGCGTGCTGCTGCTGCGATCAATCTAGCATGGACGAATTTATAACGGTCGTTTGAGTCCGCAAATTACCATTAAATCGGTGCTTATTTCTCGAACATATAATACTAGCAGAGGGAGAACTAAGCAAATTGATCATCATCATAGTCGAGAGCGCGAACGAGGGCCAGTGTGAGCACTGGGCTTCCCGCAAGGCCGTTCACGGGACTTACACCGACAGAGCGGGAATAGAGCTCGACCCGGACCGAATCGATATTGACGTGATCGCGAGGGAGTGGGGAGCGTTGAGGCCGAAAGAACCTGACAGACGTTTCAAGTTTTGTTTTTGAAGTGGCGCAATCGTCACAGACCTGACGGCCCGATGAGGGGTTGGTTTTCGGTTTATGTTTCGGTTTTGCGGTTTTATGTGCGATAAGTAAGTCTTAGTTTTGTGTATTTTGTGTGCTCGTATTTTCAAAGTTGACGACCGTGCTGTGCTATGCTTTCTCTGTCGTACATACGAGATACGAAGTAGCACACATATAATCACGGAAAAAGGCACAAAATCACGCCAAGCAGGCAGGGAGGCACAGTGCTGTGTGCCGTGGCGATATGCTTTCGCTTTCGGACGTGTAGCTTTGTTGTCCTGTAGGATACAGCTCTTGGCATTTGCAAGTCGCTTGTTTCCTCTGTCATCCGTGACTTTCGTTCACAGTATTCTGTGTCCTTGATGACTGAGCGTGCCTAGGGAACCGCACGCTACGCGAAGCCCCTTGCTTGCATGTATGTATGTACCACGTGCCAGGTATGACGTCCATTCAACTACAAAGCACCCTTTTACGGTCATTACTAAGTACAGCATTTGCTGCTTTTGTATGCTAATGTTCTGCTATATATGAATACAAATAAAAGACCAACTGTAATATCGAGGATTTAGCTGAAACTCATATATATGAATTGGTGTACTCCTGTGCTGTTTGCTGTACAACATCCTTAGTCTTCAATGTTGCTCGGTAGTAGTAGTTATGTAGTAGGTTGATGCGTGGGTGGCTGGGTCAGTCGGTACGTGGGTGAGTGCTTCCTGCGGGTGGTGCCCCTGTTTTGTTTTTGATATTCGATTTGTTTCCGCTACAAGGGCACCACGTGAGGGCCGGCATTTTGTTCTGTGCTCTATACCGGCCCCGCTCTGTCGTAGATTTGCGTACCACTATTACGTACATACTACTGAGTGATGTACAGTACGTACTGCTGTTGTATTGATGTACTGCTATACACCGAGGGTGGGTTGGCGGGTGGGTGCACGTGGGTGGCGGGGGAAGGTGGGGTGTGCATTGGTCGGTGGGTTATGTTTGGGTGGGTTATCGGTGGGTGCGGGCGTGGGTGGGTCGGTACGATGATGACCCTGTTGGCCGCTTCGCGCGTTCCTCAAGCTACACTGCTATGCCTGCTGCTCGGAGTTACATATTAACCCCCTCCGCTGTTGCTCCCGCTGCTGTGCTGGTCCTGCTGCTGTACAGCGAGATAACATCTGTTCAGTCGCCCGTTTCCTGGACCGGCTGTCGATCGTGCCGTCGCTCGCGTGCCGCCGTCCACTCGTTCGCTCGACTGCCGACCGTACGTACGTTCGCTCGCGCGCTCGATCGTCGATAAGTCACTTGTTGTCGCTGCTGCTGCTACTCCTGTTGCGGCTGCTTCTGCTACTTCTGCTGCTGCACAGGAGAAAACATATGTTCGGTCGCCAGTTCGCTTGATTGCCGGTTGATCGTTCCGTTGTTCGCGCGCCGCCGTTCGCTCGTTTGCTCGAGTGCCGATCGTCCGTTTGCCCGCGCGCTCGAACGTCGATAGTCCGCTTGTTGTTGTTGCTGCTGGTACTGCTGCTGCCCCTGCTTCTCTTGTTGCTGTTGCTTTTGCTGCTTATGCTGCTGCACAGGCGAAAACATCTGTTCGGTCGCCCGTTCGCTTGATTGCCGGTCGATCGTTCCGTCGTTCGCGCGCAGCCGTTCGCTCATACGCTCGACCACCGATCATCCGTTCGCTCGAGCGCTCGATCATCGATATTTCGTTGGTGGTTGGTGTTCGTAGATTGCAAATCTGGATGCCCTGATTGCCCAGCAGTCTGATGAGATGTTTTAAGGTCGTTGCATTAGAGGACAGAGCGAGAGAGAGAGAGCGGAGAGAGAGCGGAGTGCTCGAACCCTCCTCCCGCACGAGGCAAGAATTCCACAATAACGCCTGCGAATATATACGCAACCCTCTACAACTTTTGTAACCGTCGTTGCTGACACGATCTAAACGAACACCCTCCCTGGCTCTTGACAGCAATGACAAGACCGAAAGGACATTCAAGACAAGCTAGGACCTAACAGCCAACAACAGTCCCGCAGGATGAAACCCGGCCACCGGGTCAAAATCCCCTGTATAACTCATATTCTCCAAACCATTGCAGTTGAACCAACGGCCGCTTTCCAAACGATGACGATGGCCAGAAAATAAGATGCCAAGAGGTGCCCTACTCACCCATGCCCCTCAAAGTAGCGCGGGGTGGCCACCTGACAAATTATTCCTCGCATGACTCAAACATGGTACATCGGATAATGCTCATACCCCGTACTCACCCTCCAACGGCAGATTCAACAAGAACCTACGGTGAAGCTTAAAAGGGGTCGCAGCAAGGGATTTCGTCAAAATATCCGCATGCTGGTCTTTCGAAGCTACGAACTGAATGTCGATCTTCTTCGCACGAAGCAGCTCCCTAACAAAATGAAAACGTACGTCGATATGCTTGCTCCGAGCAGAACTAAGAGGGTTCTGAGCCAATGCTATGGCCCCCTGGTTATCTTCGAAAACCCGGACACATGATCCGCTTAGCTCTGGACAAATAAACGATAAGACCGCGCCCGTGAACAAAGCCTCCTTCACCCCTTCACCTAGGGCAACGTACTCTGCTTCTGCTGTGGACAATGTAACACACCTCTGCGTACTACTTGCCCAACTGACGGCCGCACCCCCCAGGGTAATTACCGTCCCCGATACCGAGCGCCTATCATTCGCCTTATCAGCATAATCGGCATCACTATACGCATTCAAATCCAGTCCCGAACCCCGCACAAAAGTCAATCCCAAAAACCTGGTCCCGTGAAGGTACTCCATAATCTTCAAAACTGCCCTCCAGTGCCTCTCAGTAGGGTTGTGAGAGTGACGCGCCACAGCACGCACAGCGTTGGAGATGTCCGGCCTCGTCATGGTCGACAGCCACATCAAACTGCCCACAGCCTCCCTGTAAGGCCAGTCTCCACCAGGTTCGCCTTCCTCTCTTGGACCTAGTTCCACACCAGGGGTAGCGGGGATGTCAGAGGATGAGTTAACGCCAAAACGATTCAACATGCTCTCAATAAACGCCTTCTGCGTAATCTCCAAAGTCCCCAATTCCCAGTCGCGTTTGAAAGCACAACCAGTGTACCAAGTCAGTTCTCCGAGGTTATTCGTGGGGAATTTCGTTACTAACGCGGCATGAAAATCTCTGCATGACTCGTCCGAACCTGCAATCACGATGTCATCCACATGAACAGCCATGACCAGTTGTACCTTGCCGTCCACAACCATGCGAAAAACACAAGGATCAGTCCTACACTGCTCCATACCGTACTCTACCACGGTTTCTACCAATAATCCGGCCCACTGTCGTCCACTCTGCTTCAGACCATACAGCGATCGGTTCAGGCGAACGATTTTGCCTGACATGTCACCACACCCACCGGGTAGTTTCATGTATATCTCGGCGTCGAGTTTCGCGCGAACAAAGGCTTGTGCGACGTCTAAATGAAAGATCTTCAGACCGTGTTCGTTGGCAACAGCTGCCAGAATTTTAACTGACGCTGACGAGGGAGTTGGTGCGAATGTTTGAAAGTAATCTACATCCTGCACCTGGCTAAACCCCTTAGCCACAAGTCTAGCCTTTGTCTTTACTATCAGGCCATCCTTGTCCGTCTTGTAGGTAAACACCCACTTCGATCCTACAGGTTTCCGCCCTTGCGGCGGTATCGCTGCTTCAAACGTACCGGTCGTTTTGTGACCGTCCAATTCAATCTTCATGGCCTCTTGCCACGCCGCTTTGTACTGTGAACGCTCGACATCTGCTACGGACTGAGGGGGCGGTTCTACGTCTTCCGGGAATCCACTCGGCATGCGCACGCTTAACTCCCCTTTGTTATCTGCTGCAGGTCCTCCAGCCATCAGAGCCAGTGCGTCCTCCGTCGTCCAGGATGTGCTGTTCTGCGTTCTCCTAGACATCGTCAACTTGAACACTGCCGCAAGCAGCGCGTCCGCGACCTCAGGCCTCATCCTTAGCCGGCCTTCAGCAGGCTCGCCTTCCAAGCGTTGGCTCTGACCCCGGGTTCGGCCCCTTACTGTCGCGGGGAGCCGTCCCCAGCTGCTGAGCTCGTGAGCTGGTCTCCCCGACAGGACCGCGGGTGGATCCTCACCGTTCCCTTGGTCGTTGTCGGAGGCTGATGCCTCGCCCGGGTCGCTTTCGGCCCTCCCTGCCGGGACCGAGGAGGCGCCCACCGCGCCCCCTTGAGACGAGCCCGTCGTCTCGGCTGTTTCGACCCTCCCTACCGGGGCCGAGGAGGCGCCCACCGCGCCCCCTTGAGACGAGCCCGTCGTCTCGGCTGTTTCGACCCTCCCTACCGGGGCCGAGGAGGCGCCCACCGCGCCCCCTTGAGACGAGCCCGTCGTCTCGGCTGTTTCGACCCTCCCTACCGGGGCCGAGGAGGCGCCCACCGCGCCCCCTTGAGACGAGCCCGTCGTCTCGGCTGTTTCGACCCTCCCTACCGGGGCCGAGGAGGCGCCCACCGCGCCCCCTTGAGACGAGCCCGTCGTCTCGGCTGTTTCGACCCTCCCTACCGGGGCCGAGGAGGCGCCCACCGCGCCCCCTTGAGACGAGCCCGTCGTCTCGGCTGTTTCGACCCTCCCTACCGGGGCCGAGGAGGCGCCCACCGCGCCCCCTTGAGACGAGCCCGTCGTCTCTGAATTCCCGTCGCCGGCATCGCCGGCGGCAGGTGCCTGCTGGGCGCGCTCCTCCAAAAACGCGTCCAGATCGAACCCCCACGTCAAATCGAGGTCGTTCAGGCGAGCCAAACCTTCGTCCAGCTCATGCACCACCCCCCCACCACCTCGATCTGACGTGCTTCCGTCGTCTGCCTCGGACCCCCCCTCTTCCATAGACAGGGAGTCACTCGACTGGGCAGGTACAGGTGGTGCAGGTGACACGCGCTGCCAGGTTATGTTGCGCGTGATCAGTACGGTACGGTGTCTAGTCAGCACTCGTACCGAGTCTCGGGGGTAGTTGGGTGCAGGGCCAAGGTAAAAACACTCCTGTGCTTTCGCCTGGGACTTATTCTCCCTCTTCACCTTGCAGTAGCCAGGCTTGAGGAAAGGTAGAAGTACTACCGGGGGGGGTCTACCATACCACATCTCGTATGGTGACTTGCTCTCGGGGTTAGCGGTGGTTGCTGTACGGTTCAAAGCATCGCACGCCCAGTGCGACGCTTCAGCCCACAACGACTCAGTTGCAGGTAGTTGCGCGCCGGGGTATAGCTCGCGAGCCTGGATTCGGCCCGCCATTGCGGCCGTCTCAATCAAGCCTAGCGCGCGCTCTGCTACCCCATTAAACTGGGGACTGTCTGCCGTCGTAAATTCCTGCTTGATCCCTCGTGTTCTACACAGGTCTCCAAACTTCCCCCCACGGAATTCACCACCCCCGTCCGATCGGACGATGACCACTTTCGAAGGGACATCGTCTGCGCGAGAATCCGCGAGGAACTGCTCGAACAATTCCGCGGCGTCCGACTTGTGGCGTATGAAATACACCCAAGTATACCGTGAAAAGTCATCGCGCACAATGAGAGTGTACCGCTTCCTGCCAAGAGACTCTACCACCTTGGGACCACTCAAATCCACAAACACCCTCCCGAGCTTCTTACCCGCTCGTGTGTGCGTGGATTGCTTGATGCTCTTGCGAAATCCCTTCGCCATGGAGCACCCTCTGCATTCCAGCAGGTTTCCCTTGAGGATGATTCCTTGCTGCTCCGCGGTCTTGCGAAGTAGAACCTCGTGGGAGTGTCCAGCCGCGCAGTGGTAGTCGTTGATGTCGATCACGGGCTTACTTGGCTGTTGCCCTGGGGCGAGTACAGCACAGGCATTTTCCCCACTACTGCTGTCGACCCGGTAGCCGCAAAGGCTGTACAGGGTCCCACTCAACGGAAACACGATCGAACGCTCTGACTTGAGCCGGACTACAATCCCCGAGGGGCGTCCTTCGAACGTATGGCCGTTTTTGACGAGAGTGGGCAGGGAAAATAGGTGATAGCGGAGGTCTGGCACGTGCGCAACGTTAGTCATCAGCACTTGTACGAGACCGTTTCCGGACCGAAAGACAAAGCGAACATCACCGTATCCTTCGATGGAGCGAGTTGAACCATCGGCGATGCGCAGTTTTAGGTTGCATTCTCTGTAGTTGAGCATGCAATCTGCTTAGGGCGTCATGTGAGTAGACGCTCCACTATCGCAGATCCCAATCTCGTTTCGTACCTGAAAAGCCGACTCTCCTTCCCCCATTCTACCCAAACCATCACTGCACTTGCCTGTCTCTTCGGTCTTGAAAGCTGAAGCCTGGGCCGTACACATATCAACGTCCCTTGCTCCAACTTCGCTCGCCATCGACAGCACAGCCTCTTCTTTCGGCGTGGGGCAAACATCGCCAGAGTGCCCCAGTCCGTTGCAACCACTGCACCGCTTCTCTCTACAGTTTGCGATCATATGGCCCATCTTGCCACACTTGAAGCACTTCCCTACGAAAGTACTGCCTTCGGTGGCCTTGGTGCTGCTGCCATTGCCACCGGCAGTCGCGGCTGAGTCTCCACGGGACTCACCGCTGGGGTTTGCACCCCTCTTTCCAGACCTCCTTGGCCGGTATGGCTGACCCCTGGCTGGCCAACCTCGACAAGAAGCAGTTTTCCCGCGTCCCGTCGATGCGAAATCCCGCGAGTCATCATCACGAAAAATCATCTCTCCTCCTGCCGTAGTACCTCGTACAGCAGTGATGGGTCCTGCCCCTTGTGGGCTCTTCCCTACAGCAGCGCTTTTCTCGGCGCTGCCGGACTCCGATTGGCCAATGGCTGCTCCAACAGCAGCAAGAGTCTCTCGTACAGGAGTGGGTCTTGCCCTTCTTGGGCTATTCCCTACAGCAGCGCTACTCTCGGCGCTGGCGGACTCCGATTGGCCAATGCATGCTCCAAGAGCAGCAGTAGTCTCTCTTACAGGAGTGGGTTTCCCCCCTTTTGGACTATTCCCTACAGCAGCGCTCTACTTGTAGGAAACATGGCGCGAGATGGGCAGATCAAAACCACCACCCAACTCACCGCCTGGGAGTTCATCCCATTCGCCAGCCCTCCTTGGCTGGTCAGGCTGGCCCCTGGCTGGGCCCGCCTTGACAGGAACAGCAGCCTCTCTGAGTTCCGTCGCTCCGAGATTGCGCGAGGCATCCCCACGCAAAATGGTCTCTCTTCCAGCTGCTGTATCTTCTGCCACGCCTCCAGCAGCAGCAGAATTTTCTCGTACAGCAGAGAATGCAGCAGTGGTTCCTGCCCCTTCTGGTCTCTCTCTTACAGCAACGCTGCCCTCAGCGCCGCTGGGCTCTGATCGGCCGTTGTCCGTCATGAACTCGGCCATCATGCTCCTTATGGCATGCATCGTTGACGTTTGCCAATGCTCGACCACCAGCTGAAACTCACTTCTCAGCTGTTGTACCTCATCTTTGGGAAGGGCTTGCTCGTCTTGAGCCGACCCGGAAGCCATTCTTGACTTCTTCTTCCAGACCTGACAACGTCAAGCTTTTGACAACCCACACTAGTGTGTTCGTAGATTGCAAATCTGGATGCCCTGACTGTCCAGCAGTCTGATGAGATATTTTAAGGTCGTTGCATTAGAGGACAGAGCGAGAGAGAGAGCGGAGAGAGAGCGGAGTGCTCGAACCCTCCTCCCGCACGAGGCAAGAATTCCACAATAACGCCTGCGAATATATACGCAACCCTCTACAACTTTTGTAACCGTCGTTGCTGACACGATCCAAACGAACAGTTTGATCGCTCGGGCGATTGGTTCTGTTCCTCACTCACGATGAAACGTACAAAATAAGTGTCGGCGTATATAGTTTAAACGCTAAGCGCATGGGGGTCATACCGCGAAGCCTAGAAGGAAAATGGTTGAAGCTTGTATAGATGTAGGGTAGTCACTCGGCCGAGTGACTCCGACCGATTGGCCGTAAATGACTTATAACTGACCCCCTTATCATAGTAAGATACTACTGTACACGCGCTGTCGCATCATATAAAAATGTGAACGTTATCGTCTATACCATAATCACCTCACGCAACACGAGTGCAGCACGGAATATCACGACACAACAGCGTCACAAGACAAGCTTCGATGCAAACGAAACGATGGACTGCGGCCATCCACCCCAACAGCACCCATATCTATAGGTGGGGGAACAGCGTGGACACTGCTGTGCTCGATACCGATGGGTACATACACTTAAATTATTGATAAATAAGGATTCGCAAACAGTTTCGATGTGAAGAAACTATACAATTGTATACTACACGTAAAAATACACATTTTGAGTGTCGGGTGAGGAGTGATTCTTCGACCCTCAAACACTGAAAACCGAAACTTCGAAGCACGACAGACACGCGGCTCCCCGTCGATCTTGGCTTGGATCAGCTCGTTCCAGTGACAGGCTCCTCAGCCGCCTCGCCATGCCCCACGCACAAACAGCAGTATGTTCCGCTATTTGTAGCAATGTAACATGAAGCCCTTGGCGTTACAGCAGCAGCCCGACAGTTGACATGTTCGTTTCTCGGAACGGCCATATACCGGTCAGTTGGTATTGTGACGCATTCAAGGATGAAGTGGGACGTATGCAGCTCAACAAGTGCAAGTCCATGCAACTCGGAGGACTACATACATACGAAACACCACCTTGCAGCAGGTAGACCCCACATGCCATTTTGACCGAGGTTTAAGTCGATACCTTGTCGTACGGCGCAGATAGCCCACGCTACTATTGCTACTGTATACGCCGAACGTTTGCGTGCGACCCCAGTCACCGTCGGAAGACGACCACGAAGGCTTGGTGCACCTGCGCTGGGCGTCAAGCTCTAGAGACTCGTCATACGAATTGAAAAGGGGAGAGCCCAAGCAAAAAATGCAGACGTTGCCACTGTTTAGCTCGCCCCCCCTAACCGACCCCAACTGATGCAAGCGCCTTGGACATAATTGTGGAGTGTATCGGGCAGACCCACGGATTAAGTCTAAATCTCCTGGCTACTCGTAGCGTCGACATCCTCAGTCTCGTAGTTCGTGATTACGTAACTTGTATAATATCAGGTATCTACAGTACCTAAGGTGCATCGGGGCACAGTCATCGTCGGAAGAAGGGAGCCAAGCTCTAAATAATGATCCTAGGCATTGAAAAGGGGAGAGGCGAAGTAGAAGAGGCAGACTTTACCACTGACGAAGCCACCGCTCATTGACCGACCCAAACATGATGCAAGCGCTTTGGACCTGAGTCCAGTGCATCGGGCAGCCGCACCTGGTACATCTAGAACTCCATTACCCTTGATGCTATCCTTTGGTACCATTCAGTAGGACTCCTGCACTGCTGTTGTCTACATCATGACCAGAACGCGATCTCCATGCTGACCCTGTGCTTGAAAGGGGATTTCATCAGTTTATGTGTTCTCGATTGTGCATGATGGCCATTGCCGCAGCTTTCTTTACACCTGGAACGACTTGCCCACTCGGGTGTGCTTCAGCATCTTCAACGACGGCAAGCAAACACAGTCATACTGCCAAAACTGGCACACACACAGGGCACATGATATCCCGCACATGATGTACCCTGCATGTACCCCGCTCATCCCGCAATACAGAGCATCCCCGCTAGCGCCTGAGCGGGGTCACCCATCGTTGCGCTGCAACGTACCCCTGCAGTAAGAGAGTACTTGGTGAGCTGTGCTTCGGATGGATCTCTGCCCGATATGGCGGTTCCTAGACACAAGTATCCACGGGACCGAGGTATGGCAGTAAATTCTTGTTCGCGGTTAACTGCGTGCATCAATGTATTTCCTGCCGCACTCTTGTTTTGATAACAACCAGGTATGTGCCTATGTTTCAAATATATACACGCACAGCGCAACTGAGACGTTGAAGACTGCCGCGGGGCGCAGGCGTGGGCGTTAGGTATCCATATAAGCTTATGAGTGCCAATTGATTGAAGTCGTTCACGTTTCACTAAGCGTTGTAGAATTGTGTCGATAATAAGTTGGTCGGAAATACACGAAATGGCTTGAACGTCGCAATGTCCGGGTGCCCAGGTGAGCATTAGGCAGCTCAACGCAGAGCGCATCTGAAGAGGAGACCGTTGGCGTAAGCCGCCGATGTTTGTGTTACTTATCGATATCGATCGTGATGTGCGCGTCAATCGTTACGGATGGTTTGACGAGAAACAATGTATTAAACTGCACGTCTGAGGTGTTAGAATTGAGATCTCAGACAGACGAACGGCACATAAGGTACAGGGGTAAAATTGCGAGAATCACCATATTTGTCCAGGAAGATTCCTGGTGCAAATGTTATTGGTTGGTAGAATAGCAAAACACTCTGAACGGCGCAGAAATAAGATATATACGTATACACACTAAATAAATTGTTCCCACCCATCGATGTCGCGAAACAGGAGGCATGTACGGTAACGCAAGGACATGTTTCTCCCCATTTCAGCCCTTGTGACTGGGGCACTGCTCTCCGATCTGCCATCTCTCCAAACTTCAATAAGCACTGAAGCCGGTTGCCCAGCAGCGTGACCAATACCTTCAATAGAGCCAGACGTAGCCGGAAACCGTTCATAAACAAGGGGTGCGAACCATCGCAACGCCCAGAGCAACACCGTAACGTGAACAGCAGTTTCATGTGTCAACACTTGCAGCGTGCGGTTTGTGCGCTCCTCGTATTACGCGCCAGGATTGAGTGCACACACCGAACCCTGTTAAAACATAAAACTGTTCACGGTACGGTGTTGCTCTAAGTATTGCGATGGTCTGTAGCCCTTGCTTAGGGACGGTTTTAGGCTACCTCTGGCCCTATTGGAGGTTCTGGCGCACGCAGCTGGGCAACCGACTTGCAGTGCTTATTGTAGTTCGGAGAGACACGCCTTGCCGGCAGATCAGACGACAGTGCGCCATATACAAGGGCTCAAATGGCGCCAGCACTGAATTATGGGCAAAAACATGCCCATGCGTTACCGTATAGGCGTTATCTTTCGTCAAATCCATGGGTTCGCAAAAAGGTATTTCTTGAATATACGTATATTCATTATGGGCTATACCGTATTGTGATTATACAAAACAATAACCATTGTATCAGGAATGTTTCGAGACAAAAAAGGGGCTTCTCAAACACTTTACCCCTGTAGACAATAACGACTTGCGAAACAATAGACCCTTGTTGACACCGTATCACGCGGAATACGAGTATTCGTCCCACACGGAGGCCAGGCCGCAGAGATAAGTCGTGTAGCAAGACCTGAACAGCGAAGGTGAAGCCCTTGGGAGTATCTTCGCCATCCTCCATCACGGACTCACACATCATATACTTTGAGCCTGCAGTAGGGCAGGCTTGTTCTCGGCTATAGTCGCGTGCAAGGATTTCCCAACGGCGGCAAAGCCCTTAGGATAGTATCGAGTAGCCATTGTAAATACAAGACGTACATCTCAGTTGAGGAGTTGGCAATATCCATTGTGGCGTGCGGAGAACACTGCCCTGATATCACTCTCGAGGAACCGTGCGTCATATCTCGGCTCCGAGTTTCGACGTGGTCTTGCGCGTGCCGGACTCGTGCTTGAAGCCGGCCTGCAGATTATTTGTTGTTTTCGTGGCATCATCCGCAACATGTCGTGACAGTCTCCACGGTATGTCGTGGCAGTACCCGTGGCATGTCGCGGCTTGTCGCTGATGCTGGCACGACATGCGGCGGAATGGGCGCCGCGGCGAGACCCGTAACAAGAACAACGATAGTCTCCATGGCATGTGACGACATGCCGCGGAATGTCTTCCGTGGCAAGCCCCGCGGCAAGGCCCGCGGCTGAAACCGCCCCACGTGTCGCGGCAATTATCAGGGCTTGTGTCTAGGCAAGAACCGTGGTAAGTGTCATGGCGAGTGTCGCGTCAAGTGCCGCGGCGATGACCGCGGCAAGTGTCGGGTCGTGGCGCGGCAAGACCGGTGACAACTCACAGATATAGTACCAAGACGAGACAAGAACTCGTTCGCATAACACCGACGGGTTTCTACGCTGTCAGGGAGACGGTAACTAGTCTTCTCAGCTTGGCAAGCTAATTTAACTCAGCGTTGGACCCACCTGTCTACCTATGCACCTAGACCAGTATACATAAAAGGAGTCACTTCTTGATATTGAATCGTAATGGGGGTTTTGTGCTTGCTACCTAAATCATCCTCCTATCTGAACCCTAACCCCAAGCCAATGGTCAGTGATTTGATGCTGTTCTTGGAAATACTGTAGGTTATTTCGGCTTACTCGGGCTGCTGTGGGTTGGAAATAGTCGCGATTGATCGAGTCGCTTATAATTTACCCCTAAGCCAACCAAAGTTTAAAAATCCCTGGCACGGTAAATATTTACTGTCAGCAGGTGACCACTACTGGAGGCCGTGGCACTTGCCGTCGTGCTTGCCGCGGAGAATTCCGAGACAGTTGTCACGACAGTTGCCGCGGTAATTGTCACGACAGTTTCCGCCACACATACCGCGACTTTTGACGTGGCACATGACGAGGGTATTGCCGTGAAACTTGCCGCGACACTTGCCGAATCAATTCGTCGCGACACTTGCCGCGAAACGTTTGGTGGTGATTTCCGCGACGGTTGCTGCGGTTCGCACGGTGAAACTTGCCGCGAGACTTGCCACGTTAGGGCTGTGCTCTGAGTCTTGCCGTTGGTGCTTCTGGGGACATTGCCGCGGGGCTTGGCGGGGCAGCCCATAGCGAGTGCCAAGGCAATATCCACGGGCCGAAACGTGGCACGTGCCGGGACGGCGTCACTATGCCGCATGTCGGGACATGTCGCGGCACGGTTCCGTGTAATCAACCGCGGGAACTGCCACAAAACAGCTTATGCTGTACACCCGTGACATGGTGTCAACCACTAGACGACTAAACCATGTGAACTCTCCCATCGTCAATCATTGCGCGGCGATCCAATGAGGGTAGAGAGCTGTATAATCCTGTCCAATCATGTGGGATAATATTTATCACGCAACATTGCCAGGGTGGAATATCTGACACCGGCTGCGAAATCTCAAGAACACACAGCAGCTCCAGCATTCACATTCAAGCGGCCTGTGAAACGGTAGACGACGAAAGACAGGCCCGTCCATACCTCACAGTCGGGACCTTTACAATGCAGTCTCCGGTCACGGCCTCCTCGCAATCCATACCGTTTTCCACGAATAGAGGCATAGTCGATTCCACGAGGATGCGAGGCTCTGTTTCAAATCAGAGAAGGGAAAAGGTGGCAAGATGCAGCAAATCTCAAACAACAGTAGCCTAATGGGTGCAACTATAACGATTTCCGCCTTTTTCGCAGGCTGTTGACAAAAGGTGCAACACGCCAGGGAGCATTGTTTGCCCCTCACGGCGAGGTTCGCATTTGTCACAACTTGTATGTATCTGCTGTATCGTATAAGTCTTGTGTTTTGATGTGTTTTGTTCTTTTAGGTGGCGATAGCTTGCTATACACTGTGCCCAACGGTAGCAGCGTGTTATGTGGGTTAGCCTCCAAAAAGAAACAGCACCCTCATTGCCGCACGTATGTCTATCCAGCGCAATTATTTCTTGTTTACTCATATACTCTTTGCTGTGTCTATGGCCGCAACAATACGTTTTGTAATCGACTAAGTAGACCAATATTGTTTTAAGATTACAGTTGAACGGATACGTGTCCCATGGGTAGGCTTCATCGGTGATGTGCCGTCTTTCATCGTTGACACGCTTCACATTTTGGCACCAGTTAGAGTCGTACGCCACGATTCATTGTCGGCCATCGGAATTTATGGCGATGGTTTTCGTTCGCCGGTTGGAATTCACGGTGGCCCTTGACAAAGCATGATTCATCGTGGAATGCATGCGCACCAAGGCGTTTCGTGGCTGTGGGTAGTACTGGCAAACGACGCGAGTGTTTGCTTCGATTCCTAAGATGACCTGGCCAATACGACTTCAATAGCCACCTGTCTTCTACAATGTAGTATGGCATGGCTGCTTGTTTTGGTGATGCTTTTTTCATCAGGAGCGGTGCGTTGTCATCAACTATAAATAGCTAACTGTATTACTTGATATTCGGGCCGTATTCAGCGGTTTGTTTCTCACGTTATTTGTTCTTGGTTTGCCGGTTTGAAAACTTTGGGAACACTACGCCGTACAATAGTACACCGACTTTAGAGGAAATCGTTTGCGACCACTTTGACCTGTTGAACGCCATCGCGTGTTTTTGTTGATACATGATGTATGACCTGGGGTACTGCTGTTTGTAGCGCGGGATCATCTGGGATATCTCTTCAGATGGGTGCTATTAATAGTTTGAATTCTACGATCTCGTCGTGGTGTCAATAGCAAATACCCGTGAAAGGGTGTCTGATACGACTTGTAAGAGTACACATCATACAATCCGTTAGCAAATATTTTCAAGGGATGTTTTTGCTTAAGAATTGTGTACATGTGGTCCGCATATTGGAATCGTGGTCCGCGCTCGGAATGTTGTTGAAAGTTTCTCGCTGGATGCAAAAGCGGCGCAGCCGAGTTTTTGGCCCGTTTCTGGTGCGTTTTGGGTCCCGTTTGGGTCAGGGTCGGGGCTAGGGTTAGGGTTGGGGGTTGGGTTGGGTCCACCTCCGTATCTTGATCTTACCAGGAACTGCATCCTAGCTCGCTAGGTAACGCGAGAAGTGAACAGGCCGCCGCTATAAAGATCACGTGCTAACGGATTGTATAGGGATCTCACTTGTAACTTCCCAGGATTATGTGTCACTGTAAAACCGTATGACTTTATGTGGTGTTATAGTATTCTTCCCAGCGACACAACGTGTCCTCATTGTCTTGCATGTTGTAGAAGTACCGTAACCCGTCTTGGTCAGCCGCACAAACAAAGTGTTTCCCCACAAGTAGAATTGCAGTGCTGTATTACCAGTACCGCTGAAAAACATTGTTTTTGTGGCCGAATATTGTCGTTGGTTATGGTTAAAAACGTTGTTTGAAACAGCAGTATTTGAGAGGTCATTGACGTTTTGCTTTACTACGAAGTACCTCTTGTCCCTGTTTCATTAACATCGACAGGGAATCCGCCACATATTTGGAAAAGCCCGCGAAATGTAGTAGCGGGCTTCACTAAGTAATTATTCGACTCGCGTAAAAGCTATGTCGTTTTCGGCACTCCAACGTTCCGCAATTCCTTTTATTGCGTCTTTATTTCAGTGAGATCACCTCAGGGCACTATACATTGCAGGCAGGTTTGGTAATTTGTTTTTCTTACGCAGTGAACCCTGCCAAGTACTGTTCGTAGCTCCCAAACATGTTTGGTTTTTGTTTTGGGTGTTGGTAGATCTACTGTGTCCTAGTTCTTAAACGATCCTCACCGACTCGGGTTCCGCCTGCAGATAGGACGTGGCCCAAGCAATATACTCGCCTAGGTCCACACTGCATTTTAGTCGGTTTGAGGGTAAGACCTGCTACTGTCACAGCTTTGAACCTTATTTCCTCATTCTGTTTTTCAAGTGGATAGTAACAAATGAAATCGTCAATATAGGCGCGGAGACAAATATTAGGACCAAAGTGTGCAAACGCTAACAACGACATCATTTGTGCGAGAGAAACGGTGCACTGGCAACGCTAAAAGAGCCGTATTTTCACACCCCATGTACCATTCCGCGTCACGACTGTGAGTTTTTGTCTTGCTGGGATTCTTCTACCGGTGTTTGGTGGTTGGCGTTTAGCACATCGGAGACCGTCATGATTTTCGGGTTTGCTACAGTATCTGCATTGGCTGTCATATCTGGCATAGGCCTATATTTACGCACATTATTCTTGGTAACGGTGGATCTATTCTCTACGCAGAACTAGGGTTCTGTCGGATTTTACCACTCTCGAAACTGTTTAACCCAGTGGGCTCGGACGTTGTTGAATAACCCCATCCTTTCCATGCGATTACCATATCCAATTTTGTCGATCACCTCTTCTTGTAAACGTGGGTTCGTGCGATAGGCGGATCCTTCAACAAGTACGTTTGCTGTGTGTAACAGGATTTTGCTCCGTTTCAGGATTGAGTGGCATACTTGTCACAACGATTGGTTATATGAGCGCGGAAGGTTTGTTTTGTCTTCTGGCGCGTTTTGCTGTGTCTGCATCGACTACCATTTCATGTCATGGCGGTGTACACACAGCTGGTTGTTCCCAGGAAAGTGTGTACCGATATATTTCATATCTAGTCAGTCGCATCACAGACCACTGCGTGGCGTCCGTGCCTTGTTGAGTGGGTCGTAAATAGCGATACATTGCTTTAGAGCTTTTTCGTGAGATATCTTGCAAGCATTTTTCTTCCCTGTGTTGATTTAGCACAGCATCAAAAGCTCCTGTAATGTTAGTGTCAAGCAACACTTTGCCAGGGCATACGAGGGGAGATACAAGTGCTTTTTGAAGCGGGTGTATCGTACGGCGCTGACAAAATTGATAGCGCCGGGAGGAATATGTCGATTTTCACACATTCGTTCAAAGGTGGGTGACCACGCACGAGGTTTCTCACAAAGAATGAGTATAAGTTTACGGTCTTGCCGATATTCGGTTTCTCAACCGTCTGCTGCTGCTGTTTTGTTCCTGAGGAGGTTCAAACTTCTTGAACACCTATTGTTCATTCCATTACTATACAAGGTGCTCGGGGCAGTGGGTTTTATCGCGTATACCCACTTCAATATGATGCGTGAAAGCAGTCACGTGGCTCTGTTAATATTATGGGCTATGGTTGCATTGTCGACCGTTCCTGTAAACATATTCGGTAGCGTTGTAGAAGGAAAAAATATGTTCGGTAGGGTACGTACCGACGTATACCGGGGGTAAATATCGGTACCCGACACTTAGGGGAGTTCGGTATGGCCTCGATACCGGTACCGGACACTTCGGTAAGTTCGGTATTTTTTCAATACCGGTACCCGACACTTCGGTAGATCCGATATTTTTCTACTACCGGTACCTGACACTTCGGTCAGTTCGGTACGCCCACCCGAATAAACCCAAGGTACCGGTATACCCTCGACCCAAATACCGGGGTACCGGTAATTGATCGGTACTGGACTCGATACCCTACCGAACACTTCGGTAAGTTCGGTATCTTTTCAAACTTCCTTCCCTCGCCCGAAGCAACTCCGACGTGTAATCTTGTATCTGCCATTCCACTGTAATTCGAGGCGTCCCTTACCCGCCCTCCACATATCGCCGAACTTGGACTTGGCCGCTCGCGCGGTACAATAACCGCCGATGACGCCGCCTTCATCACCACAATTAAAGTACACAGAAGACCCTCTGCATCCCACCTCTACCGCGCGGTAGCGCTCCTGGCAACCGGCTGCAAACAACCCTTTATATCTGCTGACGTCTGGACCCGCCCGAAACACAACAACGTCTCATCGATAATCGGCCGACGACACATGCCCTCTCTTTATTGCAGAGGTGTCGGCAAATCTTCTCCTCGTTCACTTCTGCTTCCGTACGACGCAGCATTCAGTGTTTGCACGGCAACACTCTCTCCGCGGAACTCGCTGTGTGGGTGTACGTCGTGCAACATGGCACTCTGCAACGTCCTGTTCTGCTGAGACACGACAGCCTTTGTTTTCTCGACATGTGGAGACTCTAAGACACACAATATGATGACAGATAAACATGTGTTTCAACCAGCGCAAATAGACCACTGTGCTACACTTGTACTGGCAAACAAACTTCGGTGGACGTTTCCTGGCCACACCTGTCATAGATGACACGGCAACATTCATCTACGACAACCGATTGACAACCGACATCTTTACCTCGAATACGCCGTCGTCCTCGCTATTTTAACTTCGTCTACGCCGTCCCTAATCCAGTTCTAGTCGATTTTGTCGTCATACCCTATTCCAGCACTGACCGGCCAGAATATGTTTATTCTCCCTCCACGGCGTTTCCTCTGATGCAGAAACCGTCGATACTAACACATAACAAACTACCCCGCGCTCTGCATTCATTGATCTGGAACCAAGAGACATCCTGGGTAATTATGTTCCCCTCTCGTGTAAACTCCGATATCACCTCTCTAAGACCTCACCGTCGAGCCACCTCCGGCCCCATTCATTATTGTCGTCCACGATCGGCACTACAACATCCCCGCAGCCAACGACGGACTTCCTTTTGTCGACGTTCTCAAGCCTCCTTGCCCCAAATGTCTGGAAATCCTGAGCGACGACCAACGGACAAGGTTTCCCGGTCTCTGGAATCGGCTTCCGCTACACGTACACGACGTCACGTTCAACCTCCGCGGTTCCGGGTGGTCCCTATCGGGCATCACAGCCCTGGAAGACATCCTCTTTGAGTTGACCGATGGTTTATCAGCGTTGAACACCGACTTCGGCTCGTGCCCCATTATCTGGTTCAAGGTATGCATTGATCCGGACAGCACCTCAGTCATCTCCCGCCAGTACAACGTCAACCCCGCTCTTGCCAAACAGGCCGGTGATGTACTCGACCAACACCTGGACGGCAGTCTCGTCCAGCACTTGACCTCTCCATATTCAAGCCCCATGGTTGTCATCCGATAGTAAGAGTGTAACGTTCGGATTATGGTCGAATACAAGAAGCTGTACGCCCTTAGCTGCCTCGGTCAACTTGTTGCCCACCGCGTCGACGAATCCCTTGACTTTATAGGAAAATGGCTCATATTATCCTGGTTCTCGTTCCACAAAAGAACCATCGACAAGGCCACCATATCTCTGCCCACCTTCTCCACCCCAACTAGACTATTTTACACGATTGTCGTGCCTCATTTCTAGCTGATGTACGGGGCTGACCTGCCCCCACTTTGACAGGCAACCTCAACAGCCAAACTCCCCCCCCGAAGATATATGAAACGGTTAAGTCCTCCTTGGATCCATCCCCCCTCCCCCAGCTCAGGAAGTGGCCACACTAGAAAATATGTGAACTCGTTGAAGCTGTCATCCATATGCAAGTCCGCGCCACAAGCGAGTCTTAGTAGGATGCAGCTCACCTTTCACGCGACTCACCCAACACCTCACGGCGCTTCGTGCTTGGTGCTAGCAATGTTTGCCTGGTCTGTTAAAACTCGACATACTGCGCCCAGGCATTGTAGGGATGCCAGGGTCTATAGCCATACGGCTACGGGCATACATGAACATGAAGTACGCCCCCCCCCCTCCCCCCTCCCTCCCCTTTAACATCTCTGCTGGTTATGCAATCGGGTGGGTGAGTGGGATATTGCGATCCGTGTCTCCAGGTGCTGTATCATTAACTCCTTATACTCCTTCCGTCGAGCTTCTCTACTACCACCGCTGCAGCTGTCGCAACTGTACTGACGCTGCTGCGTATTTGTTTATGCCCAGTGTTTACACATACGTGTAGTTGTGGTGCTGCTGTGAGCCCCCCACCCAGGTATCTCCATATGTTGGGACCACATACCCCCTATCCCATTCGGTATTCTTGTCTCCGATCTACCAAACTCCAGACAGTGAGCACATTCTTCCACTTTGGTTTTCCCTTCACTAAACATTTATGTTCATTAGTAGTCCGTGTCGCCCACGGGGGAGATGGGTGAAGCGTCTACGAGCCCCCCTCGTCCGTGCCCCGCTCCCCACCACCTCCCCCGTCTCCTATTCAAGCTGGTGCACGAGGCTTACCTGCCTCCCTCTCTGACAGGCAACCTCAACAGCCGTTCCCATTCAGAAGCCACGTTACCGGCCTTTATGCTCCCCTTTCTTCTGGTACACGCCACACCTCGCACCCCCTTCCCCAGCTGCCTACTCGGCAACGCTTTCCTTCCCACCAGCCCATTCGAACCCGAAGTGGATTCTCTCTATTCGACCTTACGTGTTTCATAAATGCCTGCAACGCCCATCTTTCATGTCCATGGATAATCCCCAATAGGGGTCCCCAACACCCAGCCATATTGCTCATACTATAATTTCCTAGTGCAGCTTTACGTGCTCCGGTTATCGCCCCGCCACTGCCCCCCTCCCTTGAGAATCCCCTTTCGCCCCCACCTTCTCCAGCTCACTCATTAAGTAGTACGTCGCCTTAACTCTCGTTCACCGCATCTCCCCCGCCCTATAAAAATATTATATATTTATAGGTTTGGTTGGCGTCGGTTGGCGACGGCGCTGTGAAACTAGCCTCTCACTGCGTAAGGTAGACAACCAGCGTACCGTGTTTTTTTGTGTTTGCGGTCACGAAGGCTGGCGGTCTTGTTAGATCATCTGTGATGGGTTGAGAACCTCAACTCTGCACGAGGGTAACGATCGTATAACGTAGTGTGTATATGGTAAGGCACCTACGAGGCAGGTACATAGTAATACACATTGCTGTCTGTGGAAGTGGCCTCACCATATATTAAATCAATTAATTGGAGGCTGTCAGCCATATGCAAGTCAAATATACAGGCGGTTCTTAGCTGCGTGCAGTTTCCCCTTCATGCGACTCGCCCGATACACCACGGGGCTTCGCGCTTGGTGCAAGCAATTTCTGCCTGGTTAGTGAAAACCCGACGTGCTCCGTCCCGGCATTGTAGGGATGCGAGGGTCTATGGTCATACAACTACGGCCATGCACGACATGAGTACCCCCTCCCCCCGGCTCCTGAATGCTATCTGTGGGGCGGCTTCCCCCCGAGGGATACCGCTTCGGTAATACCAGAACAGATCCACCACCGGTCCAACACCTTCTCTTCCAGCCTACCCCCCGCTCCAGGCCCCACACATTCATCACGCTGACTGTCCTCAATTCTGACCTGGTCCCCTGTTCTTCCCCTAGCGCGCTTCCACCGTGCCCCCCGCCCGTCTTCTCTACGGCCCCAGCTGTACGCCTTTCTCAGAAAGGGCTAATTCCCCACACCGGCGGCACTAACCTCGTTGCACTGTCTCCCCCTCCCCGACGAACAACTCCGGATGCCCTCATCCCAGATGGTACGAGAAGGCCAAATCGGTCCATCGTGTTCCCCCCCCCTACCCCCCTTGTTTGATGCCGTTCTCCCCCATCCTGATCAGCTCCCCTATATACAGTTTCATCATCCGCGTCAGGTTTCCCGCCTCCAAGTGCCCGATCTTAGTCCCTTTTCCCGTCGCCCTGATTCTAACGTGCTTCAGAGCCAATGACAGTCCAACCCACAATACCAGGTGAGCGTTCACCACCATCCACTTTCCCGCCACGATCGCCATAATAGAATTCCACTCTGAGAAGCCGTCTTCCACAATCTCCATCAGCTCCCACCCCCACCCCAACGAATTCCTCTTATCTCGTTAGACCTTCTAGTTAATCCACATCCTCCAACCTTGCACCTGGGTCCACCGGGTCGACTTGAGCACCTCGTCCTATTGCGTAGCGACTTGCGAATCTCCAACCACACCTCCGTTGTTTCCCCTTCAGACTCCTGGGCTTGCAACGTCTCTCCTTCGCCCGTTAATTGTCCACTGCATCGCCGACGAACCATAGCCCCTCCTTACCACCGACTCCCGGCCTTTCGCTGAGCTGCCCTTCCTGTTCACTATCACCTTCCCCAACAGCTCCAGGCCTTGGTCGACAAGCTGTTCCCATACCCCCCCGTTTTTCACGTTCTCCGGATCTGTCGATCTGTGTCTCTCGTGCACCCCCGTCCCTCGTTACGGCGCCCCACCAGGTCCCCTTGTGGGTCTGCTCCACCACTGTGACAACGGACCTTCCAACCGCTCTCCTTTGTCCGCTAAGGACCTGTCAACCTCTCTTCCGTGCTAGTCCTGCGTTGGGCCGGTTTTCACACTCCACGTCTTCCATGAATTCCTTCATAAGCCATTGGCTTGTATCTTCCTTCTGACCCCCTCCCAGTTGAACCCTCTCCGTCTTTTCACTTGCCCATTCAGATGCAGCTTGCTCAGCTTCAGACGCCGCGACATGGCGCCACTGCTCCCACACTCCCCTCCCCCCTCCTTTTTTGTTTTGTTTTGCAGTGCATGGCCCCACGTCGCACTCCTTCCCAGTTCTGAACGTGGCCCCGTGTTACCCTTGCACAGCCGTTTCGTTCTCGGCCTCGCCGCGCAACCCCTCCCCCCCCGCCTCTTTTCGCGTATATCGTCCCAACGCGCACGTTTCCCGTTGTTCCGTGCGCGGCTCCCCCAGGCTCTTCCCTCCTCGCTACGTACGCGGCTCCGCCGCGTAACTCCTTTTTCAGGTTACGCGTGGCACCGCCTGCCCTCTCATCATGTTCGAAGTACAGCCGTGCACTCCTCGCCGATTCCGTTCGAACCCCCCCTCCCGCCCCTTCTCTACTTTCCGCGCCCCGACCCCGCCGCGAACTTATCCGTCAATTTATTTCCTGCCAACCGTACCCCCCCCCCCCTCCCTTTTTGCACGTATGGCCCCGCCACGCATTTCCCAATCAATTCCGGTCCCACTACGTACCCCCCCCTGTACGGATTGGTACCGCATCCCCCTCGTCTGATGCTCATTCCTGATGCTTACTTCCGCGCCCGTACCGGCTCCAACTAGACCCCACCCTCGTTTTACACCCGGACCATGCCCTGCGCCTCCCCCGTCGTTCCATGAGCGGCCTCGCCGCGCTTCTGTCGGCTCGTTGGTTGTGCGTCTCCGTTGTCGCATACTTCTCTCTCCGCTAGTCGACCCCCCATTTCGTGTTCGGCCCCGCCGTTCACCTCTACCGACGTCTTGTGCGCGGCCCCGCCACGCGCTCACCCCACGGCCACCCGCCCATGCCCTCGCCGCGCGCTCGCGCCCCCAGTTCCGTGCACGGCCCCGCCGTGCTCTTCTCTGCTGGTTCGGTGTGCTGACCCGTTGCCGCACACTTCCCCAACCATCGGTCGCCCCTCTCCCGTCTCCTGCGCGACCCTGGTAGCAACGCTGCGCGCGTCCCCCTCATTTCACGCCCGATCCCCGCCGTACACCTTTCCCGTCGTTCCATTCGCGGCCCTGCCGCGCTTCTCCCGGCTTGTGCGGTATTCCTCTCCGTTGCCGCACTCGTTTCCCTCCCTCAGTCGACCCTTCGGTTCGTGTTCGACCCCGCCGTTTACCTCCACCGACGTATTATGTGCGGCCCCGCCTCGCGCTCGTCCCCTCCGGTCCGTGCGCGGCTCCGCCGCACTCTTCTGGGGTCGTTCGGTGTGCGGACCTGCTGCCGCACACTTCCCCCACCAATAGTCGCCCCCCCCCCGCTTCCTGTGCGGCCCCGTTACACACCTTCGGCGTCGTCCTGTGTGCTGCCACGCTGCGCGCAGCCCTTCTCGTTGCGTACGCGGCCCCGCGGCGTAGTTGGCCCCCCTCCCCGCGTTCCGTGCACGGCCCCGCCGTAAATATCCTGGTTCGCCCCATGTGCAAACCCTTTGCTGACCAATTATACTCCCCTGGAGTCGCGCCACCTCTTATCACGCACTCCTTGCACGGCTCCGCCGCGTATATGACCCCTCGTTCCGTCCACGGCCCCGCCGCGTATGTCCTGGCCCGTTCCATGTGCAGCCATGTTGCTGCACACATCTCCATCTCTGCAGTACGCGCCACGTTTTACAACGCAATCAGTGAACGATCCTGCCGCCGCGCACATCCCGGCTCGTTCTGTTCGCGGCCCCGTTACTGCGCACTTCTGCCCGGTCCCGCCGCGTCCATCATCCCCCCGTCCCGTTCATGGGCCCGCCGCGCACCTCCCGACTACATCCGTGTGAGGCCCCGTTGCCACCCCTCCACTTGGCCCCTTAGTCGCAGCCCCTCGTACCCTCGTTACCGCACCCTTCATTCTCCTACAATTTCCCGGCCCGATCCGCGTCCGGTCCCGTTGCCGCACCCCAACTAGCCCCCCCCCCCCGGTACCGCGCTCTTTTCCATCCTCCATCTGCACAGTCCCCCCGTGCACCTCCCAGCTTGATCCGAGCCCGGCACCCCCTGTAGCTCTGTTGTCGCGCTTTTTTCCCTCCACCCACGTGCGCTGTTCCCTTGCCGCACACCCATTTCTTCCCCCTTTCTAGTGCAGCTGAGTTAAACAATGTGATACATCCCCGTCTCTCCGCTCTTTCAAGGCACCTAACGTCTGCCAGGCCACCTGTCCAGTCCCCCTACTGTTTGCACTATCCCCATGACATTCAACCTTCCCCGCGGTGCCCCTCGAGTTATCCCCCCCCCCTTATTTTGTTTGTCATCAGTGTTATCATTATGTGTATCAACTTGTTGTCTCCAACTCTACCCTCCACTGCTCTCCCTTTTACAGTACCGGGACGTTTTCGCCGGTAATGTTGATTCTGGCCTGTGTTATTACTCACGTTCCCCCCGTTCCGTCTAATACTGTCACGCTCGACCACCCCCCCCCCCCCCCCCCCCC
>MEHQ01003164.1:25569-205234 GCA_008828725.1 Saccharina japonica
CCCCCCTTCCGTTTAACCATGTGACACCCGGTCGTCCCCCCCCCCCCTGTGACCCAACCCCTTGACTCCTCTCCCCCCCGCCCTGTTTCCCTGTTATATAGATGTTGATTTATGTTGTTATTCTTCCCCCTCATATCCACCGTTTGATTACGCCTATGTCCACAATTTGTTTCCCTGGGCTACCAATATTCTCCCCTGGAACCCAGCCCCCCCTCAGTCCACCTCGACTAGTTCCTTCCCCTTGACAACCCCCCTGCTTACTGCACGCTATCTGGCAAGTCACTCTCCTAAGTCCACCAATCACGCTCAACCGTCGATCCCGCTCGTCCCCTTCTTTCCCGGCTTGCCTATCTTCATTTGCCCCCCCTCGTCTTTCCCTGACACACTTCGGTCCCTCCCCCTACAGAATCTCCCTTCGTCCGTTCGAGCCCCCCTGTTGAGAAAACTACCCTCTCGACTCGTCCAGGTCTGTATTGAACCGCTTCACTGATATACAGTAGTAATAAAGTGCGTATGCTGGTTTTCAGATTGAGAGGTATTGCTGTAACAATATCAGTAGTAGTGGAAGCCGTGGTGGTAAAGTTATGTAGAAGCAGTAGTAAGAATTGTAGTATGAAGTTACAGTAATAGTAGTAGTAGTCGTAGTTGTCGTAGTACTCGTATGGACAGTAGAAATAGTACGCAGTAATAGTAGTAGCAGTAGTACTAGTAGTAGTAGCAGTAGCAGCAGCAGTAGAAGTACTAGTATCGTAGTAGTAGCAGCAGTAGCCGCAGTAGAAGCGGTAGCAGTAGTAGTAATAGTAGTAGTGGTGGTAGTGGTGGTTGTAGTCGTAGTGCTCGTATTAATAGTAACAGTAACCGACAAAATTATAGGAGTCGTCGTAACAATGGTCGTAGTTGTAATACGGCACTAGTCGTAGTCCGCAGCAAACTTAGTAGTAGCAAGTAGCAATTGCAAGTGTTGTCAATATACAGCAGGACTACCTACCTTATGCAAAATGGATACTCGTAAGTGTACAGTACAGGTGACCTAATGAAATAAAGGTTAGTACGAAAGCCACGGTGAAAACTTCCATCAAGAAAGAAACACGCGAGCCTGGGCCTCCGCTGCAATAAAAGAAAGACATATTACCCCCCTGGGGCGAAACACCGATGCCTTCGGCAAACCCTGCTGCCTGCCCCTGGTGGTCGCGCGTAAGATATTTCAGGTTGTCAGCGAACATGTTTTCTCTTTTTGGACCCGGTACAGCAGTGTGTACTCGTAGATTAATTGTTTTTCGACTGCATGTTTATTTTGCCGTTTCATTTTTTCCAATTCGTTTCCCACCAAATAAACGCATGTTTTCGATGCGGGAATCTTAAAAACGTGCACTATGGGTATGTGTGTTTTGAAAATCCCCGCAGGGAGGAGACAGTAGAAAGAGGGGAAGAACAGGCAGTAGTACTGTAGCAGACCCAGGACACAGATGTTGCTGTCCTCATTGTGCCAATGGCGTTTACGGGCAGACTCAAATCTCCCTCCGCTTTGGATAAATTGAGGCACAAGGGAGCCTGGAATACGCAGCAGGTCATTAAGCCAATGAGCGTCGCGCGCGAAGGCGATGTTTCTGCCGAAACATTTTCCAACCTTGACCCCCTATGGGGGCCAGGACGTGGCGGCTCTCTCAACGATGAGGAGTACAACAGCGGGCTCCTGTAGCTTCTTTGTTTAGTTCGACCATTGCGATCGCACGCGAGTGGCTCGAAAATTGCACCCGTGCCAGGGCCGCAGCCTTCGGTGAGTCCCACACCGTCAAACATAGGCAGAGCCCAAGCACGCGCGACTACTCCAATTGGTGGGTTCACAAAACATTCGAAGCCACCGTCACAGGTGGTTCTGGCTTGAAGCCCACGGAGCAGGCCATGTTTTTTGCCGCCAATCCGCACGGGCAGATGACGGAAAGAGTCTAAGAAAACATTCATGGAGGGATGCAACAATCTGCTTTAGCTACTACCATCAGGCTACACGGATGAGATTCAGCCTGTATATGCAGGATACGGTCGGCTGGTCACGTTGGGTGTGGGGACGGCTCTCGAGGAGTTGTTGGAGAAGGATGACAACGTATAAAACTGGGACACCAACAGGCTGTCTGCCTCCGACCGTAGGGTTTTGCTGAGGCACTGGGTGGGTGACGCCGTCGAATAAGTTGATTCGGACCAGCTGTATCGTATGCGCTTGTTTGAAAAGACTGGGCTGCGATGACAGCAGGCGGTACCGGCGATAACCTTATCAACCTCACAGGGCTGGACGAGCCGTACACGTTCATGGGCGCCGATGACGGCAAGTTACCCCCGGATGATGTGCAGCCCTTCACTCCAGGGGACAAAGAGCATCTCGAAGGGTCGAGCGATGAGCATGGCGATAACAAAACGGAGGGTGACAACACCAGGCGACTTCGTGGATCGGACGACGTATCTAGGCTTGACGATAATGATGACCTCGACGCCGATGAAACAACACTGCCCCGGGAATGCCCACCTGTTTATGTCTTTATCCGCTCACTTGCTCCGGCTCTTGATGCATCACTCGTGAAGCTGCACATTATGCTGCGCCGGGAGTTAGGATGGGGAAATGGTTCCATCACACAACGGGCACGGGCACGGACGCGCCAGGATTACGATTATAGGGTGTTAATCGAGCGAAGGAGCATTACGCTCAGTATGAGGCATCGACTCGGGAAGTACACTGCTGTTGGTGAGGCCGCAGCAGAAGGTTTGTTGGTGCTACTGGGTGGGGCTACGTCGCTTTCGAGAATGCTTCAACGTGAACTAATGGCGCCACCGCAGGGAGTGGGCACCAAGGACATTGACCGGGGCGGTCGAACTGGTCGGGGTAAGGAGGACAACGATGAGGGAGGGAATGGCGACGAAAAAGGTAGACAGGAGGGGGGGGTGGTTACAGCACATAAAGCGGAGTAAGCGAGAACAGCAGCAGTGGTGGCAGTGACAGTGAATAAGGGGCAGGAGCGGGTCAAGAGTGGCAGGGGAGTGACGACGAAGAAGGAAATAAGGAACCGTTTGTGCGCGGTATATATGCCGACAGCGATACTGTTCTTGGAGAGGGCAGCTTCCTCAGTGGTAGTGAAAGCGAGGAAGAGGGTGAAGGCGCGGAAAATATTTATGACGATCTTACCGCGACTAAGGGTTCATGCAAGGGGAAGGGACGAAACCGGAAACGTTCCAACTCCGTTGCCGAGCACGTTTTCTCGGCGTCAGTGCCCCCTATTAATAGTAAGATTACACGCGGAAGGCGTCGGACGCCGAACATACGCATGTGCGAGCACAGGAACGAGGGCCGTACGGTCAAAGATGATATCAATATGAGTTCTTTAAAAAACGAAACCAGCTCGATTGTCAAATTCGTCTCGGCAAAATAGTAAAGAGGCTCAATAAGAAAGAGCCCCATAAAACGACGAAAATGATAAATCCAGGCTGGGCCCAGAGTCTCGTTTCTCATTTGGTGTCCTGCATTGTCTCTATCCTCTGATGTATCTTTGCCGTATCACCAATAAGTCTGACCAAAACAAATTACTAACTAAACTACCCAATAGCCCCAGGTCCCCCCGCCTTCTGTCTCATAGGAAACCCCTCTCTAAGTAGCGTTTCCCTCTCTTTTCCCGTGTGTTTCCTCACGTGATGATTATTTTCGTGGTGCGGCTCCCTGTGCTACCTACACGTTCTTGACCCGGTACCCGCCTGACTGTTATTTGTACACATGCACCGTAGGTTTTATATAATATCAATATGTCTTTACGTGTGAGTCCTCACGTTAAACACTCGCTCCGCGTTTCTCTGATACGTACGTATATACAACACTTATTTCCTAACTCGACAGAAGAAGTCATCCCTTTTTGGCACGCTCTCTCACCATCTTGTTGCACTTTTCTTCAGATTGCGATCGGTGTGCCCACGTGGTGTATCCTGACTTCCCTATACCCCTGCCGTCGAACTCTTCCACCACCACCGCTGCTGCTGTTGTTGCAACTTTACTGATCCTGCTGCGTATGTAGGTCTGCCCCGTATATATGCTTACGTGTAGCTGTGCTGCTCACCCAGGTATCTCTTTATAATGGAACCACACACCGCCTATCCGTACTTCGGTATTTTTCTCTCCTATCCGCCAAACTCCAGACTGTCAACACATGATTTCACTTTTAAAGAACAAAACATGTGCTTCGGGGCCGGTCATCGTTTTTGTTCATATGAAAGGTCGACTATTGTTTCAGTCACCTGACTGAAAGCAGAGGCCAACGCACACACCCGTCTGACCAACAGGTCGACCCCGTGAACTTTTTCCGAGTGGTTAACCCAAAATGCTATGCTTGCAAAGATGAGTTTGGGCGAAATCCTCGATATCACATCTATTGTTCTTTAATGTTTTGAAATATACACGGTACAGTAAACCCTGCTTTGTCCGTAACTTTGTTTGCAGAGGCCGTTACTCCGCCTATGGACAAAACTACCCTTTAATGTTGAGAAATATATACGGTGGTACAGTAGACCATACGCATCGTCCTATTCTATGGTCGTGATAACTGTTCCGTGCAGAATGCAGTGAACGCCCGGTAGCATGGAGAGCTATTGAAGGCATAGAAGCATAATCGTCAGCGGTATTGGGCTCCCTCTGCAGTACGTATGAAGTGCTCGGAAGGACACGTGCCTACGAGTGTTGGTGGCAATATACGCGGCGGGAGAGTAAAGCGGTGTACGTAGTGCACCAGCAGGTTACGAGAACGAGATTTATGGTCGTTCGCCAGGACATTGCATTAGCTTGCAGTAGGTAAGCTTCCACGACTATGTATCAGGGATCTTTGCTGTGGGTCCCTCCGTGCAACGAACCGTTGGATAAAATATACGTAGTTAGTCGTAGAGTTGAAATGATCGAGGGCGGTCGTGCAAGGGCACACCCTCACCCTCTAAAGTACGTAGCAGTTTCTCCTCCTGTTGCTTCCTCCCTTATTCTTCGTTTTCGCCAGGAAGCGGCTGCTCTCAACCTGAAACACCCTCTTCTAATCTTCAAACGCCAGTCAGGTAGTCTAGTCACTGCGAGCACAAACCTCGTTCTACCACCTGCCAAGGGTGTACCACAACCGTACATACCGGAAAATTCTCTGTACGCTGATATGACGCTACCAATTGCTTCGATGCCTGGAGCACAGATCCCACCGTGGTGAGCTTTGTATCAATTTAAAACTAACAAAACATAGTATGTATGGGTCCATCCGGGACATTGTTTCCATTCACGTTTTATACTATACCGAGCTCAAACAATAAAGTTAGACATGGAACAATGTATATTCGTGATCGCAAAGGCAAGACGAATCGATACTGAGATTTTGAACGAAAACCAAATTTCACACTACTAACAAGTGATTACCCAACACATCATCAAGAAAAAAAATACCAAGACCGGCCGAAATTGGCCGGAATCAGTCATTTTGGGATAAATCCTCAATATCTCCCGAACTTTCGTTACTCGGGAAAAACTCAAAACAAGCCCTGCGCGTAGGGCGTTAATTTATTGTTTGCCGCCCTTTAACTAGAATCCCACACCCAATTATTCAATGTAAACTTGAAGCAAACGACCTTCAAAATCCGCATTTTTGCCGACATCTCCGTCAGTTTATCGATTTGTTAAAAACAGAAAAAAAGCCCAGGCGCAAATATGACGAGCTAACTATATACGCAGTCTAATTATTGTGTGGCAACGTTACAATCGACCTAAGCTTGCACCAGAAACTCCTTTATTGTTTTGCAAAAATCAGGCGAAATAATAATAATTATAAAAAAACGACGTATTATTATGTCCATCTCGTAACGCCCGTTTTAAGGGTGTCTCTGCTTTTTTCAACAACCTACCCATACCCGAGATAAGTGTTCCTTGGTGATGGGGGAGTTTTGGATATATTGAATCTGACTGACTATATAATGGTTCAATCAAACTCCGATAGTGTCTAGTGTGGGTTAGTGCGAATCGACTCGAGCCGGCCAGGGAATAAACGATTGAGTTCGTCTCGCGTTAATAGTGTAAGGTATGTACCGTAAAAAGAAGAGGACAGGAGCGCCTGCTGTCTAAACGGCGGATATCAAATACGTCCAATTATTAACTACTGTAGGGAGGACTACCGGCAAGCAGGGCGAAGATAAGTCTCGGAGACAGAAAACCCGGAATTAATTGAATAGAAACGTGCGTGTTCCCTGTTTATACTTCGCGAAGCTGTCCTTCTACCGATGCTACATGTAGCACGAGGTATATGCATATGTACATACTACGAGTACTGTATCATACGTACGTGCCATGTTCCATGTCACACATGAATATCACAACGAGCATGAACCAGTACGAGTAGTGTACCACCTTTGATACTGGCATGTTTTATCGTTCAGTATGTATTCCCAATGCGTGACTCGTGCACAGACAGGACTGGTGCTACGGTAGGGGGGTCGCTTTTAAGTCCATTATATTCAGCGGATGAGAGCCACTCCGCCGAGTGACCGCCGTATTTCTTCGCTGTTTTTTCAAGTCTTGCCGCTTTACGTTTTCGAGATATGCACCACCAATGTATGCTTGTTACTTTGCGACAACAACATGCTACACATGAGTCCATTTCTGAGCGAGGTACAGAGCCACTCGCCCGAGTGGAGTAAACGTGGTAGTGAAAATCAGCCTACCCCCCCTACCGTAGCACCAGTCACAGGCAGTCGCAATCTACACACTTACTTGTCGCAAACAGATGTATCTCTCTGTTCATGGCATGACCAATCAGCACCGACTCTGGGTGGCCTAGTAGAAACGAAGTTAAATACCGGTAGACCGTAAGAATGCGAATAATCGCGCATGGGAACGGTCGTTGTTTCAATCATCCCGTCCTTGCTCTTTCTACGCACCCCCGTGCGATATATATCGTTCTCACCCTTTTGCTAAATTTGTTTAATTATTCCCCCTTTTCTAATCGTCACTGCCCCTTTTGTAACATATATATGAACACTCAAAGCATGGAACACAAAACATTACCAGTCTGTCTCAAAATATATGGTATGTGCTGTAATCTCTAAATATAAGGTAGTTTTAATACGCGATGATTTTGCATGACTTGCGTCTCACGAAACTCCTGAAAGTTGCTTCAATAGACTTCAATATGCTATGGGCAGCAAGGGGATGAAAACCAACGGGGATGCGTCGATATCACCCCCCCCCCTGAGATCACCCCCATCATAAATATATGATATATTTATAGGTTGGGTTGGCGTCGGTTGGCAACGACGCTGTACAACACGCCACTCGCTGCGTGAGCTAGACAACCAGGGTGCCTTTTTTTTTGTTTTTCTTTTTGGCGGTCACTAAAGCTGGCGGTCGAGTAGATCATTTGTGCGGGGTGGAGAACCTTTGCTCCGCACAAGGGGAATGGTCGTATCACGTAGTGTTAATATGGTAAGGCATCCGCGAGGCAGTTACATAGTAAAACCCATTGCTGTCTCCGGAAGTGGCCACACCAGAAATTAAATTAACTCATTGAAGCTGTCGTCCATATGCAAGTCCGCCTCAGAGGCGGTTCTTAGCAGGATGCAGCTCACCCTCCATGCGACTCGCCCAATACCTCACGGCGCTTCGCGCTTGGTGCAAGCAATGTCTGCCTGGTTGGTGAAAACCCAACGTGCTCCGTCCCGGCATTGTAGGGATGCGAGGGCCTATGGTCATATGACTACGGCCGTGCACGACATGAGTACACCCCCCCTGAGATACACGAATTATTTTCAATTTTTCCCAGTACGGAAATCTGGTATTTTTCGCAACTCTATTACGAACGCAACAATGGTATATATTTTACTGCTTTTTTGTTTGGTCCTGGCCTCCTAGCCTCCCCCAATCCGGGCCCGTTACGATGGAGATCACATCTCCATTATATGCCGGGGGATACACCGAGCTGAAGAATAAATATTTCATTTTGAGCCGTTGGGCTATGTGAAAATAAAAATGAAAAATGAAAACAAATCGAAGGAACAAAAATATGCAAATGTGACGATGCCGAGGGTCGAACCAGCGGCCTTAGGTTCACAGCAGATGGCATGAAATTTGAGCTACTAGGGAGACCACCTTATATTTAGGGACAGAGTGGTATGTGTTATACATAACTTATGATACCTTGCAAAAATGTTGTATCTCCACCCTTGTTTGCACGATCAATTTATATCAACCCACCTCCCCTAAAGCCGCGTTCGAAATTATTATTTTTCCTCCTTCCGTCCGTCCATTCGTATTCTGTGTTTGTCCCCCCGCATGCAGGGGTTTGTTCCTCTCCGACACGAGCGATAAATTCGAAACCCGTGCAGAAATCCAATTAAATCTCTTGGTTCTGGTATTTGCTCTGTGCGAAAACCCGGCTACATGCGATACCGAATGGAATAGTCAGCGGCGTTGCCGGCCCTGTAAGCATTAGGCACTGTCGCATAAAGGATCCGCGTGCCGGTTTAAAGGAGATAACATTTTGTGTTGTACGGGTGCACCGCCAAATACCCAGGGCAGGGCAGCCTCAGTGTTTAATACATCGATGTAAAATCACTTCGACAACCCGTTCGTTGCAGCTCGATAAGTGTCCCGGGGCCACTCGCGGTAGCACGTACTCACGTCCGGAGTGCGTGTGCGCCTCCATATACATAAGGCAGGGCAGCCTCGGTAGTAAATACCGCGATGTAAAATGTAAAATCACGTCGCTACCGTTGCAGCCCGATGAGTGTCCTTGGGAAACTCGCGGTAGAACGCACTCTCACGCCGGGAGTGCGTGTTTCCCGGAGTTATTGAACCCCTGTGCAATAAGTTCGACACTGCCTTGTACTATTCCACAAATTGAATTTCATGTTTTCGTTGTTGTTTTTGTAGCGCAACCCTATGTGATAAACTCGGATAACGTGGTGTAAGCCGCATTCGTACGGTATATGAAGACCACACACACGACACCTTCCAGCTTTAATAAACGACGCAAATTAACACCCCCCGGGCGTTATTCCGATACACTGCTGCACAAACGTATGTATATACACATGAAAAACGAGTATATATACATATATGCCCCAAACTACTGTACACGCGGAGTATGCCAAATAATATAATAGATAAGACGCAGGTGAACACGGAACAACTGAAGTACAGCGGAAAAACGAATAGAGACATCCGATGTTATCCTATGTGGCGACAAAAACATAAAAACGGGAAGTAATCCCACAGCAATGCTAACCAGAAGGCGTGTCAAGGGAAGACGCGCGCACGTCATCCCGCCTGCGGGGGGCTCGGATTAATGGCGGTAAACCTCCGGAAAGACTCACGCTCCCCGACCAAAACGGGCGGGGAGCTGAAAATTAACCCCCCCACTGGATGCGTTCTGGTTGCACGGAAAGAAAACCTCCCCTACATCGGCCCCGCGTGAGTATATAAATTAATCGACAATGCAACCTAACAAAAACGGGAACGTTTGAGTGATCATCCCGCATTGAACTTGGGTAACAGTCAGTCGTCGTCCACGGAGATATACCTCGCCCCAGTAGTCTCGTCGTCTCGGCTAGGGTTGTTCCTAGAGTAGTCTAGGCTTTTGTTTGGCCTGCTTGGTTAGTTTCATGGTGTATTGTTTGTGTCCTGCGACCATGTGTGGTCGTCGTGTCATGACCACGAAGACCATGCCAGGAGGATAGTATGACGACTGGTATGCCTTGCACTTATTGACTTTTCAACGAGCGCCCTGCGTTCTGAGTCATCGCACGGTTGACAATGCCGTGATGTGCGAAAGGCCGACCAAACCGCTCGCGGGTGGTTTCGTTCCGTTTCAGTTTTGAGTATCGTTTCCCCCCCTGTGGAACCGCCAACCCGGACTTCTTCGAACGGCGGCTGCAGTAATTGTCTACCGCCGTACAGCAGCGGTAGCTGTGATTGTGTTTCATTTATGACGCATTTCCCCTATCAAGTTGCAACGTTTCTTCTACGGTCCTGAATTGTGAAAACAACATGAAAACAAATCACCGACAAACTCCTGCCAGTGATGCATTGTGCCAACGGCGGAACGAAGACTCTCAGCTGTGTGTTGGATATGCCCATGAGAAAGGGCCGCACCAAGCAGTCACGCTGGCGGTGTGCCCTACGGAAGCTTCGTCGAAACAGCGCAAGCTCGATTAATTGTTTAGAAAGGCCCCCGGGCGTTGGAACCCGCAGTTTAGAAGCATCATTACGACAAACAGCAGTATTAACCGGTAGACAAGTATCGTCAACGTAGTGAAGCAACGACATCCACCAATAAAACGACAACTCGACCGTTAATTTTTGTTTTCTCCCTCAGCGAGTGCGATTGTTCCGTTCCCAAATCAGCACCATGTTCATCATTTGGGAATATCTCCTTTACATGACAGCCTCGACGAAACCACGCCGGCGACTGTCTACTAGTGCGCGTTTTCTGTCGAACGTGGCTTGCGAACAACCCCGTGAATAGAGTTGGCGTCGTGACACCACAAGCCAGCGAGACTGGCCTTCTATACCGTTTCGAAGCGTTTTCGTTTGCGTTAATTTTGTTCGTTCATCGCGAAATCACCTTTCCGTTCACGCTCAACTCCCACGAGCTATTACTTGATATGAACAACAAGAAATGTGCGTGTATTTCTTCGTGCCCGTTCATAAGATAGCAACACACTGCTTTCGTCTCTTATGCCCGCAACATGAACGAAGCGCCTATGTATTTTGATAGGGCGCGCCTGGGTGCAGCATCTTGTTGGGATTGTGATGTGCAATATTTTCATTGGACGACGGTTCCGTCAGCGCGCTTCCTTTCTGTAGAGTCTACGATTCCGCACCCGCGTAGGGGCAAATTGGAGGGCGTCGCATCCCACCTCAATCTGCTGCTGTTCACTCGGATGTAGCTCGCGGTCTGATAAACAGTACCTCTTTGCTGGAATCATTAAGGGTGCTATTACTTTGTCTCACAGCAAGATTAATCTGCTATGTAATGTCTGGATTGTTGCAGCCTGTAGTGAAGTGTGCTTGTTCGGGATTGTCGCGGCGTGCTCGTATATCGGGTGCCACACGCTAGCTACCTAATGTAGTTTCCTTGGTTAAAATATAAGACCAGGGAGTATCCAACAGAGATATCATGGTTTAACTGAAACTTGTTTGACTGCCGTGGCTCCCTGACTGAAAAACTTCCCAATATCGCCCGAAAATGAATTTGGGTTGAAGCCATGTTCATTTCATATTCAGGCCACAGGGCTGCGCTTGCGAGTTTCCAAAACTTCAGTCTCTGACGTTTTCAGGCGAGGTAAGGGTGGAAACGTAGGAGTGTATCCTTTTCGAAAGACGGGACGTACGTACACTCTCACACTTGTGATAAAAATGTAAGTATTACGTGAACACACCGTAGTTTGTACGATTTTCCTTGGGGGTTTCATGTTCATGGCCCGCTGGTAAGGTCTTATACCTCAACATATACACGTGTACATACACAAATGAAACCCTAACGGACCCTAACGGCTTGGTTCGGAACGTTGTGTGTCATGGGAACCCCGTTTCCCCTCTACTTGTGTGGAGGCGATTCATACTACTCTGTTTTGCATGGATGATTTGCCCCACCGATCATAACCCATCTGAGCGGCTGCAGAACCAGATAACCTATACCCAACTGTGAGTAATCAAGTGCGTCTAGAGTCAACCTTCGAAGCAGTCGTATCCATCCAATGTTGCACAATGATCGTAAGCGGTTACCCCGGGCTAGGCTTCACAACATATCACATCGCGTAGTCGACAGGGTCTTCCATTGTAGTCTCCCTTGTGGTCGCTCGCTTTTGGTAGGACCTCATCAGTGGTACGCCCGGCACCCGTGTCGTCCCCCTCGTGTTTCTTCTCTAGACCTTTTGATTGCTTATGATAACCAGTTATATCAAAATCTCCGTTGTTTTGCGACTACAGTAGATGCAGGGAGAAAATAACGCTTCAAACAAATAACCCAAACAGTGCGGCCTGCCTGAACATATCTGCAACCATGGGGGGCGAACGGGGGTCCTCGATTAACGTAAGAATCATAGCGTGCGTGAGCGCACCTGACAATCAATGAAGGGAGACTGTTGTCCTACTACCACCGCGCGTGAAACGTTTACCAACAAAGGGGGGAGAACGGGGGTCGTACCACTGTGGTAGAGGATCCCCGTTCATCGGTAGCAGATACGTTTACGCACGCCATAAGGTTTGCGTTATTTCTTGGTCGTTTATTCCTTGACGCATTTGGTCCGCTCTTCCTGAGCTCGCTGCCTTTCACCAGCGCTGTTGGCATCCGTTTTATGTTATTTCGTTATTGGATTTTCGTAGGCTGCAGAGGTCTGACCCGTTTTCGCCATGCATGCTATAGATGAGGAGTGGACGCGGGCTGCGAAGCGCCACAGCTTCGACGAACCCGTTGAAAATATTAGACATGGTTTTCCACGCTCCAGGGGTTTTATGCATCTGCATATACCGCCCTAAAATACGGGTTTGTGTCTTGATATTCCCGTTTCCTGGCAAATGTCATGGAGGTGGTGTTATTCACAACAATTCCTTCCCGGCGAGTTTATAAATCTGACCAGGCCAAAAAACAGCAGGGATGTTTTCCTCAGCTCCCCAACACTTGACGTACGAAGCCCACGCCTTCGAATTTTCACTAAACATAGTACTAAGGCGGTTCCGAACAAAAACAACTACCAGTATATATATGCATCCAAATTTCGCTTTTTCGTGTCCCCGAGTTGGCCAAAAACAGTGTCCGTGACGCCACACAAACAGAGCCAGCAGAACAGACAAACCCGATACACGTGTCCAGCGACGCGGCACGACGCGGTGTCAGAGCTGCTGAGGACAATACCAGATGGCTGAACACCAGCTACACAGCCGCACAGTGTCACAGGTATCTGTTAAGCACACCCGGGATTCGCCCGGTTTGCATTATTGGGTTCCGTCTCGTATTTTTGACTCTCGACTATGTTGCTGTTGCGGTTGCTGTGGTGCTGACGGCAATCTACCACACCCACTCCGTTTCGCAAATGGGAACCACCCGAACTGCGTTCTTTGTTCGGGCTCCGTGACGTGTTCTGCGGCACTCGTGTGTTTTCGTCGTGATAGATGACCGGAGGCCATCGCCATCATGGCATGAGAGGTCGTCTCGTGCCTTTGTTTTGCTACATTTTCACTTTATGGGCGTGTGGGTGTTTGGGGCTTCAGTAGGCTGGCATACGAGTGCGGTGTAGCGCTATACCAGTAGGCGAGGATAACGTGCGTACTCATGTACGACTCGATCGTACTGATCGTACCGCTGCTCAGCTCTACACCTCTGCCCCCTACAGTTTGGTGACGCCTACCCACCAACAAAGACGATTGGGATTTGTGTTGGTTTCTGTTGGCTCGCACCTTCCACCAACGCACGCAAGTTGACCGGAACTACTACCATCCTGCTGCGTGAGTTCCTACGTAGCGGAAGATACACTACTAGACTTTACCCACCGCGGAGTATTCATCTGAGCGGTACACGAAAGGGAACATTATGTTCCTACCCAATTGTGGGGGGTAAAATGTGGAAGGACCCCACCTGCAGGTACACAAAGTTTCGGGTCCATCTCGTACGTGCTGTGTACTCGTATTCGGTTACCTGGCCGAGGCTTAGTATATTTAGTTTGTCCCTGAGCAAGATCAATGTGCCCAACGACATGGATACGATAAGCCGGTGGTACATCTCTTCAGAGCTGCACCTTTGACTTAGTGGACAAATAGATAGGAATGCGTAGGTAAATGCTTGCAATGTGGCAAAAAGGTTGTGTAGTGCTCGTCTGGACCTGTCCCGTGGTTCGCTTCCGTAGGGGTACCCGCGGTACCCAGTGTATAGTTTCGCACTTAATTCGACGGGTAATATCACGCTTCTGGGGTACAACACATGCCTCGTACGCATACGATTTTGTTTTGGGTTGATTCTCCAAGCCTCGCTCGTATAGTGTCTCCTAAATGTTTTAAACAGGTCAACTTTTGATGAATTCACAAGACACTCAAATCCTTGATTAATCAATTCCAACCGCCATACAGCCGTAGACATTGAATCGTTTTGGGCGTTGTATCGTAGGGTTGTGAAGAATGTGTCAAACGGGGGCCGACTGGTTTATCTTAGAGTTTCGATAAGAAGGCCAAGCGTTAGTAGGCGAGCCTACCTCGACCGCCCGTAGCGTCCTACGCGGCCACAGCAGAGTGTAAATACCAAACAGGAGCTCCGAAACGTTAAATATTATTGCTGCTGAGCACTTTTGCGTCGTGATGCAAACACAACAATGCCTGCGCTCCTTTCCAGATCCATGAGCCGCAACACCTCCTAGAGACTATACCGAACAAGCTTTAAGCAAGCTATACCTTAGGGTCGTTTTTAACGACCGCTCGAAATAGCAAAAAACTTGCTATTTTGGCAAGTCCAAATTTCCAAAACTTGCCAAAGACTTGCCAAACCCTTCTAACGACAAACACTACATATTTGACATATATGGCTGTATTTGGCCAAATTTCGCATCGTAACGCCCTCAGATTTTATTCAAACCCCTTGCAGCAGCAGCAGCAGAGAGCCAAGGGCGAGCCCACGCTCTCTGTGCAGTGAACGCAGGCACACAAAGCTCTCCAGGCTCAGCCCATGCACCCCAGAGGTCGGCAGTCCTTTCTGCCCGACCAATATGCCCTGGGAAAGCCGGGGCGGCTTCTGGTTGGTGGTGTACTTGAGCATCAGCCAGGACCAGCTCAAAACGGCACCCATAGCGCACCCACACGGCGCTCGCGGCGCGTGCCGTCAGCCCTATCATCCCTGCTGTCAATGCCACCAAGTATCCTCGATACCTCCCTCTAGTACACAAGTTAGAGCGAGTATAGCGTGGCGAGGTCTGGGGTGGTCTGGTTTGTAGAACCTTGCGTAGGCGTTATTGGGCTCAAATGGCAAAAAATGGCAAAAAAATAGCAAATTTATCTTTCCATAAATTTGCCAACGAACAAGAAGTGTAATCTCCAACAAAAAGCTTGGCAAGTTTTTTGCTATTTTGGCAAGTAAATATTTCCATAATATGGAAATTTGGCAAATTATTTGCTAAAAAGAGGTCGTTAGAAACGCCCCTTAGTCGGGAGCAGGTCTGGAGCTATGCCGTGTTGGGGAAGAAGTAATGATATGGTGTTATCGTACCAGAAATAGTATTGCTGCTGTGAAACAAAAGGCACCACATTTGATTCGAAAAGACTCAAGCACTCTTGTTTTTGTTATGACCAAACGGACTCCTTAAAGGCATCATTTCTACCTGGTGTTATTTTGGAGTCATATAAATGTACTCTAAACCCGGAATATGAAGAAGAGCCGCTGGTAGTCAAAAGGGTATCATTGTGGTTTTCTCGCGGTGCTTTTCAACCAGGGAGCTCACGGCACCTGAAGCTTGTTTTAGGCTTGGTTGACCGGCATGTTCCCTTATACCACCGAGGTCAAAATTCATACATATTAATTCCGGTACCTGGTTCGTTTTGTCCTTCAGGGGTACAGGTTCATTTATACCCCTGCTGGTATTGTCGCAGGCATAAAAGTGAAACCGTACTCGGACAAATATATACCTCTAACGTTCGCGTTTTATTGTCCGCGAGAAGAGCAAGGTGTACCTACAGGAAGTCGGGACACGAGCAGGCTGTAGCTACGGAGGCCTGTTTGGTGTAGTCACGGTGTGCTCTTGAATCAGGGCACTCGCGGAACCGAACACGGTTTCACTCTTCGCCCGCTTATAGCTTATTCGGTCTTGTGGCGTAATAATCCACGCAGACAAGGTACACACATCGGTTTATGGGAGCACATTTCCCTACGTACATCGCTGGTACACATACAGTAGTTCATACATCAAAATCAAAATATATGCAAATATTGTTTTCTATTATCTCGGAGGAAGAACAATTTGCTGTAAAGCTGAGATATCAAAATCAGTGTTTAGTAAAAATACGATAAGAAATTGTTTGTGTTTGTCTCGGCGTATTCTTTAACCAGCGTACCCACGGAACCTAATGTCGTTTCCCACTGCGTTCGGTGATGTATCTTGACATTGAGATACATAGCGCGATATGTATGATATGTATACCTTCTACGAAACTTTTCCTGCGTCGCGAGTACACTTCATGTAATGACACTGAGCCGTGGTTATGCTGCCAACTCGAACAATTATGGGGTAGAAGAGAAACACCTGGTGCATATGTGTGCGTATAGCAGGTTGTAGAAATTCGTGAAAATCTGAAACGAAAACGAACATATTATATACCAGGTAGTAGTATTGAGTAGTCGTAATCGACTAAACACGAGCGACTAAACTGAATCATGGCAAACCCCTACGAACACAAACAATAGGCGTGTTCTCACGGAACAACCGAAACACATCAGCGTCGCCTCCGTTGTGAGTGTCTGTCCTGAACGTTTCACAGGTAGGTGCAGTACACCTGGGGGAACATGCTGCAGCATTTGTCTGCGATACCGAACCGTAACCCGTGACGCCCGTCCCAATGGTACCACAATGTATTTCAATACGAAACGGATAAGTGTTCATAGTGCATGTACGACCATCTACTCTTCGTGGAGCTTCTTGTGCGTAGGGTAAGTGCCCTACAATATCAAACCGTTTTGAAACGTGTCCACGACCGTGTTGAAACTTGTCAAATTTACTCCCGTCGGTGTCGTGGCTTGACAACAAGTCACAGAGCCATCAACAAACAACAACAACAACAACGTTGGCCGACAGCAAATCGGCTCTGCAGCGCTTGCGCCCCGACCACCAACACTACCCTTGTTCGGCTCCGGCCGGCGTAGAAATGTACTATTAGTTGTACTAGTGTCACATCAAGCAGTAGATGGTCACTTGAGGAGCCTGAAACCTGTGGGTCCTAAGTTACAACCCGTACCGTGGGATTAGTGCAATGTAACTTCAAACACGATTTGCTGGTGTTGCGTGCGTGGGTGTTTGCATGGTGTGTTGACTGTGGTGTACAGCAGTGTACAAACTATTCGCTCGTTTACTACAGTAGTGCGTGCTTAAACATTACGACAACGTAACCGGTTAGTGAATGTTCCGCCTTGTATATGGTGGAGCGTTTCAGGGATTGCAGGGTACGGTTCTAGTGTCGTACCAGATGGCCTCTGAACTATTTCCGGTACCTGGCGACCTGATACGCACAAATCAAAACGCGAAATACAATCGACAATACATCCACGGGACGTCAGCCCCCAGCTGATATGCTGCTGCATTATGGTCTGGTACATTCTCCTGAGAGTTTATCAAACGTACCACCAACCGGGACTCGTTTCGGAATTAAGTAGCTTGGCTGCACGACAGTGGAGTCATGGGATATCAGCGTTGTATTGCTCGCAGTGTGTGACATTGGAGGGCATTAAGCATGTCATACAGTGAGTACCTCAGGCGCATGCTTGCGATAGAGGTGCACCATCGTTTGTCTGGGGCTCCTCAATTCAGGGCCTGTATACCTGACCCAAAAACTCATTTTTGATGTAAACTAGAAGTGTTTCTCGATCAACAACCCCATTGCCTAAGTGCACCACGGGAAAAAAAATCGACACACGAATGACGGTCCGTCGAATTGAGGTTAAGGAGGTCGATTATTCAGAAAATCTTCCAACCAAAAATATGCCATCTCTATCGTAGCATGTGTCCTCACAGTATACTCGATTAACCCTTTTAAGTACAGACGTGTTGTTCTTGTCGTTGATGGTTCGGGCGCACTTGGATTCCAGTATATCTAATGGAATTCACGCTGCGGCCCGGCCTCCTGTCCACGAGCCGGGGCGCCACGGGTGGGATGATGAAAACCACGACTTTGGCGGGAGCCGATCATTTGTCGGCAGTTCCCTGCATGGTATGATATCCTGCGCGGGATACGCATCGCCTAAACATCATACAGTGATATTATTTGGTATATGGCTAACTAGTCACCAACCCAGACACTTCTGCTCCCACCATTGCCCGTTTCGCCGAAATTCTAGAGCTGTCTGCGCATGGGATTTAGAGGATGACTGCACAAACCAGCATGTTGTCAGTAGCACACACGGTGGACGGGCGGATGAGCTACACCATGTACCGCGTGACAGTGGGCAATATAGAGTACAGGGTTCTTACGAGACTGCCCATTCAAATACACCGGCTGCTCTACATGCACCTCCAGACTCACGACCGACGGTCAGATCTTGGCGTACTTCAGCAGGGTAATCGAATATGAGGCGTAAATCTAAGCCATGCTTGACGCGGACATAAATTAATAACCCGTAAGTCTGAAGAACTCACGTTTCCCCATGTTAACTGGACACCCGGTCTCGCAAAACGCCTTCCCTCTTTGTTCGTAACGCATCTCAAACCCATAGGTTTCCTCGCTGGACATCATCTGCGTTTGGAACCGCCGATGGCTATGCCCATGGGGACTAGAGTGGGCATATGCCTCCTGTTAGCTTTCAGGCTCGCCTGGGCAAAGGTGAGCCCCGCCTAACCGAGGGAACCCCATCTGCCCGCGATGACACCCGCAGCCCTCGCCATGAAACTGAAACGCCATCATGTCTACCAGACGTGTCGAAGCAGCATATATCGTATGCTGCGTTCGACTGTTCTACGTTGCAAACTCTGATAGCCACTTACTCGTGTCGGACTCGGGTGGGAACGAGAAACCCCGGTTAGCTGCGTTTCGGCAACTGATTCCGCGCCGTATTCTGCGCCACACACCGTGGACCTTACTGTGGTGCATCGTGTGTTCTTTCTATGCCCCCCGCCGTGACATACCACCAACAGATCGACCCCAACGCCGGTGGTGGTCCTTTCGGCGGTGTTGCTGCAACTGTTCCCGGCCTGATCGAAGCCGAAGAGTTTGACTTGGGTGGGGAAGGCGTCGCTTACTCGGACACGACTGCCCGCAACATCAACAATGTAGGTGGAAGGGTGTTGGTGGCGAGCTAGTTGATGTAAGGTTGTCGGTCATCGTACCGCTGGTGGTACGACGGATAAGAAATAACGCGATTGAGTGTGATGTACTACTACTGTCTTCAGCTAAGACGGGGTCCTTGGACGCATGCTACGATAGAGGTGCACCATGTTTTTTCTGAGCTCCTCACTTAAGGAGCGTCATACCTCATCGAAAAAATGATTCTGGAGAAAAATAAATGTGCTGCCGGGTGATAAATCTCATGACCGAAGTATACTCTGAAAAATATTTCGTCTCAAGAATGAAAGTCCGACGAATTTGGGTTAAGGAGCCCGATCGTTCAGAAAACGATTCAGCCAAAAAGTGCTACCTCTACCGTAGCACGCGTCCTTGTACGGATACAAGTAACAGGGAGGATTCCGACACGTTGCGTCGTATTCGACCAGAACACTACACATGTACACTTGGGGTATGCTGCAGAGGTTCGTGATCGACGCACTTGGAGAATATAACTGAGGTGTTCACCACGGTTCGCAGCGTTGTTGGGGTTGGACCCACTCTCTGTATGGGTAGACCAACTCCGAATGTCTTGGTATTGGCGTCGGCAGTATTTTGTGGCAGGGATGGGTGTGTACATCCACGACACCATGTGAGAAGAACACCCATGATACCGTAGGAGTCGCAGGGTTTGCCGAGGCAGTTCTGGTCCACGGGGATCTTGAACTGATGAACTCCTGTAAATATTATCCATTTTTTGTTGCAGAGTATGTTTGGTGAAAATCTTAGGATATGGAGCTCTTCTTCTCGTTAAAACATTATATCAAAGTCAGGTTTGGGGCAGTGGTGTTGCATCGTATGTTTGGTTAAACGCCTACGCTATGAGGCTCTTCTCTGCGGGAAGCTATCATGTCAACGCTTGGTTTGGTCCAGGTAGGGTGCTCCTCAAGTAAAGAGCCGCTAACAAATGTTAGAGTGAGGCCCCTGCCCTACGAGCACGCGCGATAACGACGCAGGGGACAATAGGAAACACAAAACGTAAAAGGGTGCCGATAAAAAAGCGGATATTCCCACATTTGCCGACCGGTGACTTCGCGGAGGACACTATCCCAGATGGTGTCGCATCAGTAGCATATCTTCCCATGCTCACGTGTACACATGCGTGTACACGTGCGTGCCAAACAAACGTGGACATGCTCTGATTCAATGGCAGGTGTTTCGTCCGGATGAAGGCGTGGACCTAGCAAACTTAGACGGTGGCTTTTCCGTCGGCTCCATCATTGCTGGAGAGTACCTTCGATACACGGTGGAGGTCACAGAAGACGGTACGCAACGCTCAACCTCGGCTGTGTTCTGTTCGGTCCAGAGACCGCGCTGATGTTTGTTTGATACATGTACTGGAGTGCATTTTCCCTTCTCGCCGTTGTTGGCCCCACCTATTATCCGTTCGTAGCGTCCCAAAGTTGGTCAATTCGGCGCCATCATGGTTGGCCCTGCATACTTTCAAAGAGCCAATGTTTCGAACGCGTTTCTACCGACTTACAATGAAGACGTCGCAACACGTTAAAACCTTTAGCCTACTAAGGTCCATGTCCTACCAAGACGATGTGTACGCGTGCGTATCTAAACACTCAAAATATGCGGTGTACGTTGTCTACGTGCCGTGCGACCTAAGCCAGTGAGATTAAACACATACGAAACATGTTCTAAAGCGTAACATCCCACACGGGCTACCTCCCGTGGCTACGGCCGCCATTCACACATACCTGGTGAATATTACCGTAGACAGTTTTCTTTGTAATCCCAATAGTCTTTGCTACAAATCGTGTTCGCGTATAAGTCGGGTTGTCAGGTTGGCTGCGAGCGAAGTAAAAATACCATACTTTCTCAAGTTTGACTCATACACAGTTCTCCATTTGTTCCGGTAAGCATCTTCGCATAAGCTTATTGCCATACGCCGCACGCATACGTTAGTCGTTTGGTCCGTAACGACTGCGTGCTGTTGTTGAGAGCGATAAATTCGCTTACACTTGGGTGCGTTCATTCGCGCAGCAGTGACAGGAAACGCAGTTAGTGTCGCTTGTGCTAAACATTTCGTTTTTGCGTTTTTATTTGTTTAGAAAAAAGCATTAACCATAAATGTCAGCTATGAGCTCTTCCGATCGGTCGATACTCAACTTTCCAAGCTGGACACTCCGCCCGCGTTTTTCCGAAGTCCTCGCGAACGACAACAGCCCTGTGACTACTGTAGACGCTACCAAGGTCTACGACACGAAAATTCGTATGGGCTCTATTTCAAAACGGGGTTTCGGCCCATATCATTGTGCGTACGTACAGTAGAACAAAGGGGTCACGTGCAAGGGGGATACATGCCTTCGAACAGTTTCTCTACAAGCCCTGTAAATGTTGCAGCAGGTCACAGCAGAGTTTCAGCCCAGGCGTGCGGCTCGAGTTATCTTCGTGGTGTTACTTGTTTTCCCTTATTTGATAGCCAAAAAGAGGGGTTTGAGAGTGATTTTGAGTTTTAGCACATCGTTAAATTTGTTGGTCAGAAAATATTTCTAGGTTTCAAGTTTTCCTCTTCTTCCTTTCCTAGAAAGACAGGAAAATCCGGCAGAATTTTTTTTTTGAGAAATTGCCCCGGAAGGAGAAGAATGATAGAGAAAGGGCAGCTTCCGATAATATTCCGTGGTTTGTTCGTAAGAGAGAATAAGGCATGTTGGTTCTATTTTGTGATGCGGGTTGTGGCAAGAAAAGTGAGAGAGGGTGGGCCAGGCCAGCGCCTTCTCTCTCAGCTACGCAAACCCTCATCCTTCTTTAGCTACATTATATCGTTTCTGTAGGACCCCGCCAACAAAACAAATAGACCAATCCATTGGGATCCATATCATAATTATGCCGCATATTGGTTGAAACGAAATGTAACACGCCGTATTTTGTTATCGCCGCCTATCGCGGTATCGTCACCGGCGTTCCTCTTGCGCCTGGCTACTGCATCATCATATTTGTGAACGCGCGCTACTTGCTGTTGTCTCCGACCACAACAGTACATGGTATACCCGCTGATATCTCCGGTTATAGCGGTGACGTTTTGCTGTTGCCGTCCCAGTATATCTTCACATAGCTTTCTTCTATACATCGTATATCTCCCCCTTGCGCAGTCGAGGCGTTTTCTTTCATCTTCCGGGTGGCTTCGAAGCTCAACAACGTTGGGAAGTTCCGCCTCGTGGCCGGTGGCACCGGGTGCGGCGACTTCGAGATTGATCTCACCCGACGGGTGTCTGTGCCGGCCACCGGAGGATTCGGGAGTGCTAACTACAGACTCATATCAGGGTGAGTGATTGAGGCTGCCGGCAACTGTTAGGGTACCGCATGGGCACACCATTGGCAGGTAGAACAAAGCAGGCTTGCACCGGTGGAGCGCAAGCTGCTTGGTTCTTGCGTGGTATGCGTCGAGGGTTTCATGTTCAAAGTTGCCAAGGGCGATATGGGCAAATTCGCAAATGTTAGATGGAGAACAATAGATGAGACGGCACCATATGCATGGCATGCATATATATATGGACAGCTCTCGGTTTGACGCCCTCTCTTCGTTAGGATGCACCATACCCTACGGAGCATTGTACGGGCCGACACACATATACAACTGTGTGTGCATGTTGGAAGAAGCTTAGCTACTCCGTGCGACTCCAGAATTCAGACGACCGACCGAACGTACGTTGGTGATACTCAACGCTAAGTATTTGTTAAGGCATCAGGCTGTTGGGCTAGTGGTAAACGATGAACCGATTATCTACCTTGTAACACCCCCTCCTTCTTGGCCAGCGGGGTGTTTGGTGTTCGTATGGGGCCGACGTGCCTAGTCCGAAGTTCTTAGCGATCCCTGTGGACTCAAGGAAGAGTGTCCAGCATGTTCTGTTATGAGTGAATTCGTTCTTCTTATAAGCAGCGTTTTATGGTGGTCGTGCGATTGGATATCATGGCCATCACCATCGGCATGTCCTGCCCAAGAGGCCATTAGTTAAAGCATTAGGCCGTCGAGGTACTGCTAAAAATGTTAACCGGTTACCTATCCAATCTAAGTCTTGCAACATGTTGGTCTCCAAGTTTTCTGCATATTTTCACGCGTCCTACGATACGAGGTATCATGTTATGGTCAAAAATTGTACTTGCATGACTGGTAAGACGGCGTCTCAGCTGGGGAACTCTGATAACTCGTTTTCAGGCACCTTCGTAATCGGTAATATATTTCGTAGCTAGGAATTCGACCGATTATTTAATAAAGTGTGCGTACGGCCTGACTGTTTTGTGGATATGTGGTTATTCTTGTCCAAACTAATTAACAAAACATTGGCCTTCCGGAGGCGGGAAATACACGTTTGTTTCGGTTGGGTTAGCTGGCAGGAGCGCTCGATTCCGAATTCCACCTTCGCCGCGATGTATTCTCTTGTCCCGTGTTTCGCTGAAATGTTCTACTAGAACAATAGGGTGTTTTGTCTTCGTTAATCTCATTTAATCCGGTGGAAGAGCGGGCGTTGGCTCGTTTTGTTTTTTTGTTCTTTGTGATACACCTGACCCCCCGCACTAACACGACCGAGTCATTCGCGCCTTGTTTGTACAGATACAGGGGTGTTGTACAGCAGCTGTTATTACGTTGCGCGTGCAGTAATATACAGTACAGCCACGTTCGCACACAGCAGCGAGCAGTGCGAGTTTCAAAAACGTTTATTTGTTTTGGCCACTCCATTTTCTTCTTTTTTAAGTGACAAACCCTACGGTCAGCGGCAGAGCGCTCTACTCTGGAGGGAACGTCCGTGGTTCGAATATCCCGACTGTCTGGTTTGTGTTTAACTGACACGAGCACTCTGCGTGCGGCTACACCTTTCTTGCAAGTGAAGACATGCTGGAGAACCTGCTATGGTTCACATAAACATCAACTCTGTGGTCGGCAGAACCCTCCATGTTTTAGAATGAGTTTTTTCCATATACATCACTGCGGGTGCATACACTTAATTTAGACGGGAAAGGGTCGCGTCGCGAGTTTCCGGTGTAACTGACGTTCTCTCATGTACCAACATACGTCGCTTCTTTCTCTCCTAACCCCTCATGGACTTGGATGGTTGAGTCCGTTAAAACTACGTGACACATACAGCATCGGCCACACCAAGCAGCCCACGTTGATGTCGCATGCCATGCGCACCATGCGATACGAGGCGTGAATTGCTACTGCCATAGCGTGATGTGCAAACCGCTGGTCCCACGCCATGTTACGGGTATGTTCGGCTTTGTGATACCGTCCGGTTCCACTGCTGGTGGTGGTGATCTCGTAACCGCATTGCTCAATACTCTTGTAACTGTGTCAGTACCTACCACGAATCATTTACAACCGCGTACATACCTTTCTTCGTTCGGAGGATATTCTTTATCCACATTATGTCCGATCGACCATTATGGCCACGAGACACCCGTTATATTTCCTATTTTTTCAAGATACGTAGCATTGCGGATCGAATTATCCGTGTTATTTGTCTTTTAGAGTAAGTTTGGGGAGTTACGCAAAGCCCCGGATGTGAAAAGCCTCATAACATGATAGGTGCATCCCCCGTGACATGCGTCATTTCCACGTATAAATAGCTTCAACTTCAGGAAATACGTACATGGTGGACCCACCGCTTACTACCCGACTGATCCTCATTTGTTTCTTCGTGACTATCTACTATTTGTCTTTAGTTCTTCCGAATTTGTTCACTTTTCCACCCGATTCTCTTTTTTTTGCCGTCTTTTTCTCTCACCCTCTTTAGTAGTAACTCACACCCGGGGTCACTAAGTAGGCTCTTCCCCTCCTACTGCGTTACGGTACATGCCCTGAACATTTATAGCGATAATTTTTCAGCACTTTCTTCCCTCGTCGACTCGTGTCGAGTTCCACCTACGCACACTACGAAATACGCTCTCAGCAAGTGGTTGTTTTTTATTTTTGCAAATAGAGTCAAACTCTCACCACGGTGGAATTCGAAGTCGGGTACCTTTGCTCGTTGCACTTGAAGCTAGCCACTAGGCTAGCGGGGCGACCGGTTCTATACTAATCATTGGCTACAAGGGCTACCGTACTGTGGTCGTTACTGAACCACACTCACGCAACCCGATTCTTAGGCCAAACTCGTACCTAAATAATCGCCGCTTACGATAGCTAGCGATTTCATTGTGGGTTGGTCTCCGGGACCTCTGCATGTTCAAGATGTAACCCAGTTGGGCACCGTGCAGCAGTCCACTTCGACTTGTGACGCAAACCTGTAGACGTGCACCATCCCCTCCACTGAGTCACATAGGTTGAAAGCAGGAAGGATACCGCGCGACGGTCCATAATTCTTCACACACCCGCTGGAAAGTACTGTCAACATGATTTCGAGATAAATCGATTGGTCTCGATGTCATCGACGAATTTGAAGGACGCCGCTAAACACGATGTTCGTTGAACTTAACGTTACCGCCGACGTATATCGCTCGAACCTTTGCTGATGTCGGTACTGCTTTCGTATCTTCCGTCACAGCGAGGGCAAAGGACTTAAGGCCGGCCTCACATTCCTTTGGCTTTGCATAGAGGGAAAAAGCTTCAACATCGACTCCTTCGTTTTGACGACACCATTGAAGCCAACCCCAGAGGAAGGCCCGTTTGGAGGCGCCCCTGCAACCGTTCCCGGCCTGATCGAGGCCGAAAATTACGACTACGGTGGAAGCGGCGTCGCTTACTCAGACACTACCCCTGCAAACATCAACAACGTAGGTGGAGGCTTGTTATTGGCGAGCTAGATATAGGGTGTTTGACATGTTGCCTTCGATGGTGCCGATGGTATGACGGGTAAATAACGGCGTGGTCGAGGGTGTTAGGCAAACTCGTCCCCGGGACAGCGTTCGCGGTCGTGGACACAACGTAAAGACTGGTTCTGCGATACAGGGGCTGGCACCACTTGTTTTTTCCGGCCGCTCGAGAGAGTAGTTCTGTCCCTCATCAAAAATGGACATGGCTTCGTTTTGTTGAAGTAGCGGCAAACTAGTATCATGGTATGCCACCAGTTGTTCTAAATAACGACTGAAACGAATGGGGGCAGTCACTTGACCGAGCAGCGCTGAGCGGCTAAAACCCAAGTGCCTAAACGCAACCGCCGTACGGTGGCCTCGACTCGGAGATTAAGCTCACGTGTGCCTCATGTATTGGAATATTACCCATCGGGTGTATACACTTCGTATACTTCGTATTTATAGATATATTCGAGTATGTTGCAGGGGATTCGCGAGAGATGCACTTGGTCGATAACACAAAGGAGTTCACCCCGGGAGCGATCATGTTCGCGTTTGTCCCCGTCCTATATACAGGTAATTTACGCGTTGCAGAATTCTTTGGCAACGGTATCGGGCAATTTCAATACTCGATATATGTCTAGGCATCGAAGATGCAGATATAAGAGGCGTGTTGCGGTGGGGGTGGCATGGTTTGGCCGAAACATTTCTGACCAACCTGAGTCCTCAACGTAGGAGCTACACGCTAACCCCCCTGCGTTGCGTAATAGTAGACCCCTAGGCCATGAGCGTGTTCGCGAAGTTAAGCCTGCAATGTCCATCGATGTCATTGTTCGGTGAGGTATGGAGCTCCTTGGGTGAAGATCTTTGTAATCGTTTGGGCCGTGCAGAAGGTTTTCACACGGAGGACCAGACACAAATGGTGCTCACTTAAAACAGGTACTCCCGAATTTTTGAACCGGTTGGGTGGGACGAAAAACACACGATGACATCGCACCCTTGTCGTATCCCACCATGCCCGCGTTCACATGCGCACGTGCACCAAATCCATCACGGCCTCTGATTCAATTGCAGGTATTCCGTCGCGATGAAGCAGTGGATCTGGAAATCTTGGACGGTGGATTCACCGTCGGTTCCATCGTTGCCGGAGAATTCCTTCGATACACGGTGGACGTTACGAGAGACGGTACGCAATACTTAAATTGCTCGTGTTGAATTTGATCCAGAGTCCGCCCTAAACAGTATTTGCGCCCGGCGTATAAATATTACATTTCCTCTTTTCGTCGTGTTCGGTCCCAAGTATTCCTACGTAGCGACCAGAAACATTTGAAGTTGGTTCCATCACGGTGGACCGCGGAGAAATACGAGGAGTATGATTACCACCCCCGTTTCTGGCGATTTGCGTGGAACAAAACACAAAACCCTGGCCAACACATACGCCAAGCGTCCGGGCTACATCGTGTGGCCAATGCCACACATCTATTAAATTATACTCTATACTTGCTATACAGCTAGGAAAGCTGTTTTCCTTTGTTGATTAGAGTTGGCAACCAGCATGTCAACGTCTCGCTAACTGCTACCAGGTATTTAGTTTCGGAAACGCTTCGAAAGGTATGAGGCGCAAGCTCTAACTGTAGAACACCAACCCTAGTCGACGGAATACCCACACCATATGCACCACTAGCGGTGCACTTTAGGGTATTTGATTATCTGGTGCGCGGTGGTTCCGTTTGACCTCACCGCAAACGGAAGACCCCACTCTAAAAGGTGTAAACTCAAAACTCGATTGCAAACCGGCACCATACATGTCTAGATCCCAACCAACAGTACATTAGGAATAATGAAAATGTTCAAAACGTTAAAAGGTATTGAGCGGTTTTACTACAGCCTGCCGTTATATGGCCCGCAATAAAAAGGGTGCGATGCCGGCGCATGGACGCTTGGTTTGTCCCCTCCCGCCGCGTTTGTCCCGAGACTTGTACGAGACGGTTAGCATGGACTTCCCGTCCTCTATGGCGATGATGTAAGAGCTACGAGTACGTCCTACTCCTCGCTTGAAAAACAGAAACCAAGCGCTTTGGTATTTCTGCGCGCAGTCACTCCAAGCTGTAGTCACCTGGTTGCCAACTAGCTGAGCATGCCTCCACCGTATAGCCGCTAGATTTGTGTAATTTCGTGGTCTGTATCGCGAGAGACTTGCGCATGGTGGGGCATTCACTTACATTGTGTCCACGGTCTGCTCATACTATATTGTGGAAGGAACATCGATTGTTGAATCTACTGGTTACGTATATCTCGAGAGTTCGCCATCGCGATCGTGTGTTTTGTTTACGAAACTGATGAATCACGAACGGTCGATATGTTTTTGTTCGACGCCAATATAAGCTGTAACCTGCATTGAACCTAGTTTGAGTTTGCAGTAGTTTGGTTTACGTGTCTCCATGTTTTCTTCGCGAGAGCTGGTCGTATTGATGAACATGATATTTGCTGTCGAACTGCTGTTTGTAGATGGAACACTTGGACGTCCCGTTTTCTTTTAACTTGTTACTCGTTTAATACATACCTGGCATATGTTATACTTCGTCACGGCTGTATCTAAATTTTGAGCTGTGAAAGATCGCGAAATAGATCGCAAAATGTTTTTGTTTTATGAAAATTTCCTGTAGTTATTCAGGATGCAGGTTTTGAGCCTCCGACCATGTGAAATGGTTGTATATATATGGGTCGGTACTTTTTCTGGGTGATGGTATCACGACGATACCGATGTTTGTAATCGTTCTGCGCAGAAAATACGTACCTCGTACAGTACACCACGACGAACTCGCCTGACGACACGAAGAAAGCTGCTCATCTTATATATTTTCAACGACGGTTTCAGTCGGCATATTATAGACACAGGTCTGCATAATAAAGACAAACACACTCCCTGTATTCAGCAGGTTCAGGTTTTGTTCTCGTCAATACGGAACATATATCCTGATAGGCACCTCAAAAAAGCCGTAGTACGCGCGATCGAAATATACCAAGCAGCTTGCAAGTATGCGTTTCAAAGAAATCCTCGACCTTTTGATATTTTTTCACGTCTTTTTCTCAAGAAACGTACGGAAATCAGAGACGCATTTTGCGAGAACAATTTTCCTAACTTCATAGTGCGTTTCTGCACGTATCTCTCCCCCTTACGCAGTCAAGGAATTCGTGTTCATCTTCCGGGTGGCTACGAACCAATATAACAAGGGCAAGTTCCGCATCGTTTCCGGCGGGACCGGGTGCGATGACTTCACGGTAGATCTCACCAACACGGTGACCGTGCCGAACACCGGAGGATATGGGAGTGCTGACTACAGATTCGTCACAGGGTGAGTGATTGCGGCTTCTGTAAACTATCAAGCACCCTTCATGGTTGTTGTATATTGAGGTATCGTGTTGACACATCTATGGTCGGGCGGGTGGTATCGTGTTGACGCACCTATGGCAGGTGGCAACACAGGCTTGCACGCTTGCGCCGGTAGTGTGCAAACTGCATGGTTCGAATGTGGCAAGTGTAATAAACGTGTCGTGAAGACAGGAGCCGGGAGGCTATAGTAGCAATGGAGCAAATACAGATCTCGGCATAATACACACTTTAAGGCTCGATTTACCATACCCTATGGCCAATTATACTGACTGACACAAAAATGATTCCCAATAGGTAGCTCGTTGTAGATTAACTGCGTACTCCGTCCTAGTACAAAGGACCGACGACCAACGCAGTGTTGTACGTATGATATGTACTTGGCCATGAACAATAAGGACTGGTCTGCAAGTTGCGCCGCGAAACCTCTCCCACATGGCATTGCAGATGATACGGGGAACGGCCGCATGTAATCGTGGCTGTTGCGCCTATCGGTCGCAAAGGCTATTCTACTGGTGTCACTATTGAACATTGCCAAAGGTTGGTTAAAGTTAAACGACAAAAATAAACATTATGGCCAAAGTCTACGCCGTTCGTTCCAGTGCGACCTTGACATTCTGCACACGTCCTACACAAGTCCTGGCAGAGAGCTCACCTAACGGGGGGTTTGACTTATTTCGGGCCTGAGTTTTCGTTTCTTGTTAAGTTTGAACAAATTTGGACTACCTCGGACAAAATATGTTCGACAAAACAAAACGACCCCCCATAGATAAGTCCTCGGGAAAATATGCAAACAAGATGTATGCTGAGGGGCAAGGCTTATCTCTTAGAAACGTGGTGGATATTTTGACTTTTGTGCGGTCGAAGTGAAAAACTTCGGCATTGCCTCGAAATTTCTAAGTTGCACTATAGGACCGATTTTTGGCAATGCTTTCTTTCATACTGAACATGAGAAGGATCGACGAACCGAAACAACCACCCCCCCTCCACACACTTCGGTCCTCGGGAAATATGTAAACAACACGTATGCAAAGTTTCAGGACCTATCTCTTAGAATCATGGTGATATTTGGAATTTTGTGCGGACAAGGTGAAAGACTTCGGCATTGCCTCTAAATGAGTAAGTTGCACTATAGGACCGACTTTTTAGGAACCAATTTGCTTCATAATGAACATGTGAAGGTTGAATATACTATTTTTGGTGCCCACATTTGTACAAACACTCCATGGGGTATCTGAGACCCGAGCGTTCAGAAACCGAACGAAGAAAAACAGACGATTCTTCCTATGGAAACGCCTGCCTGGTAATGACGGTATTCGAGGCCCGTCGTTGGTGGAAACACCGTTTTTGCCACTTGCACCAGCCTTAGGACCTCAATCAAAACCACCGTCCATGAAACCCTCTTCCGGTATTCACGGCGGTCAGTATGATACAAAATAGATCCCATTCGAGGAGATACTGCTGCCGGCATTCATGCGGGGGGGAACCTTTTCCGCTGGTTTACTTGTACTAGCTCGCAATGCGAGCAGCCAACTATCGCATTTTGAACGAATTAGTTTTATCAAAAGGGGACAACTGGAGGTTCACGATAGCAGGCGATGAGGTCGTGAGGTGTTGTTTAGGACCCGTTTTCCATTGAGCGTGGAACCAGTGGTTTTCCAGGTTAAAATAATGAAACCGAATAGTTCCAGTACCGAAATAGTCTATAACTTGGGGAGGAAAGTGCACCACCCCCTTCATTTTGTGGCAGACATTGTGTGCGGTGCGCGAAGAAGCTGCGCGAATGTCCACATTCGTTCACGTACCCATGTTGAGAACGACTGTCAGCAGGTTCACGTGAACTCACTTTGCACAAATATAGTTTGAACTAATTAGGGCCCGGCACTATACGTCATGTGTGTTGAACTGAAGATAACCATCCCCGACCATGCTCGAACGCTCGCCCACATCGTGTTGTGATCGTCGTTCCCGTTCCAGTTTGGGCCAAGGCCTTAAAGCCGGTACCACCATGATTTGGCTCTGCGTAGAGGGAGGAGCCTTCAACATAGACTCCTTTACTATGACACTACCCTTCGAGGAGCTAGAAGGACCTTTCGGGGGCGCCCCTGCAACCGTTCCCGGTCTAATCGAGGCCGAAAAGTTCGACTTCGGTGGACAAGGCGTGGGATACTCAGATACGACTGCTGGCAACAAAAAAGGGGTACGTGAACAGTGGTACTGTAGTGAGTTAGAAAATCCACGTGTTAATCGTATTTTTGCATTTCTGTCGAAACAGTCGATAATCTCCACCTTGACCGCGCGCTGCCAGCCACTTTCTGCACCGTACCATTCCGTCGCTGCAACAAACTAGTACAAGTAGGGCGGCAAACGCGGCGAGGGTGCAGTGCTAGCTGATTTCTCGTTACGTCTGGCCGAACAACGAACGTTGAACAGACGGGCGTTCCAGATACTTGATACCTTGTCTTAGTCATTCGGGTACCCTGGGCGTTGCGATGGAACTTCAAAACGAACGAAACGACAGAAGCACGTTGTGTTGTGGTTCAACGCTAGTGAGGTGTTTGCAAAGTATCTTACATCGGCATATTGTTTCGAGAAAACTCTTTGGGTGGGCTTGACTCGATGAAGCATCCCATGGTATTGGTCTATATCTAATAGTGTTCTGCAACGCGAACGGTATACCAGGTAAATTCCGGGATCCAAACAAAACCCACCAGTGACACATATGTCGGCGAAACCACACTGTCCGTGTCGCACTACGGGTAGCAACTGGGCCTCTTTCCCCAATGGTGATGTCCATGTTTCACACTTTCTGAATCAACGGCAGGCTTTTCGCCCTAAAGAGGACGTGGACATCAATGCCTTGGAAGTCGGATACAACATCGGCAATATTGATGCGGGGGAATACCTGCGATACACCGTGGACGTCAGCAAAACCGGTACGAGACTGCTGCTACGGTAGGGGGGTCGCTTTTAAGTCCAATTGTTTCAGCGGATGAGAGCCACTCCGCCGAGTGACCACCGTATTTCTTCGCGATTATTTAAATTACAACGCTTTACGGTTTCGAGATATGCACCATCATGGTATGCTTGCTTCTCTGCGACAACAACATGATACACCTGCGTCCAGTTTTGAGCGAGTATACAGAGCCACTCGCCCGAGTGGAGTAAACGTGGTAGTGAAAATCAGGCTACCCCCCCTACCGTAGCACAAGTCACGAAGCACAACCCAAAGTAACCATGTTGAGCGCAGTCAAACCACATCAAGATGTTTCCTTATCGGGTGGGTTCAGCCTCGTGCCTTGATACAAGAATCACGTGATGGGGGGAGCGTTGATCATCCTGCTAAAACTAGCCACCTTCTCAGACGTCGCCTGTCTCACAATTTGCCAATATGCTCGCCACACGCATTAGTGCACGCTTCTCACGGCGCCTGATACCGGTAAACTCGGGACGGACCAAGTTTATCGATTGGGTTGGGTATCCTGGCTTATATATATACCCCACTATGTGTGCAGCAACGAACCATACACGATACACTAACTCCTGTTGACCAACCGCCCTGGTGCTATTCCCACCCCCCCCAGTGGATGCATTCGATTCCACTTCTTGGTCGCGTCGGGCACCGGTGTGGGCTCTGTCCGCGTCGTCTCCGGCGGAACCGGATGCAAAGACTTCACCACCGACCTCAGCGGGCTCGTGAAGGTGCCAAAGACTGGAAGCTGGACTAACTACAATCCTATCGCCGTGTGAGTGTTTAGCGGTCCCCATAGCTGGAGGTACAGCGCATAACTGTGTTGTTGTATCTGCGGAGGCGTTAACTGGTATACAATTATCGCCGACGATGATATTGTGACGGCAAATCGAAGGCTGGTGATCGAGTCAGTTTTACTCCATGCCGTCGGCGCTGTCGCAGCTACTATAGTATTAATGGCAGGAATGACGCCCAATGAGTCGTGGACCATAGTGCTTCAGGTATAGTGCTTCAGGTGACGGCACGAAACGTAGATTCCACGCCATCTTAACCAATAGTTTAATCCCTGTGGAAATAGCCCGAAACTGCACGAGGTCGAGGCATTTCAATGGCGGGGCGTGTGTGAACTTCTTGCTTTTATCAACAAGTATTACACCGGGAGGTATGCCATAGTAGATAGTGTGCTCATGCTCCTCGCTCGATGAGCTTTGCGTCGCTCTGAACTGGCTTCAAAGAACGTGGACGCTTAACCCGGTGCTAAATCCCACGGTATACGAGGTTCTACACTAAAATTAGTCGCAAACAGTCAGGATGTTGAATAGATCCTCGGATTAGAGGCCCCGTCAGTCACAAATAGTTTCGCTAAGCAGTGTTACCTCTGTTGGAGCACGCGTCTCGGATATGAACCCCGGGCATTTCCCAGGCGCGAACATTCCCATGACCACTGCATATGTTTCGTACATAAGCGCTTTAAAGGAACCGATGCAGTCTTGCGTATGGTGTTAGTCAATGTGTTGTGCTGACTAACCTTTGACCTTGATCCCACAAGGTTCCGCTGCAGCTCCATCCATGATCGCTCACGACAACACGTTTGTTGTCTCAATCTGAAAGGATGACCGTGTTTCGAGGCTCTGTCTCTGTGGAAAGAGATTGCAGAGGTAGGACCCAAGTGTCTGTGAAGAATACTTCTGAAGTAGAAGAAACGTCATAGTTTGAAAAGGCGCTCATGTGGCCAGAATGGGAAGATGGTCGATCTGAGAGATCTAGAGGTGAGGAGAAGGAGAGGGGATTATATTGGAAAGGAGAGCAGTGATTCGGGTGGGAAATATGTACACCTGAACATCCCGATAAAGTGCCCATGCTACGGGCAGTTATCCTCTACCCGTAGCTGTACTGTCCCGTGTAATGTTCTCTGCGACGTTCAAATAACGTTCTGGCAACGTTCTCAGCATCGTTCCTGATGCCGATGTTTTGGACACGTACTACGAGTAAGACAAGCCCGTTATCCATCAACATATATAGGTTAACCCGCTTCCGTGATGGGAGTCCGTAGCTAGAGTAACGCTCACGGTGTAGAAGCTTGACACTCAAAAATCAAAATGAAAAATGAAGGAATGGTACAAACACAGTTGAACCCGAAAATTAATGGTGGCAATATGGAAAACATTATCACACAAACTTCACTACACCTTCAGTCCCGCGTCATAACGATGGCAACATGGTTGTGCTTAGGCCAGAAAATTTCATCGTGGTTGTACATGTGTAACCTCCAAGTCATAACGTACAATGAACAGTGTATACACTACACTGCTGTACTTGCAAATGGGTCGCCTCCATTAAATACTACTACAATACAGAGCTACGGAAAGAATAGAAACATCGAAAGCCGGTGGGTGTATACCCAGACGACAGCAGCATCGCCCTATTACGTACGAGTACGCACGAACACTCAATTGTCCAGCAATCAACATTGACTGGATAGTTGAAGAGACATTCGATAAAGCTGGGACGGTGTCCAGTGTCTACTATAGACGTGCGTACGTACTCGTATGGATCATACATACTATTTAATAATACCTGCTATAAGCAAAAAGTCGGAGAACCAAAAAAAATCGTGGTGTGTGTGTTCTCCACATAAAACCGAACTTTCTACCCGTCGACATCCAGCACACCCAGTGTCTGTGCCGATTCTTCATCCCAGAGATATATCAGTTATGTGGTCACAAAAGTACGACATAGAGATACTACGCCGCAATGTTTTTGTGTTCTTCACGTTAAACCTTTATTTCTACCCGTCGACATCCAGCACACCCAGTGTCCGTTCCATTTCTCCACCCTAGAGAGGTAGTAGTTATGTGGTCACAAAACTACGTCACAGATGATACTACGCTGCAGTGCAGAAAGCAGAGCAGACAATCAAATGCCATATACGATAGGCAAGACCTACCCTGCTAGAAATCCAGGTGCACAAAAGAGAAAAAGAGTAAACATAATACCAGCGATTGCATACCCTAGAAAATAAGAGGCAACCCGTCTGCTAGGTGTTCCACGCTCCTCCTGAACTGATACCTAAGAGCAACGTCGAATGTATTGAGTAGAGAACTGTGAACGTTCGTCCAGTACAGAAATAGGCCGTACTATTCAGCGTTCTAAGCGTGTATGTATGATAAGTACTCGTATGAATATTATACAGCACCGCTAAAACAACGTCGATGAGCTTATTCGCCAACAACTTGGCTGCGTATTACAGCGCGCGTGGGTTTTCTCGTGAAAAAAAGCACGAGATCAATGTATTTGTATACACTTTGCGCTTGGTAGCGTGAAGAGACGGTTTTGATTACGACTTCGCACTTATGAACAGCGTGGAACCGGCTCGAAACTAACTTTAGTTGTGTTGGCGTAGAAACATTGGTCTTGTAGCGTTCTTCGCGCTATACAGCACGAACGTAGTGTGAAAACTAGTTTCGCATGTGATGACCAGGAATGGTTTTGTGTCGTGTTTCGCGCTTACAACTTCAAAGGACTGTACCGTCGAACACATAGCCTGCGTGTGATTGCACAAAACATTACAGCAGTAGTCATGTTACATATTTTTGCGTTTACGGCGTGAAGACAATGTTGGTATATACGAGTACGAGCTTCGTGCACGATACAGGGAAACCGCACTCCTTACTCGCACACGGTCCTGACCTGCTTCGTGCGTGGAAGCTTGAACGCAGTCCTCCTTGCAGTACCCCTGTCGAAGCCACTTGGTGAACGCCAATGTCGATGTTTTGATGTCGATGCTGATCTTCTGACTGTTGAAAAAACAAAGGGCACTTGACAAAAAGGGGGATACCCCCATATATCGTGACAAAAGGGGGGACACTACCAAGCACCGGCGGCGAGGTTCTCGTTACAGAGGTGGTCGTCAACACCAATCCAACAGCCCAGCGCATTAACGATATACTCAATAGTCGACGCGTGCTACGGTAGAGGTAGCACTTTTTGGCTGAACCGTTTTCTGGGCGATCGGGCTTCTTAACCCAAATTCGTCGGACTTTCAGTTTTGTGACGAATAATGTTTCAGAGTATACTTCAGTCGAGATTTATCATCCGGCAGCACTTATATTTTCCTCCAAAGTAATTGTTTCGGTGAGGTATGCCGCTTCTTAGATGAGGAGCTCAGACAAAAAACAGTGCACCTCTATCGTAGCATGCCTCAGTCCTATACTAACCATCACTACTGTGACCGAGCAGCTCAACAGCTCACTGTACTCTAAGACTCTCCTCTCTTCTACGCCATGGTACGTACCTGATAAACGCGTATGCGTATACGGCGATACCGGGACTACTACATATACGAACAGCAGCAAACAGTACCAGAGCAGTACTACTATCCTTTGGTACGTACATATTTACGTATACGCGGATGTTGGTGATTTTTGGCGGCCACAGGGCACAGGGCGCCAAACAAAGTAACGCATTGATTTGCAGGGCTACCCCTGGAAACCACGATTGATTCTGAACCAGATGTGCGTGTCACAGGACCTGCTCTCATATGGTATGCAGGCAGTACTGCTGGAATCATCCGGTGTGATACGCACATCACGTATGCTGGTGTTCTGACAACGTTTGCCTGGGTATGGGCCGTTGATCTTTTTGACGTTAGACATCGTCTGTTGGGCGTGCCACAACAACCAGAACATGGAGTGGTCACTTACCCGTGGTCTTTTTGACCCAGAAAGGGGGGTATCTCTCCGCAACGTGACGAAAAGGGGGACGTTACGGAGAAAGGGGGACTTTTCCAAACTTGGTAGATGGAAGGGGGGAAACCCTCGCGTCGGCTTGACAAAAAGGGGGATATGCTCACACCCCCCTTTTGATCGCTCTCCTTAACCCGCTACACGTGTGAAAACAGAAAACGCTGTAGGTGGTAGGGAGATGCCATGTGAGTGTGGCAAACACATCAGGTTTTAATTTCGAGTCGATTTCACAGAGAACATGGGCGTACCCGGTGGCGAAAACCGATGTACCCCTTTTTGTCACGATATAGGGGGGGATGTCCCCCTTTTAGTCAAATGCCCAAAATCAAACGTCAATTCCGGCGATCCTGAACATGGATATTTCTTCGAACGTAGGACGTGACCGACCCGCTTGGAGATTTTGTTCCGTGGGGCCCGTCGGTGTGTAGACCAAAGTCGAGGCTCAAAACCTAATATGACGACGATGCGCCAACGCCCTATCTCTGTGAAGAAAGGTACGAGAGCTGGCAGCGAAGTGCCTGTGAAGATCACTTGTGAAGAAGAAAAAAAGTCGTAGTTTGTAACGGCGATTATTATGTGGCCGTACTGCAAAGAAGGTTTATCTGAGGAATCAAGAGAAAAGGAGAAGAATACGACAAGAAAGTGGAATGTAGAGTAGTGATTGATGTGGGAGGGGTGCCTCTACATTGCCATCTCGGTACAATACCCCATGTTACGGGCAGCTATACTATACGTTCGCCGAACTTATCCCTCTAGAACGTTTTGTTAAGAACACTGCTGAGAACGTCCTAGAACTTTACTAGATTATGTATTTTTGGACATGCAACAGACCGTGCTGCTGCGAGTAAAATAACCTCGTTATATTCCGCAAAATGCAGTTGCCCGAATATATACACTAAGATACTCGTATACTCGCATCAGTGCGCAGTGACTACACATCACAGTATATACGTATGGATGTCAACGTCCACATGCTAACATAATTATCGTATCATTCGCCGTCGAAAGGTCTGGCGGAGGTGACGGTGGCCTCCGCGCTGGTAAAAACATGATATGGTTGTGCGTGGTTTCGGCCGGGTTCAACATCGACTCCTTCGCTATGACGATACCCAACGATGCACTGGGAGGACCTTTCCAGGGTATCCCTGCAGCCGTTCCCGGCGTAATCGAGGCTGAAAAATTCGACTACGGCGGACAAGGCGTGGGATTCTCAGATACGACTGCTGGCAACAAACAAGGGGTATGTGAACGGTGGAGTTGGTGAGGAAATCCCCACGTGCGTCTGTTTTTTGCATTTCGGTCGAAGCAGGAGACACGCACCACCTTGACCGCGTGCTGTCGGTCAATTCCTCCACCGTAACGTTTCGTCGCTTGACAAGCGTGTTTAGATAATGCAGCACAGGCGGCGCGGATGCAGTGCTATTATATGTTTCGTTACGTTTGAACGAAACACGAAAGCTGAAAAGACGGGCGTTCCAGGTACCGTATACCAGGTGCATTGTACGGGTCATTCAGGCGCTCTGGCCGTAGCCATTGGACCCAAATGAAAGAAACCGGAGGGGCACGTAGGGCTGTGGTGCAACGCTAGTGAGGGTCTCTCAAGTTCGCTTGCATCGTTGTACCGTTTGTATCAGGGTACGCATGGATAGCGCGGCAAACACGGCGCGGGTGCAGTGCTAGTGTATGTTTCAACGAGTAATGTTCCGCATCGCGAACGGTGCACCGGGTAAGTTCTCGGATTAACAGGTAAGTTCTTGGATTAACAGCTCCGCCAGTGACACATGTTTCGGCGAAAACGTACTCTTCTTATCGCACTAGCAAATGCAACTGGGCCAGTATCCGAAATGATTCCATCCGCAAGCACTCCATGTTTCGCTATTTCTGAATGAACGGCAGGCCTTTCGCCCGAACGAAGATGTGGATATCCATGCCTTGGACGTCGGGTACAACATCGGCTATGTGGCTAGGGGAGAATACCTGCGATACACCGTGGACGTCAGCAAAAGCGGTATGAGACACAACCCAAAATATCTATGTTGAGTGCAGTCAAGCCACATCGAGATGGTTGCTTATCGCGTGGGTTGTGCCTGACGCAGTGATATCGAAACCGCATGAGGAGGGGCGCACTGATTATCGTGCTGACAATACACCTTCTCAAACGTTGATTGTCTCACAATCTGACTATATGCCCGACAAACGTTTACCCGCTGTTCACCGCCCCCTGATGCCGACAACGTATGAATCGGTCAAGCGTACCGATGGTGTTGAGTATCCTGGCTCTTTTGAAACCCTGGCTATGGGTGCAGCAAGGACCTAAACTTGGTACACTTACTCCTGTTGACATACACCTCTGGTACCATTCCCACCCCCCCCCAGTGGATTCGTTCAATTTCAACTTCCTGGTGGCGTCGGCCAACGGTAAGGGGTCTGTGCGCGTCGTCTCTGGCGGAACCGGGTGCAAAGACTTCACCACCGATCTTAGCGGGCTCGTGGGGGTGCCAAATACTGGAAGCTGGGCTAACTACATTATTGTCGCCGTGTGAGTGTTTGACGGTCCCCATAACTGGCGGTACGACCTATATATGTGGTGTTGTATTTGCGGAGGCGTTAACTGGTATTTCATGTTCGCCAACGATTATATTGTGACGGCAAATCGATGCCTGGTGATCGCGTTAGATTTACCCCATGATGTCGGCGCAGTCGCAGCTACTATAGTAGAAAGAACGGCGCCCAGTAAACCGTGAGCCATAGTACCTAGGGTGACGGCACCAAACGTAGATTCCACGCCATTAAAGCCAATGATTTGCTCGATGTGCTGGTAGGCCGAAGCTGTACAAGGTCGGCACATTATGAACGACTGTGCGTGTATGAACCTTTGCTTCCACCCACAAGTATGGAGGCATGCCATAGTAGGAGTGCACCGGTAGTGTTCTCAGGCTACTCGCTTGAGGGGTTTTGCGTCGCCCAGGACTGGCTTCTAGAAACGGGGACGTTCAACGCGGTGCTATGTTCCACGGTCTCCGAGGTCTACACTGAAAACAATTGTAAACGGTTAGGATGTTGAGTAGATCCTCAGGTTAGAAGCCCCGTCAGTCGAAATGGTTTCGCTCAACAGTGTTTCCTTTCTCGCGGCACGCGTCTCGTATATGAGCCCCGGCCATGTCTCAGGCATGAACATTCCCAAGGCAACTACATATGTTGCGTATACATGTTGTACGTACGTGCTTTAGAGGAACCGATGCAAACGTGCGTATTGTGTAAGTCGGTGAGTTGTGATGACTAAATATTGATCTTGATAACACAAGGTTCCGCTACAGTAACACCCATGGTCGCTCAGCACAACGCATTTGTTGTCTCAATCTGAAAGGAGGACGGTGTTTCGAGGCTCTGTCTTTGTGAAAGGAGATGGCAGAGGTGGCACCCAAGTGTCTGTGACGGTTACTTGTTAGGCAGAAGAAAAGTGATAGCTTGAAAAGGCTCTCATGTGGCCAGAGTGGGAAGAAGATCGATATGAGCGATCAAGAGATGAGCAGGAAAGGAGAATATATTGGAATAAGTATTGGTGATCCAGGTGGGAGATGCTTCCACCTGAACATATCTACATGATGCCCATGCTACGGGTGGTTATACTCTATGGTAGCCGTATTGTTCCCTGCATTGTTCTTGGCGACGGTCCAGTAACGTTCTGGCAACTTCCTCAGCATTGTCCTTGATGCCGATGGTTAGGATATACCATAGACCGTACTCTAAGTAGGACAAGACCGTAATATATCAAAATCTGTGTGTCAACACGCCCCCGTGTTGGGAGTCCGTAGCTGGAGTGACGCTCACGGCGGAGAAACCTGATACCTCAAAATCAAAATGCAACATGAAGGAACGGTACAACACATTTGAACCAGAAAATGAACGGCTGCAATGTAGATAACAGAATCACACAAACCACACCAAGAATTCAGTCCCGTGTGATAACGGCTGCAATATGGCTGTGTTTAAGCCATAATACGAAATCGTGGTTGTGCATGGGTAACCACTATGTCGTTACCTACACTGAGAAGCGTAGAAACTAAACTGCTGTACTTGCAACGCGTCACCTCAATCGGATGCTACTACAATGCAGGGTTACGGAAATAGTAGAAACATCGAAAGCCGGTAGGTTTACACCCAGACGAAATTAGCATTGCCCGACTGTGTACGAGTAAATACGAACTGTTATAAGGCTTAGCTTCGTGTGTCCAGCAATTAACATTGACTGGATAATTGAAGAGACATTCGATAATGCTGGGTCGGTGTCTAGTGTCAACTATAGACGGGCGTGCGTACTCATATGAATCATACATACTACTGTAGTACCTGCGCAAAAAGTCGGACAACAAAACATAATCGGTGTGTGTGTTATTCACATTAAACGGTCCTTTCTACCCTTCGACATCCTGCACACCCAGTGTCTGTGCCGACTCTTCATCCTAGAGAGATACCAGTTATGTTGTCACAAAAGTACGACACAGATATACTACGCCGCAGTGCAGAAAGCAGGGCAGACAATGCAATGCCATATACGACAGCCAAGACCTACCCTACTAGCAATCCAGGTGCACGACAGATAATGAAAGAGTAAAACGCACTACTAGCGATGTATACCCTATAAATAACAAATCAAATCGTGGTGTGAATACCAGCGATGTGTACCCTAGGAAAGAAGAGGCAGCCCGTCTAGTAGGTGTCCCACGCGCCCCCTGAACTGATACCTAAGAGCAACATGAAATGTAATAAGCAGATAACTGCGACTGTTAATCCAGTGCAGCGAAAGGGCGTACTTTTCATTACTGTGAGCGTGCATATACGATACGTGCTCGTATGAATGCTATACAGCAAAGTAAAAAACAAAAGTATGACAATTTACGCCCCCCGCGAAACTCAAGGGGCCCCTTCTGGCACAAAATATAAGAGCACCGCAGTCTGCGAAATTACCTAAATTGAATAATTTCAGTTACAATACTATTTCTGGCCTACTATCGACATCCCATGACACCCTGCCGAAAACGCTATTTCTCCAGGTCTAAAGCTGCTTAGACCTACCCTTCGTGAGCAGTTGTAGAGAGTGTAGGTCACGGGAAACATATTTGTCTCAGGAGCCATATCGACCCGACGCCTTTTTCATCGCGAAAAGTGCCTCTTACACACACGAGTCCCCATACGTCTGGTACCCAAAGACGAATTTGAAAAATGGCAGTTTCTTCGGCCCCCGATATTGTATTAACTCAGAGTTTCGACCAGGACACTGAACAACTACAGTAGAATGAGAACCTACCTGGGGCTCTATTACGGTGAAGCATAGTAATCAGGGCCCATCACATGCACAAAATTAAAAATATATATTACAGTATTTTTACGAATCACATTTGGTCCTGATTATTATATCCCCCCGTACTACTGTAGTTAGACGCGGCCACAGCAGAGTGTAGATACCAAACAGGAGCACCGAAGGGATCAAAACTTTTACGGTTGCTCACGTTCGTTTCGTGTTGCAAACACAGCAATGACTGAGCTCCCTTGCAGGCCCAAGAGCCCCAACATCTCCCATCGTATCGTAACCGACAAGCTATACGTTGGTCGGGAGCTGAGCATTAGAACTGGAGCTATGCTGTGTTCAGTGAGTTAAAATAGGATTGCTGCGGTAAAAAACGAAATTAAAAATAAAATTAAAGACTCAAATACGGCTCTCTTTTTGTTTGAACCGAAGGGGCCCCTTAAGACCAAAACGAGACAGAAACGTACAACCTGGGGCAGGTCACTGCAGCTGTAATATAGGAGCTGTTGTTGCTCGTGATGTCGATAGTACTCCTTCTCCATGATGTTTTTGTGTAAACATACTTCAACGTATGTACGTGCGGTTGGAGGTTTCCCCGGTGTTACGCCGAGAAGCCGGTTTGGCAAGCATCTGGCCGCGCATTGCAGCGCGTGTAGGTTTTCTCGTACAACAAAGCACGAGATAATTTTGTCTCTACGTAGTTTGCGCTTGGTTCCTTGAAGAGGCGGGTTTGATAACGACTTCGCGTGTATGGATAGCGTGAAACCGGCTCGTAACTAACTTTAGTTGTAATGGACAAGAAACAGTGGTCTCGTAAGGTTCTTCGTGCTCTACAACTCGGAAGTAGTTTGGAAACTAGTTTCCCGTGTGATGACCAGAAACAGCTTCGTGGCGTGCGTCTCGCTGACAGCTTTGAGGTACTGTAGTATCGAAAACATAGCTTGCATGTGATTGCACAAAACAGTACAGTAGTAGTCACGTGATATATTTTTGCGTTTACCGCGTGAAGACATTGTTGGTACATACGAGTACGAGCTTGGCGCAGGATAAAGTGAAATCGGTATCCTTACTCGTACATACAATTTGCCCAGCAGTCTCTTGACCTGCTTCCCGCGTGGAAGAGTGAAATCAGCCTTCTTTGTAGTACCCCTGTCGAACAAACTGCATGGAAGCCGATGTCGATACGGGTTTTCTGTTTGTTGGAAAACAAATGTCAATTCCTCCTCACACGAAAACTCGATGTTCCTTTGAATGTAGAACGTGACTAACTCGCCTGGTGATTTCGTTCTGTGGTGCCAGTCGGCGTCTAGACCAAACTCGAGGATCAAAACCGGAACGGATATCGATGTGTCGACACCTTACCTCTGTGAAGAAAGATGCCAGAGGGGGTATCAAAGTGTCTGTGAAGATCATTTGTGAAGAAGAAGAAAAGTCACAGTTTGTAAGGGCGATTATGTGGCCGCAGTGAAAAGACGATTTATCTGAGAGATCAAGAAAAAAGGAGGGAAAGAGGAGACAAGGGGGGCATGGAAGGGATGATCGAGGTGGGAGATGCCTCGACATGATCATCTCGGTACAATGCCAATGCTACCGGCATATATACTCTACGGTAGCCGTACTCTTCCCCGTGGTGTTTTCTGCAACGTTCTAGTACCGTTTTATAACGTTCTCAGCCTTGTTCCTGTGATGTTTGGGACATGTAACAGACCGTACAGCTACGAGTAAAATAACCTCGTAATGGGTCCGCATATTGCTTTCGCCCGAATATCTACACATTTTACTCGTATCAGTGCGCAGTGACTACACATCACATTACATAGGTATGGATCTCAACGTCCACCTGCTAACACAACCATCGTATCTATCACCGTCAAAAGGTCTGGCGGAGGTGACGGTGGCCTCCGCGCTGGTAAAAACATGATCTGGTTGTGCATGGTTTCTACGGGGCTCAACATCGACTCGTTCACTATGACGTTACCCGAGAACAATCTGGATGGACCTTTTCAGGGTGTCCCCGCAACCGTTCCCGGCCTAATCGAGGCTGAAGAATTCGACTACGGAGGACAAGGCGTGGGATACTCAGATACGACTGCTGGCAACAAACAAGGGGTATGTGAGCGGTATTAGATGGTAAGAAAATCCCCGTGTGCATATTATTTTTACAATTCGGTCGAAAGAAGCGATAAACCCCACCTTGACTGCGTGCTTTCGGTCATTGCCTGCACCGTAACGTTCAGTCGCTGCGACAAACGTTTTCAGATAGTGCGGCAAAGACGGCGCGGATGCAGTGCGAACTTATGTTTCGATACGTTTTAACGAAACACGAACGCTGAATAACAGGCGTTCCAGGTACCGTATACCAAGTGCATTGTACGGGTCATTCGGGCGCTCTGGCCGTTCCGATTGAACTCAAATGAAAGAACCCGCAGGAGCACGTAGGGCTGTGGTGCAACGCTAGTGAAGGGCTCACAAGTTTGCTTGCATCGTTTTACCGTTTGTAAAAGGGTACGCATGAAGTGGTGAAAGTAGGCATATCCGACCAGCCCGAACACCGCCAGGCCATACGACGTGTGCTGCGATAGCTAGTGGCAGCGTAACACATATGACATAAATGTGTATGCGCTTACCTACACCCGCTACGTCATCCCCCACTCAAAACCGTCATTGACATAATACATTGGGTGGGCTTTCCTCGATGAAACACTCTATGGTCGTGGGAAATGTCCCGCATCCCGAAAGGCATACCGGGCAAATGCTCGAACTAACAGCTCCACCAGTGACATACGTTTCGGCGATCCCTATGGCACCAGCAAATGGAACCTGGACCTGTTTTCAAATGATTCCATCCGCAAGCACTCCATGCTTGGGTTCTTCTGAATCAACGACAGGCCTTTCGCCCGAACGAGGACGTGGACATCCATGCCTTGGACGTCGGGTACAACATCGGCTGGGTTGCTGGGGGGGAATACCTTCGATACACCGTGGACGTCAGCAAAGACGGTACGAGACACAACCCAAAATATATGTGTTGAGTGCAGTAACATCACATCGAGATGGCTGCTTATCGGGTGGTTTGTGACTCACACCGTGATATGAAAACCACGTGATGAGGGACACACTGATCATCGTGCTGATGATAGACACCTTGTCAGATGTTGACTGTTTCACTATTCGCCAATGTGCCCGACAGATGCGTTGGCACACGCTTTTCACCGCCCCCTGATACCGATACACTAGGAATGGGCCAAGCGTATTGATTGCGTTGGGTATCCTGGTTTCTATAAGTCATCCCCCTACTATGGATGCAGCAACGACCCACAATCAATACACCAACTCCTGTTGACACATAACGCTGGTGCCATCCACATCTCCCCAGTGGCTTCGTTCGATTTCAACTTCCGGGTGTCGTCTGGCAACGGTTTGGGCTCCGTCCGCGTCGTCTCCGGCGGAACCGGATGCAAAGACTTCACGACCGACCTCAGCGGGGTTGTGGAGGTGCCAAACACTGGAGGCTTTGCTAAGTACAATAATATCGCCGTGTGAGTGTTTGACGATCCCTAAAACTGGCCGTACAACGTTTAGCTGTTGCTGTTGTAAGTGCGGAGGCGTGAACTGGTATGTCACGACCGCCGGCGATTATAAATTCTAATTCTAATTGAGGACGCACGATTTCGTGGGCCCTGCTCCAAGCTGTCGGCGCTGTCTTAGCTTCTACAGCAACAGTATCAACGCCTAATGAGTCGTGATTCATAGTGCGTATAGGGTGACGGCACCAGACGGTGACTCCGCGCCAGCTTAACCAATTTCTGAATCCATGTGGAAGTACGCCGAAGCTCCAAGAGGTCGGGGAAATATGAATGGCTGTGCGTGTATGAACGCTTGCTTCGACCAACAGGTATTTCATCCGGTCGCATGCCATAGGAGGAGTTCACCGGAAGTATTTTGATAAGTTTTTCGTTGCTCTGCACTGGCTTCAAGAAAAGTGCACTCTTAACTGGGTGGTCAATCCCATTGTAAACGAGGTCTTTGTTGGAAACAATTGTGCGAACTGTTAGAATGTTGAGTAGTTCCTCAGATTAGAAGCCCCGTCAGTCCACAATAGTTTAGCTACACAGTGCTACCTCCATCGTGGCATGCATTTCGGATATCAACAGATATCAACGGATATAAACCCCACCCCTTTCACACGCATGCACATTCCCAATACAACTACAGACGTATGCAACGATAAAGATGCACCTGCATGCAGGCCATTTTCTGCCTTTTGAGGATTGTCACTTAGTGAGGAGCTCTATACCTCACCCAAAAACGGATTTTGGAGGCAAACAAAAGTGACACCCCAGGGAAAATCCCATGGCCTAAGGGCCCGAATTAACGAGTATAAAATAATTTCAATTTGGAAAAAACAAAATTCAAATTCGCTTTTTATTGGTCAGCACACGCACCAGCACCAAATATTATGCCCCAAGATCCTAATCTTTGGTGCTGGTGCGTGTGTTGACCAATGAAAAGCGGATTTGATTTTTTTTTTCCCAAATTGAATTTTTTTCTTCTTCGTTAAAACGGGCCCTAAGCTTAAAATGAAGAATTATGCGGCACAAAAAATGAATTTCCGACAATTTTGGGTTAAGGAGCCCCGTAATTCAGCGACTGTTTCAGCCAAAAAACGGTATACCTCCTCTATCGTAGCATGCGTCTACATACGTTTGAATACATGCATGTACATGAGCGTTTTAGAGGAAACGATGCAGGCGTATGTATGGTGGCACTCCGTGTAAGGTACCGACTAACATTTGGCTCTGGCTTGGTTACACAGGGTTCGGTTACATTACTACTGTATCTGGTCCTTCAATCACCCCTTTGTGGTCTAAAATTTCGTTTTCAATCACGTTAACAGATCTGGTGGAGGTGATGGTGGCCTCAGCGCTGGTGAAAACGTGATTTGGTTGTGCATGGTCAAGACCGGACTCGACATCGACTCCTTCACTATGACTATATCGTAGGGTTTACCTTTTGGAGCCCAAAGCTCCTCTAATGAGAAGCCTCAGTATCACCTACAGTAGGCGTTACCCCTACGGTAACACGGGTCTCCATAAATCATGCAAGTGGTTGGGAAACCCACGAACCCCGCTTGCGGCATGCAACGGTGGTGGACGAGCGTTTGAAACGGGAGAAGGAACAAGAGGGTAGAAGTCACATGAAGTAGGAACGCCTTGGGGGTACGTTGTCCAACTGCAGGCTGCAGTTAAGGCCCAGCTACGGTCTGCTTCGGGCCACTGACTTCTGTGGCTAGGGCGCAAGGTGTACTGTCCCTCGCCCGGAGTTACTTCGTTTTGTCGGCCGTGCGTATTGTTGTGTATGCAGCAATACGTTTATGATGCGATAGTTGCAATTCCGTACTAAGCATTCAATGCGCTCATGGCGAAAGGGCACAAAACGAGATAATAGTCAAGTAGGGTACCTCGCTTGTCCCCGATCTCAGCGGATCGGCTGAGGGTGTTTTCGTATGCAGCGTGTTGACAATATTGTGGGTTCGCCTTCGCTGATCCAATGTAGGTTTACTTCGTAAACACCGCAGCGATATAAGCAGGAAGAGGCATACCTAGCAGCCCCCACCTGCGTGTTGTTATCTTTAAAACTCAGAGTCGTCTGCCGGGGTTGTCGCCATCTCTTAGGCGGCCTTTTCCGACAGGTTCCGCAAAGCCACTCTTGCGCACCGGTAGTAGGTACCGACCCCTATGTTCGGAACTTGTACTGCTCCGGCATTACGGACGCGTATCTAAGAATGGCGGGTAGCCTTAAGATTCCCTCTGAGCAGCGAGTTCGCGTGTCGAGGTTGAGTAGGTCGTCTTCGGACTTCGGTGAGGAGCACGATACCAACGCCTTTTCGTCGGGTTTCGGGGCAAAGGGTATCCGAGCTCAACCTCAGAGTTTATTTCTTTCTTTTCAGAGTGGTGACCGAGGAACATTGTTGCCCACCAACTGCTGTATTTTGTGACGGCGAGGAGAGTGGGGTATCCCCAAGTGTGTATCAACTGGACATTTCCAGTATTCTTGGATTTCAATACGGTACGTGTATATGTGGTGGGCAGCAACGCCGGAGATGCTACTGCACAATATTACTGTATACATATAGTGTTGATTTTGTGATGGATAGGGGGGGGGGGGGTCCATGGTCGCGGAGACTTGGCAGGGTATATTTCTTGTCACAGTGACTTAAGGTTAGGGTTGCGTTAGGGTTGGTGCCCATGGGTAGCAAATAGACCAGGGAATCCCTCTGTTCACCACGTTTGCGAGTATATGCTGAGTAGGTCGTCTTGGTTAACCGGCGAAGAGCACGATACAAAACCCTTTTCGATCGGTGTCGTGACTGGCATGTTTCCAAGGATACATCAGGGTCCTATACTTTCCGCAGAAATATCGCGGAAGGTTTTTCCGCCCTCCGTTGTCGTTTGTGGCGGCGAGGAGAATGAGTATTCTCCGAAGATAGTCTCATTGGCTCCGTGTTTAGGATGATATTCGATTCGAATGCGTAAGTATGTACCAGGTATCTCGTGCGCACCTGCTGCTACGCACGAGACAACACTGCATGGATGGATGAATGGTGGACATATTTTAGGGGCTGAATGACGGTTGACTGTTGTCGGAGTTCCGCCGCACGTGCCACAGCATGCGGGTGTCGGGGACGCTGTTGTCCGCTCACCGTCTATGTTCGAGATGGCTAGGGGAAATAGGTGTTTCCTAAAGGTACGATGATTTCACATTGATCAAATTTCTAGATTTGAATTGTACTATACGTGTTTACCTTGTACACAGGAGATACTGCTACTGCACAAGTGGAAGAATGATGGATCGAATTGGTGCCGGCCGATGGCCGTAAACAGTTGTCAGAGTCCTTCTTGCTCGTCAAAGCAATAAGTATTGAGAAACGCTGTTGCCTACGCATCGACGCATTCCTTAAAATGAGGGGAAAGGGACGTGCTCCAAAGGATTCGTGGTTCCATCGTGTTTGCACTATTGGATAACAATACATGTATCTGGTACGCAGGCACGCAGGTACGCAGGTACGCAGGCACGCAGGCACGCAGGTACGCAGGCACGCAGGCACGCAGGTACGCAGATACCCAGGTACGCAGGTACGCAGGTACGCAGGTACACAGGTACGCAGGTACGCGGGTACGCAGGTGCGGAGGGTATAACTTGGCGTGGATGGATGAATGATGCATGGGTAGGGGGGGGGGGGCAGTGGTCGTGGACAGTTGTCAGAGTCCCTTGCTTGCGACATATCTACTGTAAGTGTCTAGAAAGGTCGTTGCTAACTCACCGGCAGAGTTGAAAGCAAGACGAAATGGGTATGCTCCAAACGTGATATGCTTCCATATTCCCAAACGTTTGCGGTTAACGTTTAAGCCGGGGACTAAATCGCAAACCACTAAAGATTCATGACCCTGGTTCGTGAGGAATATAATCGCGATTTGTCGACCCCAACTTGCCATCGCAATTATTTCACTATGAATCTTGACGCCGAGGCATTGTATGGCTGTAGGTGGGGTGTAGACGGGGGCGAGTACGCGACGTAAAATTGGAAGCCACGGAACCCACTCTTCCAGCTGAGGTTAGCAGACGACAATCGAAATCAAGATACAACCAACAATAGGGCCAGGTAGCTGCCGCGAAGGGACTCAATACTTTCGTCGCCTGTGTGTTGTCCCAAGCAGCGGCGGCGACAGCGGACAATACTCCTAGCAAACATGGAATCGATTGAACTGCTCCAGCCACTATTGATAGATGCAAGGTGGTTACCTTCACAAAGATCAACACACCAACGCTACACGATATCTCGCTACGGTAACGACGTTATCTTCGGTGGTACAGCCACCAGCAGCGGTAGCTGAACTCTCTGTTTGTCTCGCTTCGCTTTTCACGAGAATCAAAGTTTTTTTTTCCGCACGAGTTAGTGCTGCGGTACGAACCAAATAAGTCCCAATATGTTCTATCGTATGACGTTAGATCGAAAACAAACAACAGTAGTTCGAAAAACAATACCTGCCGTGACATGCTTGAATAAACCATCGAATTCACAACCTGGTAGCTAACTCAGTACTGGTAGATAGTAGTGTTTGGTGTGAATATATGCGTACTCGAAGTAATCAGTGGTAGCCGCTAGCTAAATTGTATCTTCAGTGGTAGTGTTTTTGGTGCTTCTCGTGAATACATATTCTACCCCACCGAGTTCCCACGATATCCCGCCGTATTCTGACTATCTTCGTTTCGAATTGTACAACACATCGGAAGTTTGTGATGGCTCAAGAATTCTACACTACTTTTTCACATGTAGACCTCTGGGTGGACTACCACCCTATCGTATGAAATGCAAAATGAAACCCAATATGATACGACGTGCGAACGGTCAACTCGTAAGCTACACCTTTCTTGTCCGACTTGCTACTTCTTTATGACCTCCCCCCTCCTACACATTTCTTCTCATCAGGCTAACCCGCAACCCGGATTGGGCCCGCTCCATGTTTTCAGCCGGGCTGTCTTACATTAACGAAACCCGAACAATCACACCGACTTGTTGCAACCTTATTCCCTCCCTCTCTTGAGCGACATGGCGGGCGGGTGGGTGGGAAAGTCGATCCATTGTAATGGGCACACTGTCGTCCCCTGAGCTACGAGCTCTCACCGGTGCTACGTACACCGACCGTCCATGACCGGGGCGGCAGGTCTCCAGGCTCAACGCTCTGACCATCTGCTAACCTCACGTCTACCCCGCATCCCCGTTTTTTCGAATTTCGAAAACGCGTTCACAAACCCCACATGATTTCGGAAAGTTACGTTTTGTTATGGCTCAGGAAGTTTGGATTAAGGTTTCACATGTAGACCCCTGGGTGGACTACCACCCTATCGTTTAAAATGAAAAATGAAACCCAATATGATACAACGTACGAACGGTCAACTCTCAGGCTACACCGTTCTTGTCCCCCCTGCTACTTCTTTATGATATGATACAACGTACGAACGGTCAACTCCCAGGCTACACCGTTCTTGTCCCCCCTGCTACTTCTTTATGATACCCCCCCTCCTACACATTTCTTCTCATCAGGCTAACCCGCAACCCTGATCGGGCCCGCTCCATTTGTTCAGCGGGGCTATCTTACACTCACACCATAAGGCCAGCCTGATACAACCCTCGTTATTCTACGCTTTTTTTGAGAGGGCAGTGAAGACCGCTTCCGCTCCCTGCCCTGCCTCCCTCACATACGTCATGAAAGCCCGAGACTTCCATCTTCCTGCACGTTGGATTTTGCTACTCCGAACAGTCCTGCGCAGCTGACTGGGTGCCCCCCCCCCGATTATTCCCGAGTGCAGGGCGAACTGCGCGGGGTCTCTACCGCTGATTCCTACCACCAGCCCCAACGTCGCGACTGCTTCAGTCCTAGTGAACACCTTCCATCCAGATGACGTGCCCCTGTTTGTCAGCGGCGCCTCCCCCGGCCGCTGAAGGTGCACATCGAGAAGTTCCACCAGGGCCTCCAAGGCTTTCATCGTCTCGTCCCCCGTCTCCCTCGCGTTTTCAAGTCGGGTGCGAGTAATGGTGCACCCTGCGCTATTTTGGTCACTTTGTGACGCCACGAAATGTACCTGCACTGCTGAGGCAGCCGACCTGTCCTCGAATGGGGCCTGTGTTTCTTCGTGCAAAAACGCGGGGAAATTTTCTCGTCAGCTCAGGCAGAATTCGGGGTGGATCTGACCGTCTGCGTACGTCCACAACTCTGACGCTTAGCACAACAAGCAATAGGACACTGCAAGTCCGAGCCACATCACATATCCCCCGTCTACCATGCCTACAACCACTTGTCTCCTTGCGAGAGCATGGCGCACGTCAACGGCAGTCTGACCGTGCTTTCTCGATCGACATGCCATGCGCCCGGTCTATTCCCTCTCCGATCGCCAATATCATGCAGCGTGGGTAAGCAAAATCCGACGAAAGTTGACGAGGGAAGAAAGTGCTGAAATCTTCTCGCGATAAAAACCAAGGCAAGAATCGTAGTGGGGGGGGGAGGGAGAGGAGCCTACTTTGTGACCCCGGATCTGAGTTACGACTAGGGAGGGAGAAAGACGGAAATGCGAAGATGATGAATGGGATGGGAAAAAAAAAAAACATGCGACGCCGGCAGTTCGTATACCGCGAACATCCTGTGAACAAAGTTGATGGCCGCTAAGCATCATTTGACAGTCGACTGTTGTTTATTGTGAATGAAGCAGCGGCCGGCCATTAATTCAAGCAGATCAGTAAGCGTTTTAGCGTGATCGTCACGGGCGCGCAATCCAGGCCTTCCACCCTGCGTTTTTCTCTGATTTATTCAGATGTTCCACTTCGCTAAGTAGTTCTTCTGAGTACTCTGCCCAATCGACCCCAGCGTGAGCATTGTCAGCAAGCAGGCAATTTCATATTTCGTTCCTCTCTTGTTTTCTCCTGTTTCGCACGGTCCGTGTGAGTACCGCGTGCACGCCATCTGTTGATAGAGTGGCATTTCTTGAACAACATGGCCCGCATACCTTACCTAGCGACGACCATGACTTAGATATGCATTATGTTAGGCTGCGAAATACATACGGGTTGCGGATCGTTTATCGTACGTTGTTACAAGGAGACGTGCACAGCGAGCGCGTGAGTTAATCAGTTGTGCATCGTTCATCATGCGATTCCACAACATATCATCATGCTTGGTTCGGATATTCTTCGTGTGGAGTACGCTATCAAAATCCCCGATCCCCCCAACCCAATGTCTTGTTCTGACTATCCGTGGGAGTTGGTCAGCCCCCTGACCTTGACTGCCAACACCTCCCGGGGGCAGCGCGAGACACCATCCGCTAGGGTGTTCTGCACGCCGGGAATATGTCTGGCCGCGGGGTTCCCCACCTTTGAGCTCGAGACGTCCAAGCATTTCATGAGTAAGCACACCATTTCGCCCCTCGCCCCCCCCCCCTCGGGCGATCCACGACATCCCGGCCATGTTATCCCCGCGCATCAGTATGGGATCCCCTTCGGCATCGGGGCTGTCTCCTACGAGTTCGAGCAGCACCCACGCCGTCACGACGATTTGCGATGACTGCAGAAGGTTGATCGTGATGGCACAGGTCTCCCCAAGGGCGGGTTTTCTTTTGAGTTCTGAGGTTAGTTCTTGCGGCGAATCATACCGCCAAAATAACTTATTCTCAACGCAGAACCGCATCTCGCGTCAAGGATGGCGGCCGATAAGTAGTATCGTTTGGCGGCTCGTTTTTAACGCAGTGTAGTAGGGGGCGCTAAGCGTCTGTCCTTCCGATAGTAGCTCGTTATCGATTGCGCACTTCCAGAAGCGGCTGTCAGCGTGAAACTCGCTCCTGAGTTCGACCGTGTGGCTCTGGTTTTGCTACCTGGTGGGTCGTGCGACCCCGCCAGTCGCAGCGGTCTTCACACGAAGTATATACCCGCCCGCACTACGTACGTGAGGTTCCACAACTTCCCAGCCATACTGAAGACCTCCCTAACCTTCGCGTGCCTACGCTTCAGGGGCCACTGCTCGCGCAGCAACGTCGACATTTTTCCTAGCAACGAGATTGTCATGGTGTGCGAGTTGATAGTGAATCCTAAGGCGTCGATGATGATGTCCCAATCCGTGCGTTTCTTGGGTGCTAGGATTGGCGTGACACCCTCCTCCCCCTGTCCGAACAACCGGTCGTAATCAGAGGCTAGCGAGGCCGACGCGATTAGCGCGGCCGTATCATCGGCCAAGCGTCGCACTTTGATCAGTCAGTAATCGTCTACGTACACTGTCGTGAAAAACGGGTCGGCTATCTCTCCTTAAGTGTGTGCTCTAAGTTTTGCGTCCGCGGAGACCGGCGTGGGTTGTCCCTCTTCCCACCGATCCACCACTTTTACGTTAGCCATCATTCATTTCCCTTCGTCTGAGAGCTGAGTTGAATGAACCGTGGTGTTGCAGTGCGCGTGCGCGGCCAAGGGCGACCTGACGCCCGGGAACCCCGGTGAACCGGACCACCGAAACGTCAAGCGAACGTCACTCACTAGCAACTCTTCTGCTGTGTAGCAAAAACGTTTGGGCTTTGTCCGAGTCTACCCGGACGTTGCGGAAAGCGGTGGAAACGTCGGATTAGCACATCATTATTCTCTTGACCGAGAACATTATTCTGAGGACCACTAGTTGAGCAAGAAACTTCGGCAGCGCCAGAACGCACAAGCATGGAGGGATGGTATCCGGGTCAGTGTCTCCGTTTCTTCCTCCTTTCTTCTCTCTGCTCTGCTCTTCAAACGACAAGTTATTGCTGATCCGGACTTTGTGTGTCACAACTGCCGCCAACGGGGCGACCCTCAGATTCGGGATTTCGTGGACGGCTGACTTATGTATCACTAAACATTTCTGGCGTCTTACGTCTTCTCCGACTGTTTTCCATACTGCTGGCAAGTGCTCGGTGACGCTGATGTGATCTCCTTTCCGTAACGCGCGCTCAAGATCATCGCCCGTCGCGGCCGCGTTCACCGGTACGCCACCTGTGACGATCGATACTAACTCGTCGATTGATCGGAAGACTTTCAAGTTTCTGAAGTACCGCCCAATGTGTGTGGGATCTATAGGCGGTGCTGCCAGGGATCCTCCGACGGCTCGCGCAACGTCTCCCATTATTCCTCTGTTATCTCGCATCATGGTTGTGCAAATGTGTGCCAGCTCGTACAGCAAATATGATCTCTCCTGTGCATCAAGGTCGTGTTTTCCAAGTTTCTGTATTTCTGCGTGCCGTTGTTGTACCATGCGTTCTGTTCTGTTTCGACTGAGCGATACACCATAAGGGAACCTTAAACGTGCTGACTCGCTACACTCCCGCGGATCGACTGGAAAAAACATGCTAGTATTTGGGTGATGCTCGGACGGCTCAACTACCTCGTACCATGCGTGCCCCTCTGTCTGCTCTGCGCTGTGCCCTGTGGTCCCACCGTATCAGTTGGGATGGCGCCGCCCCATGCTGGTGGGGGGGGGGGCGACGGCATCTTCTGTACTGCTGTGGAGAATATGTTGTACTGAATGGGTGAACGGCCCTTGTGGTTTGCGCCATGGTGTGAGTCTTCGGTACCCTTGGTCGCATTACCAACCCGATTCGACCGGAAGTCCTCCGTGCCCTCGGTTGCATCTCCAACCCGATTCGACAAGAAATGTGGAACACAGCAAGCCCCCTGCACACACTAAACCCGCTGTGCTGAACCTTCCACGACCTCAGTGGCGTCTCCAACCCGATTCGAAGGCAAGTGGGGATTTTCAGGCGTATAGGTCGAGTTGCTCGAACTCTTCCCCTTGTCCCTTTTATCAAGTACTCCCTTATTCGGATATGTCACTGCTGGGTACTGGTACGTGGTTCTGCGCTGACGATCTGAGTTATGAGACGTCGTGTCATGCTAGTATTAGGCTGATGCTCGGATGGCTTAACTAGCCCGTCCCGTGCGTGCCCCTCTGTCTGATTTGCACTGTGTCTTGTGCCCCCACCGTATCGGTTGGGTTGGCGCCGCCCCTGGGGGGGGGGGGGGGCGAGGGCATATTCTGTATTGCTGCGGGGATTATGTTGTACTGAATGGGTGAACGGTCCTTCTGGTTTGCGCTATAGTGTGAGTCTTTAGTACCCTCGGTGGCATCTCCAACCCGATTTGACAAGAAGTGGGGAACACAACAAGCCCCCTGCTCACACCAAACACGCTGTGATTAACCTTCCGCGACCTCGGTGGCATCTCCAACCCGATTCGACGGCAGGTGGGGTGGTTCAGGCTTATAGGTCGAGTTGCTCGTACTCTTACCCTCGTCCCTTTTACCAAGTACTCCCTTCTTCTGATATGTCACTGCTTGGTACAGGTACGTGGTACTGCGCTGACTATCTGAGTTCTGAGGTGTGATGTCTTGCTGTTCTTGCGCACACTCTGCTTCAAACGTTCTGGTGTTTGACTCTCTGCATTTTGATACTTGGAACCTGACTATCACCGTGAAGCAGGGCCGGCGACACCGATCCGGGAGTGGGTGTATGGCGAATCCCCACGGGTCTCCTGGCGTTTCCTAATACTATCCAATCTGCTCGCGCACCTACCTCCCCTTTCGGTCAGCCCCGCCTGGTTGCAGGGCCCCTATTGTCAGTTGCTGCCCGCGCCCCGGAAGGCTGTTAACAAGCAGAGCATCTCATTTTAAGAAACCTGTAACTCGATTACCAACCCAAAACCGCAGGTATACCTGGATTAAAACGCACCTCCGGTACTATGTACCAACACATCCTGCTCAGACCCGCGGCCTTCTGATGTCACCATGGTGGGAGGTACTCGTACATAGATGGCGGCATGCCATCATAGCTTCGTTGCGGTAAACCTGTGACGCATGTGCATATGCCTGGGGCAATGAAACAGAGTGTCATACTGCTCGCTATCCAAAGGCCACTCTGCCCACTGCCTCGAACTACTGATGTTTGTCAGCTGTCACTTGGCACACCAACACATTATCTTTTACATGAATGTACGTATTATATGTAGTGGAAACACTATCAAACTACATTAATCGCCAACGCGTTTTGTCCGTGTGAGTAACAAGACTTCGAGGGAAACATGGACGGCCAACATTGCATGTGCTGTACTACAGTAGTAACCATCTGAGAACGGTACCTTTTTTTTGTGGGTTCTGCCGATAACTGTACTGAAAGAACCAAGGCGACAATTCACACGCCGGTTGTGTCCAACAATGCCCTGAGTGAAAATGAAAATTCGCGTTCGCGTCGATCTTTATATTTTTCAGTTTTGCTTTAGTTATAGCCTTAAAAGGCTATTTTTGGTAAGGATTTCAAATGGTCAATTTTCAATATATTTATTTTCGGCTGGCTCAGGAAACCACATTCTAGACCCGATATTGAAAATGTGTTCCCGGAGGATTGTGGTGACAAGCTATACGATCATTATACAAGTTGTATTGTAGTAAAATATCCATTTTTGATGGCGCTGAAAAATTTTCCGTTTTCGGTTTTTTTCCTTACTGACAGTAAGGAATTAACCCCAAAACGGAAAAATTTTCAGCGCCATCAAAAATGGATATTTTACTACAATACAACTTGTATGATGATCGTATAGCTAATCACCACAATCCTCCGGGAACACATTTTCAATATCGGGTCTAGAATATGGTTTCCTGAGCCAGCCGAAATTAAATATATTGAAAATTGGCCATTTGCAATCCTTACCAAAAATAGCCTTTTAAGGCTATAACTAAAGCAAAACTGAAAAATATAAAAATCGACGCGAACGCGAATTTTCGTTTTCACTCAGGGCATTGTTGGACACAACCGGCGTGTGAATTGTCGCCTTGGTTCTTTCAGTACAGCCATCGGCAGAACCCACAAAAAAAAGTACCGTTCTCAGATGGTTACTACTGTAGTTACATACTATACAGGACAGGGCTAACAGGCTAATAAGCAAAACAGGCTGACATTAACAGTCGAAATAAGAGACAGTCGTTATCTTGAAAATAGTGTAGAAGCAGCCTCCTCAAGTAGGAAATCCAGCCTGGGCCTGCTTTCCTGTTTCTTATTATCGTTGGTGTCCTGTCCTTGTATACATGGTACGTACATACCTTCACTATTCCGTCCTTCAACGCCCGGCCGGTACTGCTGCGCAAATCCCAAACACAGGACGTGTGGGCTTGCGATACCGACGGTGGGAGCTGATCACAGCAGGGCGCAACACGATCACCAGTAGCAGCGCAAAGCCTCCGGTAAAACCCTTCTCGCAGGTGCACCTCATCTGCTTCGAGCTCGACCACACTCTTATAACATCTACGTGTACCAGCTGCTGGTGCTGCTGTACGTTATACAGCTCTGGTATGAAATGTACAGCAGTCCGAGAATGAACGTGCACCAATCCAGGGCTCGCAAGAAGCTGGGGTTCAAGGCTTCGTAGGACTCATTTATAAACACACGAGCAGACGCACCTCGCTCAAGTCGATGTCGACGCAAGAAACGTTCAAGATAGACGAATCCAATATATATATATAACCAACCATGCTTCCGCCCAACTCCTCCGGCTGCGGCATGAAAGCCAATCAACTAATTATGTCGATTAAATTGTAATGGGCACACTATCGTCCCCTGAGCTACGAGCCCTCGCCGGTGCTACTTACACCGACCGTCTATGATCGGTGCAGCAGGCCTCCAGGTTCAACGCTCTGACCATCCGCTGACTTCACGTCTACCCCGCATCCCCGTTTTTTCTAATTCCGAAAACGCCGTCACAAATCCCACATTCCTTCGGAAAATTAAATATATTTAGAACAAACAAAATAGTTAAAGATGTTTTATTAGGCGTCACTGCTGCTGCTGTTGAGCTGTATGCACTGTTGTTGTTGCTCCATACCACTGCATGCAGCAGAATCTCACCAAATTTTCACGGTATCCCAAGGTATCCCGTTGCATCTCGGTACTTCCCACGGTACCCAACACCGACTTTCGACGGTATTCCGCCGATTTCACACGGCATTCAACCGACTGACCTGTATGCACTGTTGTTGTTGTTGCTCCATACCACTGCATGCAGCAGTATCTCACCAAATTTTCACGGTATCCCAAGGTATCCCGTTGCCTTTCGGTACTTCCCACGGTACCCAACACCGACTTTCGACGGTATTCCGCCGACTTCACACGGCATTCAACCGACTGACCACGGTATACCACTACGTGTATCCCTTAGCTTTTCACATCAGTATCCCCCTGCCCTGCGGCATCTCTCGCACTGCTGTGCACGCGTGTGTGCATAGCACTCCTCCCATCTCTGTCTGACCTCTCCATTTCAAACGAACAAAAAAAACTCTTAGGAAATCAGTTCCGTTTCCCCTATCGCCCGAGAAATGTGTGTACTCTAGAGTATCAGTAAACTAGAATATATGTATACCCGGTATCCGGGTACACAGGATATGTATTTCTATTGCTGGGTGAACGGTGAATACGCAGAGGGGGCAGTGGTCGCCAACAGTTGATGTTCTTAGTGTTCCGAGACTCTTTACAGCAGAATCCAGAAACGGTAACCAAGTGATGGTTGAATTGGTTAAACGACCCTCGTGGGAAGGATATAAGGCTAGCATGGAAATTAGCACCGCTTCAGGCCAGCGTATATATAGCTTCATATATGTCTCAGCAACGACAAAGGACAGAAAGTCACCGTGCATTGCCTGTGCTTGTCCCGAATGACTTCGAATGAAACCAGTTCACCCAATCCATCGGCGTCGTGAAGTTATCATTCCCATTGTTTCTGTGACACGTTCTCGCTTTACATTCACCACTCGCAGCATTGTCGGATGTCCGGACATGCGTACGGTGAGGATATTAAGTTCAAGCCGTCGTTCAGCCTCGAGAGGTTGATATTTTCCATCAGTTCGATGACGCACAGATACGAATATTCCATGATAAAACGTGATGTACAGACTGTTAGTACGTCCCAGTTCATACGAGATTGCTCGAAAGCTATATCCCGTTGCCGACAGGTTTTCACGTACCGGTCAGAACGTTGCAGGACCGGAGGTTAGAGCTTGCCAAACGAGGACAAGATTATTAGAGATCGGGTACCGTTCCAAGAATATTATGTGGTTGGTTGCTCTAGAGAGAATTGGGCGTTTGTTTCATATTCGTGGCTAAAATAACAGCAACGAGGCACTGTTTGGTTGATCGTGTGGTTTTGAAATACCAAGTAGGTACAGCACGGAACAGTGCTGGCAGACTGGTAGAACACGCGAACAGGCAGGGATGCTGCTTTTGTGGCCGGCCAGCGGTACATGGGCAGGGTATTTTGTGATTTCTCGTGAAATTACAGTTCCGGGCTCGGAAAGGAATGCGTGAGACGGGTCGCGCCTTACCACACGGTGCAAGCAGCGTACGCGCAGACGTCAACATCACGCATCTGAATGACCGGTATGTTGTCATGTACTTGGTCAATCTCTGACGCCCAAGCACCGAGGGCGTACGTACGTGTTTCAGGATGGCTTGAACGACTTTCGAGGTGAGTTCTTCGTCATCCTTTCACTGTACGAGGATTATGTACTTGATGTACAGCGTTATACGTTCGCCAACGGCGGAACGAAGACTCTCAGCTGTGTGTTGAGTACAATTTGTCCATGAGGAAGGGCCGCACCACGCAGTCACGGTGGCCGTGGTTGTAGTGCGTTAAGGGAGCCGTGCATTAAGGCATTGAACCCGGGATTTGTGGCTAAGGGACCGGTGCATTAGGGGACCGAGTCTGGGATTTTGGCTAGAAGACTGGTGCATAAGGGGATCGGGTCTGGGTATTTGGCGAGGGGACCGGTGCATTAGGGGGCCGCATGGAGCATTTTAGCTAGCTAGGGAGCTCGTTTGGTACGGGACCGAGAACTAAACATGGGCTATTGGTGTGCACTCGTTTGAGGTCCGACGTTCAAACTTTTTTCTTCGCGCGAAGAGTGTTCCGTTTTTTTCGGCGTGCCGTAGTCGGGTATAATATTCCATGATATGTATTTGTTTTTGTTATATAATCGTCGACGAGGCTGAAAAACACGCCAGGGTCCACTCACCGTTAGAAAACAGGCGATTGACGAGTACGATTTCATACTCAGTACTTTGGTCAATGTAGGAAAAGTGTTATGAATAGCCATATTTGGTAATAAACGACTTGAAGGATATTCCCAGACTGATAATAAGTTAACAAATGGCATCGCATGAATGCGGGACGATCGGAGTTGAGTAAAATTTTCCCGCGGAAAATATTTCCGGAACGAAAATAAGTCATATACATTCAGGGGTGCACGAAAAACAAAATCTGACACCACACAGCAAGTTTTGTTTTTGGGAAACCAAATATATGTTAAAACAAATATTTAGGCACCCTCCGGCGTATAGGGGGTTCATACCATACTAAATTCTATATAAAAATCAGACCATCCCTAAACGCAGTACCATATTATTTCCTATATACAGCAACTCCATACAAAACTCTATAAAACAATAGCAGGGGATGTTGGTGAATCGTCCCTGCATTCCCATGTGTAGGCAAGGCCTTCCCGGCAATGCCACACCACCCAGCGTTTCTGCTTGGAGATATAAACGAAGTCAGACCACCCACAAACCGCAGTACCATACTACTTCCTATATAAACTAAATCCATACTATAACGTATATACAAATTGGAAGGAGATGTTGGTGAATCGTCCCCGCATTCCCAAGGGTAGGCAAGGCCTTCTAGACAATACAAACCACCCAGCGTTTCTGCTTAGTAGGGATACAAACGAAGTCAGACCATCCACAAACCGCAATACCAAACTATTTCCTATATAAACCAAATCGATACTAAAACCTCCATAAACCAATAGCAGGGGATGTTGGTCAATCGTCCCCGCATTCCCAAGGGTAGGCAAGGCCTTCTAGACAATACAACACCACGCAGCGTTCTGTTTTCAATCTTGTTACGAGTGGCTGGTGTGGCGAGTGTGGTGGCGGTTCCCCAACTCCGACCCTCCCGACAGCAGTATCAACACATTCCTTGTGCAGTATGTTTGTGTAAACTATTGTGTACACAGGGTACACCCAAAGCCAAGCAGCAGTAGACGCTAGATACACGTAAATAAAGCAGCGCCTGCAGGCGTGTGAGAGACCAAACGAAAAACACACGGAAAACAAACAAATCCTCCAATAGAAGGGGGGGGGTCTGGGATTCAGGTCCGCGTGCCCCCCTGGTACATCGCATGAACGCGGCATGTTTTTTTCTTATTGAAGACCCCATGACATATTCGTACCGTTCAAATTCCCAAACTCCAACCACCGTATTTATTACTGATCTAGCAAATGCAGACATGTGCAATAACCAAACCGAGGTCATGTCGATTAATTCACGACATAATATTGTGTCAACTTCGAACCGATCGAAACAAAAACCAGCGCGGGAAACACCTCCTACCCAGTATATATTTCAATTGAACGAGACGCGCGTTTATTCCGGGCCGATCCAGTACGTTTTGCCAAATGACTTCGTACCAATCAATATGCCACTAGCGCGACGTAGGAAATGGACCTCGTAGCGATCAAACACCCCCCATCGATGAAGAGCACCACGGATGAGTTGTCCCCATCAACGTGAAACCAACGTTAGCCTGACACCCTCAGAAAAATAACTTACCTTGTCTATTTTATTAAAACCCCTTGAACTATTCCTACCGTCTAAACTTCCAAACCTCAACCACCGGATTCACTCCTCCTCTAACAAATACAGACATGTGCCATAACTAAACCGGGATCATGTCGATTTATTCGCAACATGTGTCAACTTCGTACCGGTGGAAACTGAAACCAGCGCAGGAAACACCTCATACCCAGTAGAATAGGGATTGTATCAAAGGGTCCAAAACAATAGAACCACGGATTCGATCAGAATGTCTTAGAATTGGTATCCCAGAGAGGTCACTTCTCTGCTTCGCTCCCGAAACCTCGTGAACGAACGAGTGCGTCGCGAAATTGTCGACAGCATGTCTAGGACTACCCGGGCGACACCGACCCTTCCGACCGACGCGCCCCTGACGGGCGTGACTGCCCCCAGTTCCGGAGTCGCTCGCGAGGTTGACAGACCCAAAGAACGCGAGCTTTGGAAACGTTTTCAGATCCGCCTAGTCCTCTGAAAGGCCGACGGGGACCTATCCTCCGGGAGACTTGTGAGCAGGCGTTATATGTTTACACACCACCGTCCCCTATTCTGAGCACTGTATCGGCCTGCGTACGTACGGAGCCGGCTAGCAAGGCTCACGCGGGAGTCGTGGTGCAGCTAGCGTCGCCAACCATGAAAGGGCTGAGAAGGAACGCTGGCGACTTGGTCAGGCTTACCGCCAGGTTGCAACCCCCCCTGGGTGCTAGTTGTGGTACGCTTGCGAACCTCTGCTTTATGCTTCCTGCTTATCACTATGCGGTGGAGCGCTGGTCGTGCATCTGGACTTGTGTGCTTCCTACCGCGAACTGCATCGACTTTCTTCGTAGTCTTTACAGCAGGCTGTTCCTACATGAGGAGTTCGTGGTCCTACTTGGACGTACGGGGCTCATGGTTCGCACGTGGCGTAGCTGTGTGCACCCCTTTTGTCTGACGTGGTGCTCTGGGTTACGGGCTTGAATTGTGCCTGGTAGCGATGTCAAACGACTCGCGCGCACGCCTTGTTATGCATTCCCGTTGCTGCTGAGTGGAGAAGTCGAGGCTGCACTTACTACATAAAAGAAGCGAACTCTTGGTGGCATTTAGTGGTTTATATGTCACCTTGATCTCACTGAATATCTCGATCTCATATGTATGGGGGCGCAATGCTATCATACGTGTATTATGATTACAGAATATACCATACGCTCGTGCTCTGGGCAGCCGACTTGAGTTGCTGTGCTTCCTCTCCTTTGCTGGTGACCTGAGTGGTACAGGAACATACTGTAGCTCTACTGCAGTACTGCTTGCGCGTCCTGCTGTACTCATATCGCACTCGTGTGTCGCAGTGTACCCTTCGGCTGTACGCTGCTCTGCTGTATCCTCTGTAACCTCATTCATGGTGATATCACATGAATGTTACGTACATACTGCAGCTGCTGTGGTCGTCATTGCATGGATCTCATAATGACTCTGTAGACACTGCATCCATGTACAACAAACGAACTCTTGGGCGTCCCTGCGTCATTTTGATCTCACATATTTCGGTCGACTTCACAGCCAACGTACTTGGAAGGCCGTGGAGTTCTCAATCTCACAGCTATTAACAGCGTGTTGGAAATGCGGCCTTTTAGCGCCCTAGTGTTTGTATACTTCGTATAAATTCAATGCGGGGCGGCATTCGTCATGCATGAGGCGTGACAGGGCTGATCGCACAGCCGGCCCATTCGTCATGCTGCCGTTGAGTTTTCTATTGGTCATATGCTATGTATTGCTCGTATATACCTAGTGCCAGTGTCGGGAATCGTTTTTCGGTAATTCTGTGATCAGTCTGCGATTATTGTACTTTAATCAAGGTACGACTGGGCCGATCTCACAGTTGACATGTAAGGCTCGTAAATACTGCTCCTTTTGTGTTGGGAAGCAGGTCTGGACCCCTTCGGTCATGATGAAACACGAGTCTTCCATCGTTGAAAAATATATGTTTTTCGTTTTTTTTACAGCAGCAATACCATTGGTGGTATAATAACACCATATCAGTAGACACTTATAAAACTCAAGAGAAGCGCTTATTTGAGATATTTTGCCTTTGAGCAACATCGACATATGCGTATTCACAGTTCGTGCGATATAAAACTGAATATGCCATTATTTTCCGTATGCAACTCGGATATGAAACTCGAGTTGAACATGTAATTTTGTTTTGACAGTCCTGCCCCATCAGCCCTTGGAGGCAGTCCCGGCCCATCAGCCGTCTCGAGCTTCAGTCTTCTGTGGCACCTATGCAGCATGATACAGCAGCAGAACAGTGTTTTACAGGGAGCAGGAGACAACTTTTTCAGATATTACTACCTGGTTTGTATATATCATACCACGCAGCGTCGCGGACCGCAATCATATGTTTCGGGCACACACGAGAATGACAAGAACACAACGGCGGCGGCGGCGGCGGCGGCAGCAGCAGCGGCCACGGATACTCGTATACCTGGTACCTGGCATGTGGCAGTACTTGTACGAAATTCGGAAAGTGTACGTACATATGATATGTACGAGGCTTTAAAATCTAGGCGCCAGAATACACTAGAAGCACCAACTACTTGGAAAACGTGTACCTGGTACATTTGTTTGGGCGTGGTCCGAGTCTCGCCTTAGACAGACCGTACGTATACCTGTACGTGCCCTGCGAAGTCGTCGCTAAAGAATGCGCAGGAGGCCCGAAGCGACGGATGACTAACCCAAACGTCTGATGGTGCCCCAACACGCCATGCTATTCACGCTACAGCAGCAGTACTCATAGTTTGTTGCAAGATGTCTCGAACAACTCTGCTTTGAAAAATCACCTTATCTCAGGATGGACCGCACCAGAACACATGGGAAAAGGCACAGCGCCGGACTCAGGTGATCGTCAAAAGCTTCCTCCTCCCCCTCTTCCTCTTCCTCGTCCTCCCAGCCCTCCTCCTCCTGGGGGCTTGAGGTACGCATGCAGGGGCAGGCACACCTTCCCTTCCTCGTTTGCGTTGCCTCGTTTTCGCCCCTGATATCACATCTACGCCACCCTTTCGGCCCTTTGCTCACGAAACAGAACAAATGTCGTGCGTTTTTCCCTAAAAAAAGAAGACAAAATATCGAGTTGGTGGCTTTTTCCACCAACCCGATATTTGTAGGTCGTGCGTGCAAAATATCGCGATATTACGGCCATACCTGACGTTGGTATTAGACTCGATAGTCGCTTTTATCGGAATATATTCGTCCATATCGCGATATTTTTGAGTTTTATATGTGTCTAGTACTCCTTACGGAAAACGGCATAGCTCCAGTTCTAATGCTCAGTATTTCGCCCATAGAGTGGTTGCAAAGAGCCTAGACCATGGTCAACATTCATTTGTGTCTCGGGAGGCATATCGATCAGACGCCTTGGTCGTCACGAAAAGTGCCTCTAAAGATGCACTTTTCGTTATCTTTGCAACTACTCTATGGGCGAAATACTGAGCATTAGAACTGCAGCTATGCCGTTTTCCATAAGGAGTACTGATATGGTGTTATTATACCATAAATAGTATTGCTGCTGTAAAAAAAACGAAAACAATATATTTTTCAACGATACAAGGGTAAGGAGGTTTAGCGGACACTATCCGGCTTATTGCTTCTGTTATTGCGGGGTGGCTGAGGCAGGTAGGTATCTTGGCGGTATTCGATCGACGCGTGAAGGTAAGCGCGGGGCCGAGCGCCGCCAATGATTAGATAGGAGACGAAGGTAAGCAGCTCACGTAGAGAGTTCTGCAGGCACATAGACAGTGGAGGTAAGCACTGGATAGGCTCCGCAGAACGGAGAGATGGAGGTACGCATCGCTCCTTCGTTGAGGGTATGTAGAGGCGAGGGGCAGTTAGGGTAGGGGTAAGCAGAGGCCCAGGGCCAGCAGATAAAAGAAAAAAACACACACAAAAGAAACGGGGTCGTTTGGGGAACGCCAGGTAGAGACTAGGGTATAGAGTACGGAAATAGGTAGCACCCAGACTGTCCACCGTGTGCACCGTGCATAACTTGGCCTCGCTCCCAGCTACACCACGAGTATAAATTATTACGAGACAGCTGAGCCCGGTAGCCACAAAGTATAGCACACCAGACGCGCGACAAAACAGAGCCACCGGAAACTCGCGACAGTAAATACAGTGCAGCAGAACCACCAAGAAATCGCGCCCGTACAGCGCGGTAGCGCTAAAGTAAACACAGTACAAATTAGGACCTTACAGCAGCAAACTGGCACAGGCGAAAGCACACCTTCGCCATGATGCCAGGTCATCTCTGTTTAATTTTTAATTCATTTTCGTCGGCCGCTCCCTACCTTAAACGGGACGCCCGATTTTGTTTTTTTTTCTCTTTCATTCTGCGCATCTCTACGATATTTCTGCGTCCGTTCCTCACCCCAGGCGTGACTCTCGAATTTTTGTTTTCGTCCTCCACATATTTACGAGTTTTTGCGACAGTGCATACAGTGCAGCAGAACCACCAAGAAATCGCGCTCGTACAGCACGGTAGCCCTGAAAAAATACAGTACAAATCAGGGCCTTACAGCAGTAAACTGGTACAGGCGAAAGCAAACCTTCGCCAGGATGCCAGGTCATCTCAGTTTAATTTTTTATTTGTTTTCGTCGGCCGCTCCCTACCTTACACGGGACGCCCGATTTTGCATTTTTTTCTCTTTCATTTCTGCGCATCTCTTACGAGTTTTCTGCGGCCGTTCCATACCCCAGGCGTGACTCTTGTATTTGTTTTTTCGTTCTCGCGCATATCTACGATTATTCTTGCGGTTGTTTTTAACCTCAAGCGTGACTCTCGATTTGTTTTTATTCCCGCGCATCTCTACGTTTGTTTGTGGTCGTTCGTTACCCCAGGCGTGACTCTCGAACTTTGTTTCCCGTCTTCGCGCATATCTACGATTATTCTTGCGGCTGTTTTTAACCTCAAGCGTGACTCTCGATTTGTTTTTATTCCCGCGCATCTCTACGTTTGTTTGTGGTCGTTCGTTACCCCAGGCGTGACTCTCGAACTTTGTTTCCCGTCTTCGCGCATATCTACGATTTTCGCGGCTGTTCTTAACCTCAAGCGTGACGCGAATTTGTTCCCAGGTTTGACGTGGTATTTGTGTCCCACAGGTCAGTTGCGTGGTCCCACGTACACCGTCGTCGAAGTTGACGCATTGTAATTTTCCTGCTGCTCCCGCTCCGACCCACGGCCCTCGCGCTACTCCGGTCTCAGTTCACTCGACCGCGCAATAGGTAGACACAAACAAAAAACGCAAACACAACCAATAAACCGAAAAACAACCAAGACATAAAAAGCAAAAAAAAGGGGGAAGAAAAAAGAAAGGGCGGGCGGACAGATGGATACTCGTTATTATGGTCGCCGTAGCGGCTCCCGTAGCCGCCCCAGACGCTCAAGGAGCAAGCGAGGACGTAGCCAATACAGGAGGGCCCAGGATGAGGGCCGTCACGACCGGGAGCGCCAGGGGCCCCGCAGGCACAGGCGGAGTCGCAGTCGCAGCCGTGACCGCCGTCGCAGCCACGACCGCCGTCACCGAAGCGCCACGCGGGACCATAACCGTAGTGGCAGCAACCACGCACGGCAACGTGACCCCGCGGGACGGGGGAAACCAATGCCACCACCGCCGCCGCCGCGGGGGGCGCGACAACAGCCGACCCAGCAGCAGGAAGAGGAGGAGGAAGAGGAAGAGGAAGAGGAGGAACAGGATCAAGCGCAGCAACTGCAGGATCAGCAGCAACAGCAGCAACACCAGCAGCAACAGCAACAGCAACAGCAACAGCAGCAGCAGCAAGCGCAACAACTGCAGCATCAACAGCAGCAAGAGCAGCAACAACAGCAACAGCAACAGCAGCGGCAGCAGCAGGAACAACATCAACAGCAGCAACAGCAGCAACAGCAGCAGCAGCAGCCAGCAACAGCAACCGCAGCAGCAGCAGCAGCAGCAGCCGCAACAGCAACAGCAACAGCAGCAGCAACAGCAACAGCAACAGCAACAGCAACAGCAACAGCAACCGCAACCGCAGGTCGTGCAGACACCGTGGCAGCAGCAGCCAGGGCAGCAACAGGCGCAGCCTCTGCTACAGCAGCAACACCCCAGTCACGCGTCGTACGCAGCCGATGCAGGACCGGCGGGTGGGATCAACGTGGGGGGAGGGTACGGTAGCACGGTAGGTCCACACGCACAGAGGTCATATCTGCCTCCAGCCACCACACTGTACGGCACCCAGCACGGAGGTGGGCACTTCCTGCAACCGGCACCAAGGATTTGGCAACGGAGTCCCTACACAACAACGCCGACCTCGGGGGGAGCACAGTGGGGACCACCCTTCATCACCCAGTACCCAGGGGCAATTGACAGTAACCCGAAGGAGGACCAAAGAGTAGTTACCAAGATAGTAGGTGATATGGGGGTCTCCAAGGGCCAGGATGCAATCGTGGGGCTGTTCGCCGACCCTCGTGGCCAACTCTCATGACGAAGTCATCCCGTCTGGTTCGCCGACAAGTTGGCAAAGATCATGGCGTCAGTACAGGGGTCGGTATGGACAATGCCAGTGGACAGAGAGTCGGTGAACGATATGAATCCCACTTGACCCCTAGCTAACGTACTGACCCCGCGGCGGCTGGAATGCTTCACAAAGCTAATCGCCGACACCCTTGCGACGCGGGACATGATTCGTACGCACACATGCATAGAGGTTGTGGAAGAAGGATTCTACCAGGTGCCATTCGAGGAGGTGACGGTGACGGAGTGGTGCCGGATACTCGTAGCAGAGGTATCTCCCTCCGGACAAGCTCAATAGAGGGCCGAGGTAGCTCTCGAAGAGATGACCCTCATGCAAGGGGAATCATGGCTGGCGGCAGCCCGGCGTCTGGTGCTGCACATGCGCACATGCGCGCGGTAACCGCAGACGAGACGAAGCCGCACGCATCGGAGGAACAGTACTCCTGGAGGTATGTAGCGGGCAAGCACGTCTCAGAGCTATGTGAGCGAGCTGTCATCCTCTTTTTTACCAGCGAATCGGATCGTAATGGGTTGGTAGCTCTCCTGGTCTAGATTGGCATAGTGATCAAACAGCAGCTCACGCCTATGCACGTGCACCCAGGCAAGCCGTTGTCGAAGTACATGGTGGTTCGCAGACGAGTGGCGCACGCCATATTCGACCGCCTAGTCAAAGCCCTGCTCAACAGGTGCAATCGGTACCCCATAGCGACAGCGCCAAAGGGGCGAAAGACGGATAGTATAGCAGCCCTCTCGCAGAGCAACCGACTGCCCATGACACGGAGCTCGCCACAAGGGTTTCCACGGAGGGAGGAACGCCGGGCAGGAGGCAGGCCTTCTACCAGAGAACCGGCTAGGGGTTGGAGGGAAAACCTAGAGGCTATTCGAGACAGTGCATGCGCGGCGCTAGGAGCGGCGGACCACGGGCAGCATTTCGAAGAAGAGGAAGAGGAGGAGGATCACACGACCGGCAGGCACCAGCCCCTCGCAGCCTTCTCCAATGTACGGGCACCCACCCCAGGGGCGCACGGGACTCCATTCGTGAGCCGAAAGGGGGGCAAGAACGACCGGTGGAATAAAAGGGGCCGAGAGGGAAATGATATCCCCGAAAAGTAAGAAGAGTTGCCGAGCCAAGACGCTGAGGACAGCGTAATCATCAACGCCCTGCGCCGCAAAAGGGTTTGTTTCTTCCACGCGCGCGGGTCTCCTGCCACCACCAGAGCAGGACCTGCTCGCAATGAGGATGTCGTTTCTCGCATGACGACGCCGTAGTACCCTACGGTCATTATCCTCGCAGGTATGCCGCGGGAGAAGGGCCTACCTCGGAGGTGGAGACCCGTATGCTCACGGCGCTTGAGATGCTGAGCGCGTATACAACCACAGACGAGGAGGTTGGCTCAGAGGTCAACCACTCCTGAAAGGACCCCCTGGGGAGCCATGCCCCGGGGAACAGCATTCGGGACGAGCAGGGGCAGGGGCCAGCAAAAGGAAAGGAGGAGGAGGGAGGGCCACAACCTCAGCCACGAGGCAGGGAATAGGTCAGGGCAGAGAAGCAGCAGACATAATATCATATTAGCTAACCTGGCATGCGTCGACAATGGGCCTGAGTCGGTGGTCGCCGGCGTCAGAAGAGACCAGGGTTTCCGGTATGAGGCATTGAACAGGTCAGGACAGGCGAACAGCAGACAGAACACGATCATACTAGCTAACCTGGCCAACCTCAACAAGTGGCCCAAGTTGGCAGTCGCAGACGACTCCAACCGAGTGGTAGCAATTGGTCGGGGGGCCAAACAGGTGTGGGTTCACGCGTTCGTGTGGCACCAGACGAAGACGAGCTGCCGCATCCCGGTAGAAGTGTTGGTCGACACAGGGGCGGGAGGCGGCAACTACGCTTCCGAGGCTTTCGTGCGATCGGTCGAACACAGTGGAACAGGGGGGCAGTCGGTGATGAGTTCGAGGGGGCAGGGGTGGCTGCGAGCAGCCAACCCCACGAGCAGCGCGACTCCTCCCTTGAAAATCGCGGCATCATGCGAGCTTCCGCTGGTGCTTCGCCCGGAAGACAGGTACGCAAAGTGTTAGTGAGAGTGGTACAAGACCTCGTGTACCGGCTAATCATTGGGGCGGCGTGTTTGAGGAAAAACGCAAGAGTTATCAGCTTTGCAGCAGGCGGGGGCTTCAAACCAGCGCCGGAATCGCCGTGGGTACCCTTCATATCGTCAACGAGCGGGTCTTCACCGAGGAAGGAAGGCAGTGGGGCGGTGGGTTGGCGACCGGCGAGGAAACCGGGAAATACAGAGGCCAAAGCAGCAGCCATCACGAAAGCGGCAACGTGGGAGCACTTCTGCGCCGTCAACCCGTCCGGAGAGCAGGAAAAGCCGGACGAGATAGTCGAGCCAACCATAGAGCCCAGCGGAGGTTCAGTGGCCTGGGAGGACGACGGGACCCTGCAGTGGGAGTGGCGGCTAGCCCAAGAAGCGGTAGTGCCGGGCTTCGTCAGCGTACAGGTGGACGCATATGCTAAAGGGGTACAGCCACAGGATCTACAACTGGTGGTGGTGGAGCCAAACCGACCGTACGACATGGAATTGGTGGCGGAGATGGGTGTGACTCGGGGGGCACAGTGGTGGTACCCGGGAACACCGCTACATGCAAGGTGATCAACCGGTCCAAGGCGTCGTTATCTCTCAAACATGGCGGGGTGGTGGCCCGGATTTACGCAGTCAACACGAGCGACAAAGAGCGTATAAAGAGGCGGAGTCGGCAGCCTAGTTCAGGCAGCACCACACGCGCTACCAGTGAAGAGGGAGAGTGGAGGTGCGGGCGAGGTGGATTTATTGCAGGTCAACATGGCTCAGACGAATACCGTCGTGAAAGACGCCTTCATGAGCTTGCTGGAAAAGTACCGCCCGGTATTCCAGGCAAACCAAGAGGTCGGCGCGGCTTGCAACCGGTCCAAAATGCGGCTGCCCTTAGTGAATGGTAATTGCATACCTCATGAAGCGAAGCAAAGAAGGTACTCACCGGAAGAAACCACAATGATCGAGAGCGAGATACCAAAACTGAAGGAGGCAGGGGCGATCCGTAGATCACACTCGGCCTGGGCGGCCAACTGCGTCGTCGTGATGAAGAAGGACGGAACGGCGAGGGTGTCTCATGACTTTAGAGTGCTGAACGGCTCGACGGTATCGCACAGCGGTGGGCTAGGCAAACTCGGCAGCATCTTTGACGGTATGAGGGAGTCAACATGCTTCACCTCCATCGATCTAACCTCGGGGTCCACGCAGCTCGAAATAGCCGAGGAGGACAAGCACAAGACCGCCTTCCGCGACGCACACGGGGAGCTGTGGGAATTCAACCGGTGCGGGTTTGGACTGAAGACCATCCCGTCAGGCTTTGCAGCGTACGTGGGAGAGGCTCTGGGCCCGCTTAAGGGAAAGGGGGTGGAGAACGGTTTGGACGACATCATCATCCACACCAAGGCCGTACACGGGCATGTGGAGCTGCTGGAGAAAGTGCTGGAAAGGCTCCAACGGTTCGGGCTATCGGTGAACTTGCCAAATTCGATATGGTGCGCATCCCAGCAGGAGTTCGTCGGAATGGTGGTCAGCAGGCTGGGCGTCCAACCTTCGGAGACGAACATCCAAGCAGTGGCCAAACTCTCCCGAGCCAACACAGTCGAAGAGGTGAAGGCGCTCTTGAGGATGGGCAGCTACCTCAGACATTTCGTGAAGGGATACAGCTCGATTGTGGCGCCAATATCGAACCTTCTCTGGGATAAACGGTTTGCGTCGAAGAGAGGGAGGCAGTTATTGGTGCCGTGGGGGAAGGAGCAGGATATGGCTCTGGCAGAGTTGATCGAGGTGCTCACGTCGCCACCGGTCCTGGCGTTGCCGGATTGGGAATCGCCATTCCATCTGCATACCGACACCAGCGAACTCGGCGCGAGAGCCGCGCTCACGCAGGATGTAAGGGGCGGCGAGCGAGTTATCGGGTACGCTAGCCACCGATGGTCGAAGACGGACGTCAAACGGTCAGCAACGGAACGAGAGGTCGTGGCGGTGTTGTGGGCGATACAACAACACCGGCCGTACTTGTGGGGGAGGAAGTTCTTCCTCCTTACTGACTGTTCGGCGCTCCTGTGGTTGGTCAAGAGCCAGACCCTACCGGCGAAGCTCCATCGATGGGCGCTCAGGCTGATGGAATACGACATGATCTTACTGTGAAGGCCGGGAGTACAACACCGCTTTCCTGACGCACTGTCGAGGTTGTCAGTCGGCGACGTACCAGGGGCGGACGTAGATGAGTCTTTTCCGGACAACTCGTCCACCCGGACCACGTACAGGGGGCCTCAAGAACCTGTGTTCGACTGAGTACTGCTCAGCGATCTGGGAGTAGAGGAGGTGAGTAGACCCACAGGAACGGATGTCGGGGTAATATCCAGCGTGATATTCACACCGGGCGGGGTCAAGATGACGCCGACAAGACCAGGGAGGATGCAGATGGAGAGGAGCTAGGAGCGAACCAGACAGAGGTCACGAGGGTGCTAGAGGAAGCTAAGGGCGGGCTGGAAGCTTGGCTAGAGGGATTGTATGCCTTGTTCGGAGGGGACTGGGCGCACTTGCAGGTGACGCCCGCCGTGACCCGATCGGAAGCGGGGATCCTGGCGATAAGGGTGGAGGGTAAACGGACGCCAGCGACGGTGGCGGGCCCTACCGCACCCGAGATGCCGGGCTTTCGGCAGTCGCCGCCGTCCCCGCCGACACCACCTCTGGGAACAGCGCCCTCGCCGCTGGTGGGGCCGCCTCCACGGCCGGGGGAACCGGCGGCAAGTGTAGAACAAACGGCGCCGCTCGATCCCATGATAAGCCGCGTAGCGGATACGCTCCGCCGCAATCCGTTTAGGCTAGCACAGCATCAAAGAGAGGACGCCCGGTTAGGTCCCGTCGCGGGTAGGCTGCGAGGAGACGACGACAGGCAGACGCCGGAAGGAACGGCCAACTACGTACTCGACGACAACGACCTACTTTTGGGTGCCCCTCCCGGGGAGGAGTCGAAGTTGGCCATTCCGAGAGTGCTGGTACCGGAGATGCTGGCGCTGGTGCACAGCACGTACGGCCACCCGGGGGTCGCACGGACCCTCTTGTTGACTAGGGCTAAGTACTGGTGCCCGACAATGGCTCGGGATATCAGGGAATACGTGCTGTCCTGTGGGTGCAGACGGAGTGAACGGGCCTGGAGCCAACGTGTGACGATGATGCCAGATCGGCTGCTTTGGCCGTGGGAAGTGCCCGAGATGGACCTGCAAGACACGAGGAAGGTCTCCAGCGCCGGAAACAGGTACTTGTTGGTAGTGGTGAATAGAGCCAGCAGATTCCTGTTCGCATACCCGCTAGGTTCCAAGGACTCCGTGGGTGTAGCACGGAAGATCTTGGAGCTTATGCTCACATTCGGGGTGCCAATGTCAATCCAAAGCGACGCCGGGGGGGAGTTCACGACCAAGGTAGTCGCCCACCTATGCCAGTGGCTGAAAGTGCCCCTCGATCACGGCCCCGCGGATCACCCCCGCAGTCAAGGGGCCGTGGAAATGATGGGGGGGTGGCTCCACGACGTGATGTCGGAGCTGTGCAAGGGATGGCCCGGGCTATGGGACGAGTACGTCGAGGCGGCATGCTGGATCCAACGCACGACGCCAGACCCGAGCCTACCCTCGGGAGGAACGCCTTTTCGGATCCTGTTCGGCCGCGATGCGCGGACGAACCTTGACGCCCTCACCCTGGTGCTGGACGGAGACTCCTTCCGCACGGGGCTCGACAAATTTCGTGGCGGAAAGGCAACAGACGTTCTTGGAGCTGAGAGGGATACTCAGGCGGCGGCAGTAAGAAACGAACCGAAGAAGGGCGCGACACAACGCGGCAATCAAGAGGAGTTCTTCCGAGGAGCAGGCGCGGGTGGGAGACATGGTCTTGATAAAAGAGGCGGCCAGCAAACTCGGAAGGGAAGGAATCCACGCGACGCTGGCGCAGGAGCATTGGACCGGGCCTTGGCGAATCACCTCCATCGAGCAGCCAGGTCTGAGCTACCAAGCGACTATGAGAGGCCGCCGGATCAGGGGAAGGTTAGTACCTGCAGCCATCATGAAGACCTTCCATGAGCGGCCGGAGCACCTGAGGCACGATTTCGAGGACGAATTCGCGCACTTGGCCTGTGGGGCGGACGTAGCACTGGGTCCTCGACGGTGGCAGTGCTGCTGTACACCCTGATGGATCGAAAGGCAGTTGGGGAGCCAGGGAGCACGTGGGAGTGGCACTACAGGGGCCGGTAACAAAGCGGAACGGAGTCGGAGTGGCTTGAGGAGGAGATCAGAGATAGCTTCACCCCGTTGCAGCTGGACGTTTCCACGCCCTATGGGAGACATACAAGGACCCGGACTGTCGCCCACGGCCCAAGCCGGCACCGCCAAAGGGGAAGCGGGACACAGAGTGGAGTGCACGGGCGATACAGGACTTCGCGGTGGGTACGCAGGTGGGGCGGCCGTTCGAAGGCATCGACGGAGTATGCAGAGTGGCCGTGGGTCAGGTATATGACTTTAAGGTACCGTACAGGCTGGTACGGTACCCAGACGGGGACTGGGAAGAGCTCAGTCGCCGCCAAATGGACACCGGGGTTCGGGAACGCCAAGCCCATCCGTACAAGGGATGGCCTTCCTCTGCGGCAGCGAGCACCCTGCAGAGAGGATAAGCTGAAGGCGTAGGAGCCGCGTCGTGCGACGCGGCGAGGACCGCCCGGAGCCGAAGATAGTTCAGCGGCGAGCGGATAAGGGAGGACGCAACAGCCAGTTCGTCGGGGAAATGGAGGAGAAGGGGCCCACGCTGTTACCGGGTATGGTTCGAGATACCCGTTTTACGCCGACGATAGGTTTGCGTCGGGCAGGGCGGTGTTACAGCGCTACGGACCCTAGGAAGGCGCCAGAGAGGCGCCAGGGTATTCTGTGATGCACGTCGACTGACCTGACCAGTGACGTACAGAGGGTGCACCGTGTGAGACAGCGATATAGCCGTAGGAGGGCTCGCTGCCGTAGCGGTGTAGGTATACAGTGTGCCAAATCCCGGCGTAGGAGGGCACTGTCTGGGTTGTGGAAACCCCGTATCGACCTGTGTGGTCGATATCGGGGATCCGTGGCTCCGCCTAGGGTTTATAAACCCTACTCAAAGCACGAAAGAAACCAGTCAAACTACCCAAGTGTCCACCCCAGTGCCCACACCTGTTTACATACCGTGCATGAGCATTGGCCTACCACTTGCCTATCTGTCAATCCCGCTACACCTGTGTTGTGGGACACTAATCACGGCTACGCGGTATCTGCCAACTCGAGGACATCTCCTCGCGGGACTCTCTTAACGAACAACAACAGCTGGCTACCAAGGTGAGCCTGTTCCGGATAGAGGTCAGAAGGAGCCTAAGCTGTAACAAAACAAGTAAATTATGTTTCTTCTTTATATTTACTCCACCTCCCGTACGAGTATATACACTCTGTTGTTGTTTATTTTGTTTGTGAAAAGCGTCAGCTGTGAGAACGACCGATTGAGTGGTTAAAAATCGAAGTTGCATGTTCTTTACCTCCCTACGAGTACTAGTATGTTTATGTTTTTCGATTGGCAACTATTAGCCATCATTTACGAGGGAAAAACCGAGCAGAAAAAACGCGCACGTCATCAATATGAAAACAAGCGCACGCCATCAACATAAACAAGTATTGCTTTTTCTGCTTTTTGTTCATATCATATTTGTTTGGTTACATGAAAACAAAGCTCCGGTGCTGTTGGCGTTCGTGCTTACGCTTTTTACGCTTGCTTCTACTCCTGCTGCCGGTGTTGCTGCTGTCACCACTGTTCATACGATGCTGTCGGTGTTGCGCATACTCCGCGTCCCTACGAGTAAATATTCACTGCTTTTGCTAAGGTTTTACTGGCATGGTCTTCTGCGATCGTTAGACCGCATCATCACACGTCGTCAGCATGAAAAAATGAGTAAGTGCTGAGTCAATGATGCTACTGCCACCACGTTGCTTTTGTTGTTGCCCATATATAGTTTTTTTCCCTACGTATGCTCTGATTGTTTTGTTGAGTGTTTGTATTCGCATGGTGCTTTGCGATTATTAGAACACAGTACACGTCGTCAATATAAACAAACCAACTGTTGATGCTGCTGCCACCACTGCTCGTGTTTGTACGGTGTGGCTGTCGTTGCAAATACTATATAATTCCTTATTTGATCGATCCTCTTTTGTCCACCAGTGGTGTATCGCGTGTCGGATTCCGACAGTATTCAACTACACCCAAGACCAATCAATGCGCATATTATTACAAACTACTCATACAACGCCACGCGTATCATATTACTCACCTCTATTTTGTTCCCTGTTGACCTACGTAGGCCTTACACACCGGGTAAAAACGACTATGGCGCTGCCTACGTAAATATTACACACCGGGGTCAGACCACATTCTGGCGCCACCTGCTTATTACACCTAACACAAAAGTCCAACCCGTTTTCTTGCGACACCTACTTTATCCTGATATAACGGCTACTCTTAGATAAAATACAACTTCACCTTTTCTTACTCAAATATACAAGTTATTTTTGTCGCCTTTGGGCTATTACTCGAAATGCAGCATTTAACTGCAAATTGCAGCATAGCACAAAGCTGACTAAACATATTGTACTTGTGTATAGAAACGGCCACTCCGAAGGAAAGCCTTGTATATCAAGTATATATATTGTGAAGATAAAAAACGAAGACACCGATCAACTCGTCTCCGTACAAAGTTAAAACACGCAAGGCTTACGTATCTACTGAACAAACCTCACCAGCTATCAGTTTCCCTTCGTCCTCGGTAAAAACCCATTGTATTAAAACAGCAAGCTCTAAACATTCCTTACTTATCCAAAGTACAAGCTTTACGAAGTGTCAGTTCGTTTTCGTACGGAGATGGAAATCTCTGATCATATTCAGAGTGAAAACTAGACTTACTGTCCGCTCTTCTTTGTGCTGAGTGTTAAAATACGTACAGAGTATCCAGAAAACGACCTTAATGCTTAGGATGTTCATTTGTGTTGGATAACTGCCAGTTCGTGTACAGGGTATACTTATCCAACCTTCAACCAACGCCTTCTGGTAGTTCGTCTTCGTACTGAGTGAAGAACATGTAGAACGTATCGTTTGGTTTACTGCATTTTCGGTTTTGTTGACCACTCATGGGTTGTGCGTGTTCGGAACGATATGTAGCACAAATGCAAAGAACAAGACCGAAAATCCAGGTCATATTGTCCTTGTACTAAGTCAAAAGAAGTACGACTCACGAAATAAATGAACCAGTCATACAGGCCGTTAGCTTTTCTTCGTGCTGAGTGAACAACCTCTAAACCTTACTATCCACAATATACAAAAACAAAGTCAAACAAGCAGTTAGTTCGTGTTCGTACTTGGTAAATCACATTCGAATTCATTGTAATAACAAGAACACCTAACACGTACTACGCGTTCGGAAAGATCAACACACCAAAAACGAAACAGACTAAACACGTACAAAATACGTATCAATGAATCAAACCACACTCGCCGTCAGTTTGATCTCGTCCCCAGAACAAACATTCTGATCGAATTAGCCGTGCGACCTCTAAACATGCCTACCTGATCCTAATCACAAGTTTCACTACCGTCAGTTCGTTGGAGTACCATTTAATAAGTGGAAAACATGCACAACGCATATATCTGCAGTAAACACATTGCCGCCAGTTTTGCTTCGTGCTGAATGAAAAATATACAGATATTACAAAAAAACAACATGGAACTTCGTAAACCACCACACCGGCGACTGTCTACTAGTGCGCGTTTCCTGTCGAACGTGACTCGCGAACAACCCTGTGAATACTGTTGGCGTCGTGACACCTCAAGCCAGACAGACTGGCCCTCTATACCATTTTCAAAGCGTTTTCGTTTGCTTCCGTTTCGTTCGTTCATCACGAAATCACCTTTGCTTTCAAGCTCATCTCCCACTAGCTATCACTTTGTATGAACAACAGGAAAGGTGCTTGCATGTCTTCGTGTTCGTCCATAAGAGAGCAACACACTACGTTTTGGTCTCCTTTACCTGCCACATGAACGAAGCGTCCATGTATTTGGATAGGGTGCGCCTGGGTACAACATGTAGTTGTGATTGTGAATTGTAATATTATCATTACACGGCGGTTCGGTCAGCACGCTTTTTCAGAGTCTACGGTTCCACACCCCCTTTCGGGAAAATCGATAGGTGCCGCATCCCACGTCAACTTGCCGCTGTCCACTCGGATATAGCTCGTGGTCTGATACACAGTAGTTCTTCGCTGGCGTCAATTGAGGGCGCTAGTGTTTTGTCTCGAAGCAAGATTAGTCGATTACGAAATGTCGGGATTGTTGCAGTCTGTAGATAAGCGTGATTGTTTGGCCTTATCGCGGCGTGCTCATAAATCGGGTGCACACGCTACCGAATGATGTTGTCTTCGTTGAAAGATAGGACCAGGGCAACGACAGATATATCATTGTTTGGCGAAAATCGGTTTGACTGCCGGGGCTCCTTGACTGGAAAACTTCCCAATATCGCCGGAACATCCATTGGGCTTGAATCCATGCTCATTGCATACTACGGCCAGAGGGTTGCTCTTGCGAAAACTTCCCTCTCTGATATTTTCAGGTTAGGTGAACGCGAAAACGTAGGTGTGCCTCTCTGTGGGAAAATGCGCCATACACTTTCACACTTGTGATAAAAACGAAATAATTACGGGTAGACACTTTGAATTTGTACGGTTTTCCTTGGGGGCTTTCATGTCCATACCCCGCTGGTAACGTTTCATACCGCAACATGCACACGTGTGCATACACTAATGAAGCCCTAACGGACCCTAACGGCGTGGTTCGAAAGGTTGTGTTTCATGGCAAGCCCGTTTCCCCTATGTTTGTGGGAGATTCAGACTACCCTGTTTTTGATGGACGACTTGCCCCACCGACCATAACCCATCTGAGCCGCTCCAGAACGACGTAATTGTACCCAACTGTGAGTGATAAAGTGTGTCTACAGTCAACCTGCATAGCAGTCGACTTTGATCCAATGTTGCACAATAATCGTAAATGGTTACCCTGGGCTAGGCTTCATAACATATGACCTCGCGCAGTCGACAGGGTCTTCCATTGTAGTCTCCCTTATGGTCCCTCGCTTGTGGTTGGACCTCGTCATGGGTACGCCCGACACCCGTTTCGTTCTCCTCGGGTTCCTTCTGTAGACCTTTTGATTGCTGATGATAGCCAATGGTATCAAAATCTCCGTTTCTCCCTCAATAAACTCAGGGAGCACATATCAATTAAAAGAAATAACCCAAACAATACGGCCTGTCTGAACATATCTGCAACCACGGGAGGTGAACGGGGGTCCTCGATTAACGCAACAATCATAGCGCGCGTGAACGCACCTGGCAATCGTGGGAGGGAAGTTGGGGTCCTACTACCACCGCGCCTGAAGCATTTACCAACAAAGGGGGAAGAGCAGGGGTCGCACCACTGTGGTAGGATCCCCGTTCATCGTTAGCAGATACGTCTATGCACGCCATATGCACGCCATAGGGTTTGTGTTTTTCGTGGGTTGTTTATTGCTTGAAGCATTTGGTCCGCTCTTCATGACTTCAATACCTTTCACCAGCGCTGTTGGCATCCATTCTATGTTGTTTCGTTGCCGGATTCGCGTAGGCTGCAGAGGTCTGACCCGTTTTGGTCATGCATGTTATAGATAGGCTTGGAGGTGGGGTGTGAAGTGCCACAGCTTCGACTCACACCTTGGAAATATTAGGCATTCATTTTCTACCCTCCTGAGGTTTTATGCATCTGCATAAACCGCCCTATAATGTGGGTTTGTGTCATGACATCCCCATTTTCTCTCTGATGTCGTGGAGGTGGTGCTATTCACAACAATTCCTTTCCGGCGAGTTTATAGGGGTCGTCAGACGACAAAACAGCAGGGATGTTTTCAGGACAACACCAGGTAGCAGAACACCAGCTACACAGCCGCACAGTGTCACAGGCAGCTGCTAAGCACACCCGGGATCCATTTGGTTTGCGTTGTTAGGCTCCGTCTCGTATTCTCGTCCTGCGACGCTGTTGTTGTTGTGCTCACTGCGATCTGCCACGCTCACTCCGTTTCGCAAATGGGAACCACCCGAACTGCGTTCTTTGTTTGGGCTCCGTGACGTGTTCTGAGGCACTTGTGTGTTTTCGTTGTGCTGGATTATCGGAGGTCATCGCTATTTTGGCATGAGAGCTCGTCTTGTGACGTTAATGTGCTACATTTCCACCTTTTCGGTGTGTGGGTGTTTTTTTGCTAAGGTAGGCAAGCGTACGAGAGCGGTATAGTGCTATACGACTAGGCGAGAATACCGTGCGTACTCATGTGCGACTCGATGGTACTAATAGTGCCGCTGCTTAGCTTTACACCTATCTCCCTACAGTTTTGTGACGCCTATCCACCAACAAAGCCGATTGGGTTTTGTGTTGGTTTCTGTTCGCTCGCACCTTCCTTCATCGAACGCAAGTTCGTGCGAACGACTACCATCCTGCTGCGCGAGTTCCTACGTAGCGGTACATATACTACAGTACTATACTTTACCCACCTCTGAGTATTCATCTGAGCAGTACAGGAATGGGAACATGATATTCCTACCCAATTCTGGGTGGTCAAGTGTGGCAGGATTCGACCTGTAGGTACAGTCCGTCTCACGTTCCGTATAATCGTATTCGGTTACTAATCGTATTCGGTTACTTAGCCAGAATTCGTATCACAAGTTTGTCCCTGAGCAAGGTGAGTGTGCCCTACAGCCGAGATACGATAAGCCGGGGGCAAATCTCTTCAGAGCTGCACCTTCGACTTAGCGGATAAATAGCCAGGAATGTGTAGGTAAATGCTTGCAATGTGGCAAAAGGTTGCGTAGTGCTTGTCTGGACCTGTCCCGGGGTTCTGTTCCATAGGGGTACCTGCTGTATCCAATCTATAGTTTCGCTTTAATTCGACGGTATATTATCACGCTTCTGATGTACAAGTGCATACATACCTTTGGCTTGACTTTTCAAGCCTCGCTCGTGTAGTGTCTCCTAAATGTCCTAAACATGTTAACTTTTGATTAATTCACAGACACTCAAATCGTTGGTTAATTAATTTCAACCGCCATACAGCCGTAGACATTGATTCGTTTTGGGCGTTGTGTCTTAGGATCTTGAATAACGCGTCAAACGGGGGCAGTCTGTTTTAACTTAAAACTTCGATCAGAACGTCGAGCACTACAACGCGAGCCTACCTGGGCCTCTAGCTCGACCGTCCGTAGCGTCTTACGCGGCCACAGCAGAGTGTATATACCAATCAGGAGCTCCGTAACGTTAAAGCTTACTGCTGCTGAGCACTTTCGTTTCGTGATGCAAACACAGCAATCCCTTCGCTCGCTTGAAGATCCATGAGCCGCAACACCTCCTAGAGACTATACTGAACAAGCTATACGCAAGCTATACGTTAGTCGGGAGGAGGTCTGAGCATTAGAACTGGAGCTATGCCGTGTTGCGTAAGGAGTAATGATGTGGTGTTATTGTACCAGAAATAGTATCGCTGCTGTAAAGTAAAAGGAAACACATTTTTTTCAAAAGAATCGAGCTCTCTCTCTTTTTGTTTTGACCGAAGGGACTCCTTCAAGGCATACTTTCTACCTGGTGTTATTTTCGAGTAATAGGAATGTACTCTGAACTCGGGATACGAAGAAAGGCCGCCTTTAGTCAAGAGGGGATGTTTGAGGTTGGCTCGCGGTGCTTTGTAACTAAGGAGGTCAGGGTACCTGAAGCTTGTTTCACACTCGGTTCACCGGCATATTCCGCTACCGCCGAGGTCAATATTCATACATATGAATTCCGGTAACTGGTTCGTTTTGTCCTTCAGGGGTACATGTTCATATATACCCCCGCTGGCGTTTGTTTATGCCTAAAAGTGAAACCGTACTCGGACAAATATATATCTCTACCGTCTGCGTTTCATTTTCCGCGAGAAGAGCAAGGTGTACCTAAGTCGGGACACGAGCAGGCGGTAGCTACGAAGGCCTGTTTGGTGTAGTCACGGTGTGCTCTTGAATCGGGGCATTCACGCAACCGAACTTGGTTTCATACTTCGCCCGCTCATAGCTTATTCGTGCTTGTGGTACAATACTCCACGCATACATGGTACGTACATATATCGGTTATCGGGAGCTGATTTCCCTACGTACGTCGCTCGTGCGCATACAGTAGTTCATACATCAAAATCAAAATACATGCAAATATTGCCTTGTACTATTTCGGAGGAAGAACAATGTTCTGTAAAGCCGATGTACCAAAATAAGTAGTTAGTCAAAAGAAGAAGGAGAAGAGGTTGCTTAGGTTTTCAACAGCGTATTCTTGGACCAGCGTACCCACGCAACCTATTGTCGTTTCCCACTGCGTTCGGTGATGTGTCTTGGCATTGAGATATTGAGCGTGATATGTATGATATGTATACCTTCTACAAAACATTTACTGCGTCGGGAGAACACTTCATGTAATGACACTGAGCCGTGGTTATACTACTAACTCAAACAACTATGGGGTAGAAGAAAATCCCTGGTGCATATGTGCGCGTATACGAGGCGTACATAGAAAACCGTCAAACTCTGAAACGAAAACGAACATATTATAGAGTAGCATTGAGTAGTGGCAATCGACTAAACACGAGCGACTAAACCGAATCGTGGCAAACCTCTACACACGCAAACAAATGTGCGTTTCCTCTCGGAACAACCGAAACACCCCAGCGTCGCCTTCGCTGTCTGTGTCTGACCCGGACGTTTCACGGGTAGGTGCAGTACACCTGGGGGGGCATGCTGCAGCATTTATCTGTGATACCATACCGTTACCCGTGACGCCCGTCCCAATCGTACCACAATGTATTTCAATACGAAACGAATAGGTATTCATAGTTTATGTACGACCATCTACTCTGCATGTAGCTTCTTCTGCGTAGGGTAAATGCCCTACAATATCATACGGTTTTGAAACGTGTCCAAGACCGTTTTGAAACGTGTGCAATTTACTCACGTCGGTGTCGTGGCTTGACAACAAGCCACAAAAACATCAACAAACCACAACAACAACAACAACAACAACAACAACAACAACAACAACAATAACAACAACAGTAACAACAACAACAATAACAACAACAATAACAACAATAACAACAACAATAACAACAACAACAACAACAACAGCAACAACAACAACTACATCAACAACAACAATAACAACAACAACAACAACAACAACAACAACAACAACAACAACAACAAGTGTATTGGCCGACAGCAAAGCGCTTCTGCAGCGCTTGCGCCTCGACCGCCAACGCTGCCCTTGTTCGGCTCTCTCCAGCGCACAAATACATACATGTACTTTTAGTTGTAGTACTGTGGCATAACATCAAGCAGTGGATGGTCATTTGAAGAGTCTGAAACATTTGGGTCTTAAGTTTCAAACCAGTACCGAGGGATGAATTACTTAAAACACCATTTTCTGGTGTTGCGTGCGTAGTTTAGCATGGTGTGCTCACCGGGTGTACAGCAGTGTACAATTCCTTCGCTCGTTTACTAGCGTGTGCCCAAATATTACAGCAATGTCGCCGGTTACTGTATGTTCCGCCCAGTATATACTCGTATGGTGGAACGCTCCAGGGAGTGCAGGATACGGTTATAGTGTCGTATCATATGTCCTGTGAACCATTCCCGGTACCTGGCCAACTGGTACGTACAAGTCAGAAAACGAAACACAAACGACAATACCCACGGGATGTCAGACCCCAGCTGATATGCTGCTGTACTTTGGTCAGGTATATTCTCCCGAGCTTTTATCAAGCGTACCCGCCAACCTGGACTTGTTCCGGAATCAAGTACGTAGCTTGGCTACACAACAGTGGAGTCGTGGGATATTAGCGTTGATTGTTCGCGACGTGTATGACATTGGACGGCGTTAAAACGGTTATACAGTGGGTACCTCAAAGTATAATCGATCAACCCTTTTAGGTGCAGGCGTGTTGTTCTTGTCGTGGTGCGTTTTGGCGCGCTTGAAGTCACTTATATCTGATGAAGTTCGCGATACGGCTCAGCCGCCTGTCCACGCGCCGAGGCGCCACGAGTGGAAAGACGAAACCCACGACTTTGGCGGGAGCCGATCATTTGTCAACAGTTCCCTGCACGGTTCCTGGTGTGATATACTGCGAGGAATACGCATCGCCTTAACACTATACAGTAATAAGATTAGGTGTATGGCTAATAGTCACCAACCCATACACTTCTGCTGCCGTCATTGCCCGTTTCGCGGGAAAGCTCTAGAGTTGCCTGCGCAAGCGGTCTAAAGGATGACAGCACAAACCAGCGTGTTGTTAGTAGCACACACGGTGCACGGACGGATGAGCTACACCAGGTACCGCGTGACGATGGGCAGTATATAGTTCAGGGTTCTTACGAGACTGTCTATAAAAATACACCGCCTGTTCTCCACGCACCCCTAGACTCCCGACCATCGGTCAGATGTGTTCGCGTGCTTCAGCAGGGGAATCGACTATGAGGCGTAAAGCCAAGGCGTGCTTGACGTGGACATGTATTAATATCTCGTAGGTCTGTCTAACTCCCGTTGCCCGGTGTTAACTGGACACCCGGTCTCACAAAAGTATTTCCCTCTTTATTCCTAACGCATCCTAAAATCAATAGGTTTCCTCGCTGGACATCATCTGCGTTCGGAACCATCAATGGCTATGCCCATGGGGACTAGAGTGGGCATATGCCTCCTGTTAGCTTCCAGGCTCGCCTGGGCACGGGTGAGCCCCGCCTAACCGAGAGAACCCCCTCTGCCCGCGATGACACCCGCAGCCCTCGTTTTTAACCCGAAACGCCATCATGTCTCCCATACGTGTCCAAGCTACGTATCTGGTATGCTGCGTTCGACTGTTCTACGTTACAAACTCTGGTGGACACTTACTTGTGTGGGACTCGAAAGGAACCAGAAAACCCGGGTAGCTGCGTTTCGGCATCCCATTCCACGCTGCACTCTGCGCCACACACCGTGGATCTTATTGTGGTGCATCGCTGTTCTTCTCCTGCCCCTCGCTGTGACACACCCACAACAGATCGATCCCAACGCCGGTGGTGGCCCCTTCGGCGGTGTCCCTGCAACTGTTCCCGGCCTGATTGAAGCCGAAGAGTTTGACGTAGGCGGGGAAGGCGTCGCTTACTCGGACACGACTGCCGGCAACATCAACAATGTAGGTGGAAGAGTGTTGTTGGCGGGCTAGTAGATGTAAGGTCGCCGAACATGCTGCCGCTGGTGGTACGACGCATAAGGAATGACGCGATAGCGTGTGATATACTACTACCATTGTCTTCAGCTAAGACGAGGTCCTTGGCCGGATACAAGTAACAGAAAGGCTTCCGACCCGTGGGTCGTATTCGACCAGAATCCAACACAAATACACTTGGGGTATGCTGCAGAGGTTCGCGATCGATGCACTCGGTATGTATAAAACTGTGGAGTTTACCACGGCAGCAGCATTGTTAGGGTTGGCCCTACTCTCTGTATGGGTATACCAACTTTGAGTGTCTTGGTAATGGCGTCGGGAGTATTTTGTGGTCGGGGTGCTGCGTTGGGACATCCACGAACCGATGCAGGGAGAACACGTATGATACGGGTGTTTCCCGAGGGAGTTCTGGTCGACGGGTATCTTGAACTGAGGAGCTACAGTAGGTCGTATCACATTTGTGCCGCATAGTATGTTTGGTTAAGCTGCAAGGCTGTGGGGCTCTTCTTCGCGCTAAGCTATCATGTCAAAGTCAGGTGTGGGGCAGGTAGGGTTCTCCTCGCGTAAAGACGCGCTAACAAATGTTGGGTATCGGGCAATTTTAATAATCGATATATGTCTGGAAACTTAAGATACAGAGAGAAGAGGCGTGTTGCGGTGGGGGTAGCATGGTTTAGCCATAACATTTCTGACCAACCTGGGTCCTCAACGGAGGAGCTACACGATATTCCCCTGTGTGACGTGATAGTAGATTGCTACGACGGTCATGAGAGTTTTCGCTGAGTGAAGACTGTGATTTTTCATCAACGTCGGTGTTCCGTGAGGTGTGAAGCTCCTCAAGTGAAGATGTTTATAATCGTTTAATGAAAACCCCTATTGTGCGAGCACGCGTCGTGGCGAAGGCTGTCACACGGAGAACCGAACACAAATGGTGCTCTGCTCTACTCTGTTGTTCTTCCTGCCTGCCTGACTGCTGCTGCTACTACTGCAGCTGTTCTTCTTCTGGCTCTGTGTCAACACCTGCCGTGACGTGCGATCGCGGCAATTACCACTTACGTTTTTTGTGTCAGCAATGCCAGACAGATAGCAAAACGTATGCATACTTTCAAGCCAATCAACGCAAGACAGACTATCACAGAAAACCAAGAACATGGGGGCGAGGGGGGAGGTCCTGCTCTGGTCCTCTACTCTGCCTGTGCCTGCTGCTGCTATGTGCGGATGTACGAGTGTGTATGTCTGTACGTACAGTAGCTGCTGCTGCATCGTTCAACCGTCAAGTACAACAATGAAAAAACAAAAAAAAATTGTTCCTCACTTGACATCATACATATCGACTCTTCCAATATTATAAGGCTATCTGAAAACCATTTGTGCACCCAGCTGGGTGGAAATATATTGTACACCCAGATTGCTAGTATACATCTGATAGGTTTAATCCATACTTGTAGTGTACCAAAAACCCTGATCCAACGACCGATACGTGAGAGGACTGCTCGCGGTTCGCGCTCTCGGTTTACGGTTCGCGCTTTCGCGCTCACGGCCTCCGGCCAATAGTAGTTCACGGAACAGCTCGTCTATTACTGTGTTGCTGCTGTACAGGTCTATAAGGTATTAATACGAGTAGTGCTGTAGCGTAGTTACTTGCCCGTCGGATATCTTGCTGTTTTTCGCACTTCCCGTCTGCGCAAGGGGCACGCGTTTTTCACTATATTACAGGAAATTCACAGGAAACCCTCTGTAAAAGCTTGCTCCTACAGTAGAAAGTAAAGAAGTCGTACCCGTACGAAGTACTTTCTGGGGTGCGAGTATCATACAATACGTAAACCGCCCCTATTACGAGAGCAGAGTGTCTCCGTTGTGTCTTCGGGTCTGATCTAAGAAAGCAGGTATCTGGAGGACAGGTTTTGGGAAAGTTCGTAGAATGGTGGTTGCACATGTACCCATAGAAGATAGACCATAAGTGCTATCACATCTGAGTATATTTCCGAGAACCGGGAGAACTCGGCTTAATAACCCGAGTCTCCTTGAAGTTGAGGCAAGCCTTGTTTGCCCGCCCGAGCCTCACTCGATATATCTCTTCTCCACGCTGCTAACCCAACGTGGAGGGCTCTCTCCTTGCCCTAAATATATGAAGGAAAACTGCAGCCCTCGGTAGCGGGTCAAAGCTACCACATCACTTGGGACCTTTGGAAACAGGTCTGACTGGTGCTACGGTAGGGGGGGTAGCGTGGTTCTCCCTGCCACGTTTTCTCCACTCGGGCGAGCGGCTCTGTACCTCACTCAAAACTCGACGCAGGGATATGTTGCTGTCGCAGAGTAGCAAGCATGCCATGGTGGTGCATATCTCGACGGTGTAAAGCGTTAAGACTTAAACAATCCGCCAAGAACTATTGTGGTCACTCGGCGGAGGGTCACTCCTCCGCTGGAAATAATTGACATAAAAAGCGACCCCCCTACCGTAGCACCAGTCGACTCTACGAGAGTAGGGGCTTCCATCTTGGCGTCCTTGATGGAATTGATTCGCGCAAGCCAGATTGCCAGTTGACATAATATTCGGTATTCCTCATGTAGGAAGTACAGCAGATACCGAAGTGTTGACACAAAATACCCGACAAAACTTACAAATCGCATTTGAGTTAGCGCGTCGTAATTTAACAGAACATGCAAGCAAACAGACAGCTAACAATGAAAAACATGCGTCATGTCCTGTTATCAAACCTGGCCAGAAGGTACTGGTATACAGACCCTTCCAGGATATAGATGGTCCAAACCCCGAACTACTGTTACCGTGGCGAGGACCTTATATTATCTGCTCTCAACTTTCTCCAGTAATGTATCGAGTACGACGCGCGAACGAGACACGAGAAGTATCAGTACACCTTGTTCACATCAAGCGGTACCATCAGCGGGAGAAACCACCAGCACCTCAGTTTGACAAGCTGGCCAATTTCATTTTGGAAAAAAAAATCCCATTACCTGCACTGGACCATCAACACCAAGTTCTACCAAGAATTGAGTCATATACCGTTGACAGGGTAGTCAGCCACAAACGTGGTCCTGGCAGAAAACATACCCACAATTACAAGTACCGTTTACGTCTGCAAGGATATGGTCTTGAATCAGATATTGAATATCGAGCAGACGAAGTACCATCATGTCACGAACTTATTGCTGCATACAGAACCGCTAATGGTCTCTGATTAATCGCGCTTCCCACAATGATCCTGTCTAGTAACTTTTGGTAACGAATCAGGGATCAAACCAGGAAACGAGCAACAATCCAGTTAAGCGCTTTACAAAATCGATAAAACATATACTGGAAGCTCAGCAGCAAATATAAGGGACACGAAAGCAAACTTTGGGTATAATTTTGAAAAGGAAACATGATTGACAACGGTGAAATAACATAGGTTTGGGCGTATGTTGACACGGAGACAAGTCATGAAGTTGTAGGTGATTATATCGTTAACAAGATCTGGTTTAGCAAACCAAACCATAAACGACAAAATCAACCACACAATCACCGTTCGCTACGTAGTCTGACATTGATCAAGGCATACTAGATACACCAAACACTCATAAAAATGAGACATATTCTAGGTGTATCAGACCAATACCCAAGCGGTACGGTCCACGCGAACCTAATCCGCACGTCTATAAGATGTTGATCCATTTTATAAAACTGGCTTGTGTGTTTTAACACACTAGCAACAAGAATAAAGTTTCACTCAAAATACAACAACCCCAGATTATACATTGATCAAAGTATAACTGGGATATCAATTGGTACAATCTAGCACGCCTCAATTCAATTTGAGGGTAGCAGGAGCTCCCTTTAACAAAATAATTCGCCCATACTCTATCAGCTACCATGGGAATGATACCTTTGTGCGGCCACACTTAGTTTTACATTGAAATATATATGAGGGCACTCATATAAACTCCGAATCTAAACGAAGCTGTTAACATGTCTACTAACTAGTGTATGGAGTTCTCATGCTGGCCTGTGTTTGTTCAACACAACAGTGAGGAGACGAACACCTAATACAAGTAAGTTTAGCGAACGTTCCAATACCACGTACTATGACCCAAGTACCTTTACCACCATATCAAGTACCATTCCCTTACTGAATGATCGCCACAATTCATCCTTAACAGAGATGGATTTGTAGCGCATAAAGAGGGGGGTACTGTGGAGGACAGGTTTTGGGGAAACTTCGTAGAATGGTTGATGCACATGTACCCATGGAAGATACACCATCTTTTTTTCACATCTGAGTATCTTTCCGAGAACCGGGAGAACTCGGATTAATAACCCGAGCCTCCTTGAAGTCGACGCGAGCCTTGTGTTCCCGCCCGAACCTCACTCGATCTATATATTTTCCACGTTGCTAACCCAACGTGGAGGGCTCTCTCCTTGCCCTAAATTTAAGAAGAAAAAGTGCAGCCCTCGGTAGCGGGTCGAAGCTACCAAATCATTTGGGACCTTTGGGACTCTACGAGAGTAGGGGCTTCCATAGGTACACATTGTCGACTTGTCCATGGACCAGCATAGACCACAGTATATAGATTGCCGCTCTGTATTGGTTATTGCTGCTCTGCTACTGCTGAGGTACTGCGTACGGAGGGGGCACAACCTTACTACTATACTTTTCTTGCGTCGCCCACATTTGGGCGGTTTGATGTAGGCTATATTTCAATGCACTGTAAAATTGTTACTCATTATGGCCACACTAATCTCCCATACAACTGCAACTTTTGGCGGACTAGTCCAAACCTAACCACAAACAAATTGTATTCGTGCAAGAATCAACTCCCATCTTACAACCACTCCAAAGGAAAGCCTTGTATCACTCTATTTATCTGCGGCTTCTGGTGTAATAGTTGGTAAAATGCGTTGTTTAAAACGGAATTGCACGCTCAGAAGACCGATACAAAATCGCATGGACTGGAATACTGCTATTGTAGTACTCTAAACACTACTGCTGTATGTACTTCATACACTATATAATATGCCCTTCGACACTGAGTAGTAGCCGGTCGCCCCGGTGGGCTAGCAGGTAACCACGAAACTTGTTAGCGTCAAGGTCACGAGTTCGAGCCCCCCCGTGTGCATGCCCGTAAGGACTTTTTCTCGCAAATAATCTTGACTAGCTGAAAGCGCGAGAACGTGAGTTAGCAAAATTCGATGAAAATCGACGAGCGTTGGGAAGGCTGAACCCTCTGCGCGATAAAAAACCAAGGCAAGAACCGTAGTGGGGGAGGAGGGAGAGGAGCCTACTTTGTGACCCCGGATCTGAGTTACGACTAGGGAGGGAGAAAGACGGAAGTGCGAAGATAATGAATGGGATGGAAAAAAAAAAACAAAAAAAAAGCGTGTCAATCCCAAAAAGTAATGGAACCACACAAAATTCAACAAAACATAAGATAGTAATAAGCAGTATTAATACTAGTCGTAGTATATAGTTAAAGTGGCTACCTAGTACGCAATACATTGAACACATCGTGTATTAGTAGCAATAATAGGAGTATCCGCAGCAATGGTACCAGCCGCAGCAGTAGTAGTAGCCGTCGTAGTAGTTGTCACCAATACACAGCAAATGCAACAAAACGTAAATATGCATAAATAATAGGAGTAGCAGTAGTGACAGTAGAGGTAGTGTGGATACACATACCTACAAGAAAGAGATCTCTAACGCGCACCTCATACGTTTCCCAGGTATTTCGGACAAACTGGCCAGCAGTATACTATCACCCATGCAACTTTTTTGTTCCATTTACAAGGTATGTTTTTACCGGGCGAAATAACAGGTATTGGCTCGATATAGGTTTTTCGTTCTATTAATAGTGATATACCCGACCCTCTGCGTCTACTCACCAGAGCCACGAGTGCGAGTATACTAAAACCCACACATTTGTTGAGTTCGTTGAATTCTTCAGGTACGGCTACTACCACTGCTACTCGTGTTGCTGTTGCTGCTGCTGCTGTACGACGACGAGGCGTCGGTCAAGAAGACGGGGAGCCGAAATGAGTCGCATGCCCGTTTAAGAAAAGGTCGCTCGTCGATAATACGGTTCGTTTGATATTATGTTTTGTTTTCGTATCCCCACTGGAGATTTCTTCGACCTTTCTACGTATCGCGGACGCTTTGTTGCAACAGCAAAAATCCTCCACGTTGCAACCTTACTATGCGTGAAACCCCGCTGTACTTTGAGTGATTATAAACATCTATTGCGGAACCCGCTTGTATACATAACGGTTACACAATACAGGTCTTATGCGTGCACCTCATACGTTTCTTAGTTGTTTCGGACAATCCAAATTAAGGCTGACCGGGCATTGGGGCGGAGAGGCCCATCCTAACCCCTTATAACCCTTAAGCAAAACACAATCGGAATTTACGCAAAACAAAAGGGGTATGTGTGTCTACCATCAAACGCAGCAGTTTATAGTACGTACTGAAATAAACAGTGGTCTTACTGAAGTCATGCCTGTAGGGGTGAAATGCTTAGATGAGTTGGCGCGATCAAACGGGCCAAGTACTGGTGCCTTTATCCACCGCTCAATGTTTCATGTTCAATCACGCCACCACGTGGGTTTGTCTCCGGCCGCTTGATATATTTCAAAAGTTGAAAACGACAGCTGTGAGATGGAGGATTTCGTCGAAATGCATGTTTGAAAGCTGCTTGTTATATTTCGATCGCGCGTGCTACGGGTTGAAAAATAGGTGCCACGCGGGATATATATTCCGTGTTGAGGAGAACAAAATTTGAAGCTGCGGAATACAGGCGTCGTTGAAACTTCAAAAGGTGAACAGTCATCTTTGTTGTCGACGGGCGAGTTCGTCGTGGTATACTGTACCAGATACGTTATTTACGCCCAAAACGATTACAAACAGCGGTATCGGTTGTGTGTATCGTTTTCACGAACTTGATACCATCATCCAGGGAAACCACCGACCCATATATGTACAAATATTTCACATGGTCGGAGACTCAAACACCTGCATCATGAATACCTGCTGATATATTTCATAAAACGAAAAGTTGTTAAATTCTGCTTCGCTATCTTTCACGGCTCGAGATTTAGATATAGCCCTGACGAAGTATAATATATGCCAGGTATGCATCAAACAAGCAATACGTTTGAAGAAAACGGGACGTCCAAGTGTTCCATCTACAAACAGCCATTCGACAACAAAAACATTGCGCATCCATACGCCCAGCTCTCGCGCAGAAAACATGGAGACACGCAAAACAAAACTACTGCAAACTCAAACTTGGTGCAATGCAGGTTACAGCTTTGATTGGCGTCGAGCAGAAAAATACAAACCGTTCGTGATATATCAGTTTCGTTAACAAGACAAGATCGCGATCTTGAACTCTCGAGATATATGTAACCGGTACATTCAACAATCGATGTTCCTTCGACAAAATAGTATGAGCGGACCGGGGATACAATGTATATGCATGCTCAACCCTGCGCAAGTCTCTCACGACACAGATCGCGGAAAAACACAAGTCCAGTGGCTATTCGGGGGAAACATGCCCAGCTAGTTGGCAACCAGGTGACAACAGCTTGGAGTGCCTACGTGCAGAAATATCAAAGCGCTTGGGATTGGTTTTGTCGAGCTAGCAGTAGGACGTACTCGTAACTCTTACATAATCGTCATAGAGGACAGGCAGGCCATGCTAACCGCCGCACACAATTCTCGTGACAAACGCGGCGGAAGGGAACAAATCAAGCGCACATGTGCCGAACTCGCGCACCCTTTGTTGGGGCTCATACGGCAGATTGTAGTGACTGCGGGATGAGATTTGAACCGTGGGTAAACTTTGTAGTTTGCTATTCATAGCAAACCGAGATCGTGCAAGGGTATATCATACATACGGCTTCATCGCGACGATATACCTGTCACCTACAAGGGGTATGTGAACGGTGGTAGTTAGTTAGGAAATCCCCGTGTGAGTCAAAGTTTTGCATCTCGGTCGAAACAGACGCTAAGCTCCACCCAGACCGCGTGCTGTCAGTCATTGCCTGCACCGTAACGTTTCGTGGCCGCGAGAAACGGTTCTAGTTGGTGCGGCAAACACGGCGCAACCGCAGTGCTAGCTTATGTCTCGTTATTGTTTAACGACACACGAACCCCGAATGGACGGGCGTTTCAGGTACGGTATACCTTGTATTGGTCATCCGGGTACCCTGGGCGTTGCGGCGGAACTCAAACGAAAGAAACGGCAGAAGCACGTTGTGTTGTGGTTCAACGCTCGTGAGGGGTTCTCAAGTTATCTTGCATCGTTATACCGTTTATGAATGGGTATGCATGGAGTGGTAAAAAAAAAGAAATCTGAGAAACCCAAAACACCGCCAGGCCAAACGACGTGTGCTACGGTAGGTAAGACTGGGTAGCACCTATGACGTTAATGCGTATGCGCCTCCTTACATGCGCAACGTCATCGCCCACTCAAAACCGACTTTGACATAATACCTTGGGTGGGCTTACCTCGATGAATAATCGCATGGGTCTTGGTCTGTAACGAATAATGTTTCGCACCCCGCACGGCACACCAAGTAAATTATCGGAATAACAGCTCCACCAGTGACCCATATTTCGGCGAAAAGGCGATATCCTTCCCGCACTGCGGGTAGCAACTGGGCCTGTTTCCCCGATGTTTATGTCCGCAAGCACTCCATGTTTCGCAATTTCTGAATCAACGACAGGTGTTTCGCCCCAACGAGGACGTGGACATCCATGCCTTGGACGTCGGATACAACATCAACAGCATTGTTGGGGGAGAATACCTGCGATACACCGTGGACGTCATCGGAGACGGTACGAGACACAACCCAAACATCTTATGTTGAGTGCAGTCAAATCACATCGAGATAGTTGCTTATCGGGTGAGTTGTGACTCACCCCGTGATAAAATAACCACATGATGAGGGACGCGCTGATCATCTTGCTAATATCAGGTACCTTCTCAGACGTCGCCTGTCATACACAAGTGGCTAATATTCCCGCCACGCGCACTAGGACACGCTTTTCACGGCGCCTGATACCGGCAAACTCGGGACGGACCAAGCGTATCGATTGCGTTGGATATCCTGGCTTCTATAAATCTCCGACTATGGGTGCAGCAACGAACAAAAACGACACTACACTAACTCCCGTTGACCAACAGCCCTGGTACCATTCCCATTCCCCCAGTGGATACATTCGATTTCAGTTTCTTAGTGGCGTCGGGCAACGGTAAGGGATCCGTCCGCGTCGTCTCCGGCGGAACCGGGTGCAAGGACTTCACCACCGATCTCAGCGGTGTCGTGAGGGTGACAAACACTGGAGGCTTTACTGCGTACAAGAATATCGCCGTGTGAGTGTTTGACGGTCCCCATAAGGGGTTGAACAACGTTTAGATGTTGCTGCTGCATGTGCGGAGCCATGCACTGGTATGTCACGACCGCCGACGGTTAAATATTTGACGTCTATTAGCGGGCTGGTGATCGCGTCAGTTTTGCTCCAAGCTGTGGGCGCTGTCGCAGCTACTCTAGTAGCAGTACCAGCGCCTAATGAGTTGTAAGTCATAGTACGTGCGGTGACGGCCCCAGACGGAGACTCCACGCCATCTTAACCAATGATTTAATCCTTCCGGAAGTAGCCCGAAGATGTACGAAGTCGGGTCATTTTGAACGGCTATGCGTGTATAAACCCTTGTTTTGACCAACAAGTATTTCATCGGGAGGTATGCCATAGTAGGAGTGCACCGGTAGTGTTCTCAGGCTCCTCGCTTGATGAACTTTGCGTCACCCAAAACTGGCTGGAAGAAACGTGGACTGCTAAACCCGGTGCTAAACGAGGTCTACGTTGAAAATCAATTCCACTAGTTAGGATGTTGAGTAAGTACTCAGATTTGAACCCCCGTCAGTCCAAGATAGTTCGGCTAAACAGTGCTACCCCCACCGTAGCACGCGTGTCGGATATGAGCCCCGCCTATTTCCTGGGAACGTGCCTTCCAAAGATCACTAGACATACGTTTTGTATACAAATGGTACGTCAAGGTGTTCAGAGGAAACGATGCAGGCCTACGTATGGTGTTAGCTAGTGTGTTGTGTTCACTAACATTTGATCTTGATCACGCAAGGTTCCGCTGCAGCACCATCCATGATCGCTCACGACAACGCGTTTGTTGTCTCAATCTGAAAAGATGACGGTGTGTCGAGGCTCCGTCTCTGTGAAAAGAGACGACAAAGGTGGGACCGAAGTGTCTGTGAAGATTACTTGTGAACCAGAAGAAAGGTCGTATTTTGAAAAGGCGCTCCTGTAGCCATTCGTGGTGGGAAGAAAATCGATCTGAGAGACCAAGAGATGAGGAGAAGAGTAGGCGGTTATATTAGAATGGAGAGGAGTGATTTGGATGGGGGATGCGTCCACATGAACACCTCGATAAAATGCCCATGCTACAGGCAATTATACTCTACGGTAGCCGTGCTGTTCCCTATAATGTTCTCTGCGACGTTCTAGTAACGTTCTGGCAACGTTCGCAGCATCGTTCCTGATGCCGATGATTTTGACATACCATAAACCGTACTACGGATAGGACAAGCCCCGTAATATATCAATAAATATATATGTTAACACGACCCCGTTGTGGGAGTCCGTAGCTAGAGTGACGCTTACGGTGTAGAAACCTGATACTCACAAATCAAATTCAAAATGAAGCAATGGTACAACACAGGTGAACCCGAAATGAACGGTGGCAATATGGAAACCATTATCACACAAACATCACTACATATTCAGTCCCGCGTGGTGACGGGGGCAATATGGTTGTGCTCGGACTAGAAAAGGGAATCGTGGTTGTGCATGGGTAACCACTACAGTAAGTAATAACCCTAAAATGAAAAGAGTACAAACTACTTGCAACGCGTCGCCTCAACTGAATACTATTAATACTACCATATACAACTACGGAAATAGTAGAAACATATAATAGAAAGCCGGTGGGTGTATACACAGACGGAAATAGCGTTGCCCTACTATGTACGAGTACGTACGAACACTCGTTTGTCCAGCAGTCAACATTGGTTGGATAGTTGAAGAGATCTTCGATACAGCTGGGACGGGGTCCAGTGTCCACTATAGACGTGCGTACGTACTCGTATGGATCATGCATACTATTTAATAATACCTGCTATAAGCAAAAAGTGGGAGAACAAAAACAAATCGTGGTGTGAATACCAGGGATGTATACCCTAGAAAAAAAGACGCAACCCGTTTGCTAGGCGCTCCACGCGCACCCTGAACTGATACCTAAAAGCAACATGAAACTTAACGAGTAGATAACTGTGAACGTTCGTCCAGTACAGCCAAAAGGATAACTACTCAGCATTGTGAGCGTGTGTATATGATGCGTACTCGAGTGAATGCTACACAGCAAAGGAAGGTAAAACCAACACTGTGAAAAATTTCGCCCCCCGCGATAATTAAGGGGCCCCTTCTGGCACAAAACGTAGGAGTACTACAGTCTTCAAAAACAAACAAAACTGTTTTTGATTCAGGTACAGTATTGTTTCTGGTAATTTCGACATTTCATGACTCCCTGCTAAAATCGCTATTTCTCCAGTTTTCATGCTCCGACCAACTCTTTGTCAGCAGTCGTAGAGAAGGTGGGTCACGGGAAATATCTTTGTCTCAGTAGCCGGATCGATCCGACGCCCTTTTCATCACTAAAAGTGCCTCTTACTCACACACGTCTCCCTATATCTGGTACCCAAAGACGAATTCGAAAAATGGAACTTTCTTCAGGTAGCGATGTTGTTTGAACTCAGAATTTCGGCCTGGACACCGAGCACAACAGTAGTATGCGAACCTGCCTGGGCCTATATTAATAGTTCGACCTGCCTCGTATGCGGCCACAGCAGAGTTTATATACCAAACAGGAGCTCCGAAACGATCAAAACATTTGCTACTGCGCACTTTCGTTTCGTGATGCAAACACAGCAATGCCTTCGCTCCCTTGCAGACCCAACAGCCCCAACAGCTCCTAGAGACCGTAAGCATGCGCATTAGAACTGGAGCTACGCCCTGTTCAGTAAAGAGTACTGGTATGGTATTATTGTACGTACAATAGTGTTGCTGCTGAAAAAAAAAAAAAAAATCGTATGACTCAAGTACGACTCTCTTCTTGTTTTGACCGAAGGGGCCCCTTAGGATCAGAAGAGACAGAGAATGGCAACCTACAGCAGTACATTGCAGCCGCTGTAGCTGTTGTTGCTCGTGATGTCGATGATGTTCGTTTCCGTGCGGCTGGTGTGTAAGTATGATTAAGCATATACTTCTAGGAGTAGTGCCGCTGGTGGTTCCCCCGAAGCTACGCTGAGAAGCCGATTCATCAACGACCTGGCAGCGTATTACAGCGCGTGTAGGCTTTCTCGTCAAAAAAGCACGAGATCAATTTATTTGTATGTACTCTGCACTTTGCAGGATGAAGAGACGGTTTTGATCATGACTTCGCGCGTACGAACAGCGTGAAACCGGCTCGAAATTACCTTAGTTTGTGTGAGGGTAAAAGCAGTGGTATTGTGTCGTTCTTCGCGCTCTATAGCATGGAGCTAGTGTGGGAACTAGCTTCGCGTGTGATGACCTGAAATAGTTATGTGACACGTTTCGAGGTTACAGCTTCAAACACATATAGCATCGAACACATGGCTTGCGTGTGATCGTACAAAACAATGCATCAGTAGTAATGTGACATATTTTTTCGTCTACAGCGTGAAGACAATGTTGGTACATACGAGTACGAGCTTCGCGCACGATAACGTGAAACCGGACTCCTTACTTGCACATCCTACGCGCGTAAATGCACCCCAGCAGTGCCCTGACCTGCTTCGCGCTTGGAAGCGTAAAACCGGCCCTCTTTGTAGTACCCCTGTCGAACAAACGTTATAAACGTCGATGTCGATGTTGTGAGGTCGATGCTGATCTTCTGAATGTTGGAGAAAGCAAAACAACCCCCCCCGCACTTGAAAACTGGATATTCCTTCGAATGTAAAAAGAGACAAACCTGCCTGGTGATTTCGTTCCGTGGTGCCATTTGGTGTGTAGACCAAAGGCGAGGCTCAAAACCCGAAAGGAGGACGGTGTGTCAGCGCTCTATCTCTGTGAAGAAGTATACCGGAGGTGGCAGCGAACTGTCTGCGAAGATCACTTGTGAAGAAGAAGAAACGTCGTAGTTTTTGAAGGCGATTATGTGGCCGTAGTGGAAAGAATATTTGTCTGAGAGATGAAGAGAAGAAGAGAAAAAGAGGAGAAAAAGAGGAGAAGAGAGGGAGGTGCCTCAGCATGATCATCTCGGTACAATGCCCTGTCCACGGGCAGTTATACTTTACGGTAGCCATACTCTTCCCCGTAATGTTTTCTGCAACCGCCTAGTAACGCTATAGAACGTTCTCAGCATTGTTCCTGGTGATGATGTTTTGGGCATGTAATAGACCGTACTACTACGAGCAAGTTAACCTCGTAACGTATCCGCATGATGCAGTTGCCCGAATATCTACTCTAAGATACTCGTATACTCGTATCAGTTCGCAGTGACAGCACATCACATAACTTAAGTATGGATACCAACGACCATATGCTAACACAACCACCGTACCATCCGCCGACAAAAGGTCCGGTGGAGGTGACGGTGGCCTCCGTGCTGGTAAAAACCTGATATGGTTGTGCATGGTTTCGACCGGGCTCAACATCGACTCCTTCACTATGACGATACCCGCAACTGAACTGGAAGGACCTTTCGAGTTTGTCCCTGCAACCATTCCCGGCGTAATCGAGGCTGAAAATTTCGACTACGGCGGACAAGGCGTGGGATACTCTGATGAGACTGCTGGCAACATACAAGGGGTATGTGAACGGTGGTACTTAGTTAGGAAATACTCGCGTGCGTCTTATTTTTGCATCTTTGTCGAAACAGGCGATAAACGCCCACCCGGATCGCGTGCTGTCAGCCATTGCCTGCACCGTAACTTTTCGTGGCTGCGACAAACGGTTTTAGTTGGTGCGGCAAACACGGCGCGAATGCAGTGCTAGCTTATGTTTCGTTATGTTTTGAACCATACACAAACCCCGAATAGACGGGCGTTCCAGGTACGGTATACCTTGTATAGGTCATTCGCGTACCCTGGGCGTTGCGACAGAACTCAAACGAAAGAAACGGCAGAAGCACGTTGTGTTGTGGTTCAACGCCAGTGACGAGTTCGTAGGGTCGGTTACATCGCCATTCCGTTCATGAATAGGTATGCATGAAGTAGTGAAAGTTGGAAAATCCGACCAACCCAAACACCGCCAGGCCGCGCGACGTGTGCTACGATAGACAGTGTCAGAGCGTAACGCCTGCGACGTAACTGTGTATGCGCCTCCTTACATGCGCAACATCATCCCTCCCTCATGGCTGACTTTGGCTGAATATCTTGGGTGGGCTTACCTCGATGAACAAGTACATGGGCCTTGTTGTATTACCTACAATATTCCGCACCGCGAACGGCATGCCGCGTAAAATCTCGGATTAACAGCTCCACCAGTGACATATATTTCGGCGAAAATGCGCTATCCTTACCGCACTACGGGTAGCAACTGGGCCTGTTTCCCCGATGGTTACGTCCGCAAGCACTCCATTTTCCGCAATTCCTGAATCAACGACAGGATTTTCGCCCCAACGAGGACGTGGACATCCATGCCTTGGACGTCGGATACAACATCGGTAGCATGGAAGCGGGAGAATACCTGCGATACACCGTGGACGTCATCGGAGACGGTACGAAACACAACCCAAAATATCTATGTTGAGTGCAGTCAAACCACATCGAGATGGTTGCTTATCGGGTGGGTTGTGATTCACCCCGTGATATGAAAACCACATGATGAGGGACGCGCTTATCATCTTGCTAATAGTAGACACCTTTTCAGACGTCGCCTGTCTCAAAATTCGCAAATGTGCCCGCCACACGCATCAGGACACGCGTTTCATGGCGCCTGATACCGGCAAACTCGGGACGGACCAAGCGTATCGATTGCGTTGGATATCCTGGCTTCTATAAATGCCCGACTATGGGGGCAGCAACGAACAAAAACGATACTACACTAACTCCCGTTGACCAACAGCCCTGGTACCATTCCCATTCCCCCAGTGGCTTCGTTCGACTTCAAATTCCGGGTGTCGTCGGGCAACGGTAAGGGGTCCGTCCGCGTCGTCTCCGGCGGAACCGGGTGCAAAGACTTCACCACCGATCTCAGCGGTGTCGTCAGGGTGCCGAATACTGGAAGCTTTTTTAAGTACAAGAACGTCGCCGTGTGAGTGTTTGACGGTCCCCATACCTGGCCGTCCAACCTTTAGCTGTTGATGCTGTATGTGCGCAGGCGTGAACTGGTATGCCACGATCGCCGACGGTTTTTATTTGACGTCTAATTGCAGGCTGGTGGCCTCTAGGGCCCTGCTCCGAGCTGTGGGCGCTGTCACAGCTATTACAGTAGCAGCACCAACGCCTAATGAGTCGTGAGTCATATTAAGTAGGGTGAAGGCACCAGACGGAGACTCAACGACATCTTAACCAATTATTTGATCCATGCGGGAGTAGCCCGAAGCTGCAAGAGGTCGGGGAATTTTGAATGGCTGTGCGTGTATGAACTCTTGCTTCGACCAACAGGTATTACATCGGGTCGCGTTCCATAGTAGGAGTGCACCGGTAGTGTTTTGATAAGCTTTGTGTCGCCCTGAACTGGCTTCAAGAAAAGTATACGCTTAGCCGGGTGATCAATCCCATTGTAAACGAGGTCTTCATTGGAAACAATTGCAAACAGTGAGGATGTTGAGGGGTTCCTCACATTAGAAGCCCCGTCAGTAAAAAATAGTTTGGCTAAACAGTGGCACCTCCATCGTGGCACCCGTGTCGGATATCAACCCCGCCGATTTCACAGGCATGCACATTCCTCAAGACCACTACATACGTTTGTATACATGTGGCACATACGCCTTTTCGAAGACACAATGAAGGTGTACGTATGTTAGCACTCAGTGTAAGGTGCCGACTAACCTTTGATCCAGCCTTGGCTACACAAGGATTCGTTACATTCCTACCTGGTCCTTCAATCACCCCTTTGTGGTCTCAATTATCGTTTCGATCGCCTTTACAGATCTGGTGGAGGTGATGGTGGCCTCAGCGCTGGTGAAAACATGATTTGGTTGTGCGTGATTAAGGTCGGAGTCAACATCGACTCCTTCACTATGACGCTACCGTAGGGTGTACCGTTTGGAGCCTAAAGCTTCCCTAATGAGAAGCCTCATTATCACGTAGGCGTTACTCTTATCGTAACACGGGTCTCCACAAAAAATGCAAGTCGTTGGGAAACCCACGAATTCCGCCTGCGGCATGGAATGGTGGTGGACGAACGCTTTAAACGGGAGAAGGGACAAGAGGATAGACGTCGTCTGAAGTAGGAAAGCCTTGGGGGTACACTGTCCAATTGCGGGCTGCAGGCAATGCCCAGTTACGGTCTGCTTCGGGCTGCTACCTCCCGTGGCGCAAGGTGTACCGTCCCTCGGCCGGCGCTGCTTCGTGCTGTCGGCCGTGCATATTGTTGTGTATGAAGCAACACGTTTATGTTGCAATGGTTGAAATTCCGTACTGCGCATTCAATGCGCTCATGGCGAAAGGGCAGAAAACAGGGAAATTGTCAAGTAAGGTACTTCACTTGTCTCCTATCTCAAGCGGATTGGCGAAGGGCTTAATCGTATGCCGCGTGTTGACAATATTGTGGTGTCGCCCTTTGCTGGTGCAGAGTAGGTGTACTTCGTAATCGCCCCAGCGATATAAGCATAAAAAGGCATACCCAGCAGCCCCCACCTGCATGTTGTATTGTTTTTAACTCAGAGTCGTGTGCCGGGGTTATCACAATATCTTATGTGGCCTTCTCCCACAGGTTCCACGACGGTACTGTTGCGCACCGGTAGTAGCTGTCGACCACTACGGAAATTGTATTGCTCCGGCATTACGGACGCGTATAGAATAATGGCGTGTAGACCAATAATTCCCTCTGAGAAGCGAGTTCGCGTGTCGATCTTGAGTAGGTCGTCTTCGGTATTCGGTGAGGAGCACGATACAAAAGCCAAATCGCCTGGTTTCGGGGCTAACGGTACCCCAATGTTGCCTCGGAGTTCCATGCTTTATTTCCAGAGTAATGATCGAGGAACGTTGTTGCCCACCAACTGCTATATTTTGTGACGGCGAGGAGAGTGGGTTATCCCCAAGTGTGTACCAACTGGATATTTATTGTATTCTTGAATTTCAATACGGTACGTGAATATGTGGTGGGCAGGAACGCCGGAGATGCTACTGCAATTACAGTATATACATTTGTTTATATTGTGATGAATAGGGGGGGGTCCATGGTCACGGATTCGTGGCAGGGTATATTCCTTGCCACAGTGACTTAAGGTTAGGGTTGGCGTTAGGGTTGGTATCCATGGGGAGCACATATACCAGATAATACTTCTGTGCACCGAGCCTGCGAGTTTGTGCTGAGTAGGTCGTCTTTGCTATCCGGTGAGGAGCACGATACAAAACCTTTTTCGATCGGTTTCGTGGTTGGCATGTTTCCAAGGATACATCAGGGTCCCGTACTTTCCGCATAAATATCGCGGAAGGTTTTTCGGCCCTCCGTTGTCTTTTGTGGCGACGAGGTGAATGAGTATACTCCGAAGATAGTCTCATTGGCTCCGTGTTTAGGATGATAACCAGTTTAAATGCGTAAGTATATACCAGGTATCCCGTGCGCACCTACTGTTACGCACGAGACAACACTGCATGGATGGATTGAATAATGAACATATATTAGGGGGTGAATGGCGGTTGACCGTTGTCGGAGTTCCGCCGCACGTGCCACAGCATTCAGGTGTCGGGGACGCGGTTGTTCCCTCACCGTTCTCGTTGAGATGACTAGGAGAAGTGGGTGTGCCCCGAAGGTACGATAATTTCACATGGATACAATTTCTAGATTTGAATCGTACGTACGTGCTCACCTGGTACACAGGAGATGCTACTACTGAACATGTGGAGCAATGATGGATGGAATCGGGGGGCGGCATATGGCCGTAGACAATTGTCAGAGCCAATCTTGCTCGCCAAAGCAGTAAGTATCGAGGAACGTTGTTGCCTACTCATCGACATACTCTTGAAATCGAGAGGAAATTGACGTACTCCAAAGAAGGCATGTTTCCATCTTGTTTGCACCATCAGATAACCATACATTTATCTGGTCCGCAGGTAGGCAGATATGGAGGGTGTAACTTTGCGTGGATGGGCGAATGATGCATGGATACGGGGGGGGGCAGTCGTCGTGGACAGTTGTCAGAGTCCCTTGATTGCGACATAACTACTGTAAGTGTCTAGGAAGGTTGTTGACAGCTCACCGGCAGAGTTGAAAGCGAGACGAAATGGGTGTGCTCCAAACGTGACATGCTTCTATATTCCCAAATGTTTGCGGTTCACGTTTAAGCCGGGGACTCAATCGCAAACCACTAAAGATTGTTGACCCTGAGATGATCATCGCGATTTGTTGACCCCGACTTTCAATCGCAATTATTGCCCTACGAATTGACGCCGAGGCATTGTTTGGCAGTAGCGGAGGTGTAGACGGGGGCGAGTACGCGGCGTAGAATTGTAAGCGACGGAACCCACTTATCCAGCTGCTGTTAGCAGACAACAATCAATTTCAGGATACAACAGGGCCAGGTAGCTGCCGCGAGGGGACTCAATACTTTCGTCGCCTGTGTGTTTGTTGTCCCAAGCAGCGAAGGCGACCGTGGACAATACTCCGCGCAAAAATGGAAGCGATTGAACTGCCCTAGCCACTAGTGATAAACGCAGGGGGGTTAGCTTCGCATAGATCAACACACCGACGCCACACGATATCTCACTACGGTAACGACGTTGTCTTCGGTGGTAGAGCCACCCGCAGAGGCAGCTGAACTCTCTCTTTCTCCCGCTTTGCTTTCCACGAGAATCGATGTTTTTTCTTCGTGGGCTAGTGCTGCTGCACGAACCATGTAAGTCCCAATATTTTCCGTCGTACGACGTTAGATCAAAAACAAACTGTAAGTAGTAGTTCGCAAACAATACCTGGCGTGACATTCTTGAAAAAAACTTCGAACTGCTGTACAACCAGGCAGCTGACTCAGTACATCAATATTATTGTTTGGTGTGAACTACAGTATGCTCTCTAAATAGTTGTACCTTCACTGTGAGTACTTATTCTGCTACTCCTGAATACACATTCTATCCCACCAAGTCCCCACGATGTCCTGCCGAGTTCCGACTGTGTTCGTTTCGAATGGTGCAACACATAGGTCTCATGCTACGACAGATGTGCACCGTAAGTTTTCTGAGTTCCTTACTCGAAAAGCTCCGCACCGCACCGAACAATTGATTTTTTTTTTTTAAATGAAAAAAAAAACAAAGTGCTGCCCGATGAGCAATATCATGGCCTCAACCATACATGCCCTGAACCAAAAAAACCCAAAGAAGAAGGTCGACGAAGTTTGAGAGAAAGAGTTCGATCGTTCAGAACACGTTTCTGCCCAAACGTGATATTATACCTCTATTAATAGCGCGCGTCATAGGAAGTTATTTAGTACAAACAAGAAATGGTTAACGTTGTCTTGTGAGGCGTCACTGCTGCCGCTGGTGTGCTGTATGTACCGTTGTTGTTGTACGATACTACTGCATGCAGCAGTATCCCACCAAATTATCACGGTATCCCAAGGTATCCCAAGTTATCCCGTTACTTCCCACGGTACCAGACACCGACTTTCCGCGGTATCCCGCCGACTTCCCACGACATTCAACGACTCACCAGGGTATACCACTACGCATATCCCATAGCTTTTCACAGCAGTATCTCCCTGACCTGCGGCATCTCTCGCACTACTGTGTACGCACTTCTACATAACACCCCTCCCATCTCTATTTGACCTTTCCCTTTATATTGAATAAACCTACAGGCTGGTTCAAGTATACCGCGGAAAATTAATTCAGTGGCCAATATCCACGCCGTCTTTTGGAGATAGACCCTGTCGTTTGGCACACGTGTTTTATGCGCCCTACCCGAGACTTTAAAGGATAGTTTTTTGTTTTTTTTGCCAGACATTGATTGTTTTGTAAATTTTTGGGAAATTTGGGTCTTGAGAGATCCAAATTTTCCGGCGAAAAAAATAAAATAAAAAATCGTGAAAGGCTCGGGTAGAACGCATAAAACACGTGTATCAAGATTTAGGGTCTATTTCCAAAAAACGGCGCGGATATTTGGACTTTTGTGCGGTAAAAGTGCAAAAATAGGCGTTGCCTCGTAATTACTTAGTTTCAGTATATAATCGATTTTGGGCGTTAAATATTTCTTAATATGATCATACGCAGTCAGATCTTCGAAAATGTGCGTGAAACTTAGTACAAACATGCCTTGGACCACCTGAAAGCGGCTCGTTCAGAAAACAATTTTGGGGGGAAACATGTTTTCCTACGGAAACGCCTGACTATTGTTGACCACTTTAAAGGCCTGTGATTGGTCGGGCCACATTTTCGGCGGTAGCGCCAGTTCCAGGTCCTTGAACAAAAACCTGGCGATGCCACCCTCTTCCACTATTCATGGCGGTCAGTATGATACCAAATATGTGACATTGGAGTTGCTATTGGATGCGGCATTCGTGACTGACGAAATTTTGGGTGATATGTCTGAACCAGCTCGTAAACTATTAGGAAAGCAGTTTGCGTCCCCTATCGCCCGAGAACTGAGTCTACTCTAGAGTATGAGTACATACGAATATATCTATATCCGGTCTCCGGGTACACAGGATATGTATTCCCATTGCTGGGTGAACGGTGAATACGCAGGGGGGCGAATGGTCGCTAACGGTTGACGTTCTTTGTATTTCGAGCCTGTTTACAGCAGGACCTAGAAACGGTAACCAAGTGGTGGTCAGACTGGTTACACGACCCTCGTGGGAAGGATAAACGGCTAGCACAGGAGTTGGCACCGCTACAGGCCAGCGTATATATAGTTTCATATATGTCTCAGCGACGACAAAGGACAAAAAGCAACCATGCATTTCCTGTGCTTGTCCCGGACGATTTCAAATTAAACGAGTCCACTCCATCCATCGGCATCGTGAAGTTCTCATTGATTTTGTTTCTGAAACACATTCTCGTTTTACAATCACCCCCGAAGCATTGTCGGATGTCTGGACAGGCGTGCAGCAACGATATGAAGTTCAAGCCGTCGCTCAGCATCGAGGAGTTGATATTTGCCATCAGTTCGATGATGCACAGATACGAATATAAATACTCCATGGTGAAACGTGATGTACGTCCCAGTTCATACGAGATCGCTCAAAAATTGGGTCCCGTTTGAAAGAATGGCGCGTGTGTCGAGGCTCTGTCTCTGTGGAGAGCGATGGCAGAGGTGGCACCGAAGTGTCTGTGAAGATCACTTGAGAAGAAGAAAAGTCATGGTTTGAAAAGGCGCTTATTTGGCCATATTGGAAAGAAGATTGATCTGAGAGATCAATGAAAAGGGAGAAAAAGAGAAGAAAAGAAGAGTGGAAAGTGGAGTAGAGTAGAGTAGAGTAGAGTAGAGTAGAGCAGAGTAGCGTAGAGTGATCGAGGTGGGCGATGGCTGCACTTTATAATATCGGTACAATGTCCATGCTACGGACAGTTACATCCTACCGTAGTGTGTACCGTTCCCCGAAATGTTCTCTACAACGTTATAGTACCGTTCTAGGAACGTTCTCATCATCGGTCCTTATGGAGATGCTTTGGGCATACAACAGAGCGCACTACGAGTAAGACAAACTCGTAATCTATCCGCATATTGCAATTTCCCGAATATCCAGATACTCGCATACTCGTATCGTAGTGATTGCACATCACAATACACACGTATGGATCTCAACGTTCATATGCTAACACGCCCCCGTGATGAAATTCAGTAGCTAGAGTAACCCTTACTCTGTAGAAACCTGGTTCTCAAAAATCAAAATGAACGAGCCAAGAATGAACGAATGGTACAACATATTCAGTCCTGCGCGAATGCAGCGGCAATATGGAAAACAGTAAACACAAAGTTCGCTACATATTCAGTCCCGTGTGATGACGGTGGCAATATGGTTGTACTCATGTCAGAAAAGCTAATCGTAGTTGTGCATGACCACTGAGTCATAGTGCATGACCACTGAGTCATAACCTACAATCAAAAGCGTAGAAAGTTGTCTGCTGTACTTGCAACCCGCCCCCTCAATTGAATACTACAATAACAGAGCTACGGAAATAGTACGTAATCTTGCAGAAACAAAGAAAGTCGGTGGGTGTGTACCCAGACAAAAATAACATCGACTACTGTATTACCAGTAAGTGTGAATACTCATTTGTCCAGCAATCAACATTGGATAGTTGAAGAGACATCTGATAAAACTGAGACGTGTGTCCAGTGTGGAGTATAGACGTGCGTACGTACTCATATGAATCCTACAGAGTAGTACCTGGTGTAAGCAAAGTCAAAGAAGAAAACAAATCGTGGTGTGAATACCAGCGATGTATACCCTAGAACAGAAGCGTCAACCCGTCTGCTGGGTGTTCAACGCGCCCCCTGAATTAATACCAAGAGCAACATGAAATCGAAGTATAAACTGACGACGTCCGTCGAGTACAGCGAAAAGTGCAATATTCAGTTGCGTACATGTATGTACGTACGTGCTCGAAATATATCTACGAGTAACAATAGTACGGCAATAGACTACGTTGGGCGCAATCGTATCGCAAAATAGACACGTGGTGGTGTGGTGATGACCAGCGAGATATATCCTAGCAATTAAAACGTAGGAAAGTGTCTACTGCACTTGTGCTACGCCCCCCCAATGGATTCTAGGACAAGAAGTTAAGGGAAATCGAAAAGAAAACGTGGACGTATACAAATATGTGTCCAGCTATTTCCTGATATGTGTGCAATACATTCAGCATTGTGAGTGTGTATATATGATACGTACTCAAAGGAAAGCTGTGGAAGGCGAAATGACAACCAATAACAAGGCAGATGTTTATCCATGACGGCCTCCAGCAGTGCGCATCATGTTTGATCTTACATGAAACGTACTCGTGTGAAAATACTTACGTAAAGCAAAGCCAACAGAACAGAGGAAAAGTATAAACATTTACACCCCCCACGGAAACCAAGATAAAGAAAAACAGAAAAAAGGCAACATACAGCAGTACAATACCGCTGTAGTACGTAGTTGCTTCTGCTCAGGATGATGTCGATCTTCGTTTCCGTGATGTTGTTGCGTAGATATGCTGTAGTTGAAGAATAATTGGTTCTGCTGCTGAAGATCATGTATAAAGAAGAGCAGACCAAAATATGTACATCTAGATGAAGATGGCTGTGGGATAGTGTTGATGGTGGTGATGCAGACCTGAAGAGGTGGTGAAGACCTGTGGCCGTAGTCAGTCCGTAATGCTGTGCTGGGCCGTGTTGCTCGAAGTGTTCGAGTGCCGGTTGAAGTTGTTGTTGTCGCGGTTGGGCCGCGTTTTGTGCGGTGTAATAGCAATTTTTCCCAAATATGCTCCCCAGATCAACTGCCCCAGATATGTACTAAGCATGCAACAAGAACGTTTGGAACTCCTTCTTTGTGCAAAATAAGCAAAATCTCTGCAGAGCAGTGGTCACGTTTTGGCTAAGGTGTCGCCGAATGCGTAGCTGGTCCCTAATGCGCTGGAGATGGTGATGGCCACCTGCTTGATGAACCCTTCGGTGTTGTTGCTGGGGAGTTGAACCCTGGTAAGAACATGGACGGCCGTGTTGTCGTCTCCAATACTGGAAGAAAAGCTTGAAAAGCAAAACGTGGAATTGATTGCCGTAGATGACCTGAAAATGATGAGTAGAAGCCGCAGGACTGCTGTTGCGGTACTAGTCGTAGGTGCCGATACCTTCTCGAAGCAGTCATGTTGCAGTGTTGCCCGTGCAGCAGTAGTCGAAGTAGATGCAGATCCTGGTGACATAAACTGAAGAAGCTGCGAACATGGAGCGCTGAGCATACCTTCTGTAATCAACGATGATGATGGCGAAGTTCAGCAGTTATCGTAGGTAGCAGATGAAGAACTTGAAGTCCGATGATGTCGGAGGTGCTAGTTCCATGTAAAGCAAGAGGTGTTTCCCCTGTGCCAAGCTGATAGTAACAAATAAACCTACAGGAGTACTCTCCCGTGGCAGGCTGAGCAGCCGGTTTCATCCACGGCCTGACTGCGTGATGCAGCACTTGTTGGCCTTCTTCTCCATATACACAGTGGGCAAGGATGAGTTTTCCTTTCGAGTTTTGAGTCGTAGTCCCGTGTAAAAGCGTGAAGTCGTTGGTGGAAAAGAAGACCTAGATGTAGGCAGGAGGTGATTCTCCCGATGCCACTCGGAGTAGCAGATTCATCAACGACCTGGCTGTACGTTGCTGCGTGTAGGTCTACTCGTCGATACTTGCACGAGGACAAATCTATTTTTACGTACTTCGTGCATAGTAGCTTGAAGAAACTGTTTTGATAACGACCACACGCGTGCGACTAGCGTGGAGCCGGTTCGAAACTAACTTGAGTTGTGATGGCGGAGAAACAGCGGTCTTGTAACGTTTCTCCGTGCTGTACAGCGTGCAAGTAGTGCGGAACTAGCTTCGCATGTGATGAGCAGAAATAGTTTTCTGACTTGTTTCGCGCTTACAGCTTCAAAGTATGATAGTATCGAAAACAAAGATTTGCGTGCGTTTTTACAAAAATAGTCAGTGGATTATTTTTGCACTAACGGCGTGAAAACAATGTTAAACTTACGAGTACGAGTTTCCCGCACAGAAGAGTGAAACCGGACTCATTACTCGCACATGCCATCAACGTAAAAACGTAACAGCAGTCTCCTTACCTGCCTCGCGCGTACAAGCGTGAAAGCAGTACTCTTTGTAGTAACCCTGTCGAACGAACTTGATGAAAATCGGTGAAAAGAGTCGATGTCGATGCTGTCGGGTAGATGATGATCCTCTGGTTTTTGGAGTAAAAGTCAAATTCCTCCGCACTTGAAAACTTGAAATTTCTTCGGATGTAGAACGTGAAGAGCTCGCCAGGAGGCGTCGTTCCGTGGTGCGAGTCGGTACGTAGACCAAAGTCGAGGCTCATAACCTGAAAGGATGACGTGTGTGTCGAGGCTCTGTCTCTGTGGAGAGAGATGGCAGAGGTGGCACCGAAGTGTCTGTGAAGATCACTTGAGAAGAAGAAGAAAAGTCATGGTTTGAAACGGCGCTTATTTGGCCATATTGGAAAGAAGATTGATCTGAGAGATCAAAGAAAAGGGAGCAAAAGAGAAGAGAAGAGGAGTGGAAAGTGAATTAGAGTAGAGGAGAGTACAGTAGAGTAGATAAGAGTAGAGTGATCAAGGTGGGCGATGCCTGCACTTTATAATCTCGGTACAATGTCCATGCTACGGACAGTTACATTCTACCGTAGTGTGTCCCGTTCCCCGAAATGTTCTTTACAACGCTATAGTAACGTTCTAGGAACGTTCTCAGCATCGGTCCTGATGGACATGCTTTGGGCATACAACAGAGCGCACTACGAGTAGGGGAAACTCTCAATATATCCGCATATTGCAATTACCCGAATATCTAGACTAAGATACTCATATACTCGTATGAGTGCGTAGTGATTGCACATCACAATAGATACGTATGGATCTCAAAGTCCATATGCTACCACCGTTGCCGATAGGTTTTCACGTACCGGTCAGAACGTTGCAGGACCGGAGATTTCAGCATGCCAAAAGAGCATCATGTTTTTAACAGGCTCAACGCCGTGCAATAATTTCTGCTGTCTCATCGTGCCGTGCACCCGATAGACCGGTACACGTACTCTTAACAGAGGCCGGCAGCCATTTTCCTGTTTTAGCACCATGGTCTCGTGCGTGATCGCGCTCTGGAGATGAAGAAACAAACGGATTGTGATACACAATATGGTCTCGACACAATAAATCACGTGTGTGTACGAATGCTGCCTCGCATCCGAAACCAATACAGTAAAATGGTCGACCGATTGGCAGCTGTGCAGCGCCATTCCAGGAGGAGTAACAATATGCCCTGAGGACAGCATACTACAAGGGCTAAACATGGATCGACGCTGCTCGTCGATTTGATCCGTCACTACTCATACGTTCGATATCTTCGCGATTAGTTCACGTATATATACCGAGGTCTTCACACTATAGATACGCCGTACAAGGGTTTCCATGGCCTGCGGGGCAAAACGTTCTCAAGCTCGTAATGCTATAATATTAATCAAATATTTTGTCGCCGTCATAAAGTTTAGCCATTGTTCCTATGGTGCCGTGGTGGGTCAACGGTGTCCGAAGCGATATATTCAACGGATGGAAGATTGGCAAACACTCTTCGTCCAGTACCACACGGAGTATGCGTCATTCACTTCAGCTCCACACCGGAGCATAAACTATATGGAAGCGACGTACATACCGACTTAACAATCAACTGGCCCTGTAATAGTATGGCCATATCAACAACGACCATAGTTGTATGCAGCAACCATTTGGTGATCATTAGCATTTCTTGCATGGCAAGTCTAGGCATGTTCTGTGCTCGTACGCAGGTCTGAGGCATAGGTACCCCACACGATCGCGGAAACGGAATTAATTGGATGTTAACCATGTAATTTTTATTATAGTAGCATCATGTGTGTGGGTTGTGGGTTGTCGAGCCCTCTCGTTGACGCGCTATTGCCCTTTTTCAGAGAATAAGCGAATAATCTGCGGATTTTTCATTTTGGTGCCCACCTTTCTTCAGAGCGAACCAAGAGAACACTTCCAAGCGCGTGTAGTGAGTCAAGCACGAACTTCAAGACAAGACTCAACGTGAAAAATAGTAGTTAATCCTTTCGGCAAGTCGCTTCTCTCGAATTACGACTGGTATCGTCTCTGCCAGGACTGGATGATGGTGGTATGGACTCAACGTCCAAATGCCTTTTTTCTGCTTTCGGCCTTCTTCTTTCCTTCTTGCGTGCGCGCTTGTTGGCTTATATGCTAATTTGGCTTTTTGCAGTATCCTTGTAAATTGTTACGGGGGCGACGACCGCGTCGACTTTACTGCGCCTGGCAGCCACCTGTCTTCAGGTGTATAACGTGTCGTGCCGGGTACCTGCCACTGAGCACTCGGAACGTTGCCAATGCGCTGTTCCCGAGACACGCAACTGACGCTTCTGCGCATGATGTTGCGGGTGTGACAACCAACGACCACTTGTGTCACGTGTACCACGTTACTACCAACCTAGCATCACAGTAATAACCACTGCCCGTCTACGCTGCCCGGTCGGCTCCCTTGCCGCGTGCTCTAGCCCCTCTACCGACACCAGTTTCGCCATCGGCCGAGTTACGCGTAACTTCACAGCGTATGCAAGGCGCGGGCCCCGGCGGGCCGACGCAGGCTGAAGACGAGGCGACCAGGGTCGTTGGACAACTTCTCGCGCAACAGAGAGCGGTGCGGGCGGTCCAAAGACGACTGGGAGGTACGCAGTTTCGTGCACGATCTTAGCTATGTGGCCATACCCCATGCACGAAGCGCCGTTAGCTGTCAGGCGAGTTGTGTGGAAGGTGGCCTCCGATTTTTGCGTAGCGAACGGCCACCGTAGCGTACAGTTCAGGGTCATGAATCTCACACTTTGTGGTACTTGGGGGACCTACTCAAGATGCAGAAGATGACGCGTAGCTCGCTGAAGTAGAGTCACTAACGGAAACGTTACTGAACCACTTATGCCGTTGGATAAAGGTACCGATATAGTTCGGCCTGCCCGTTTATTCAAGGTTCCTTACAGTGCACGTCGTCGCTGCATGGTGGGTCACACCCGCCATGCCGGACAACTCACTGCCGTCCGCCATAGCTCCCTTTCCGCGGGTTTGCGGCAGCGTTCCGCGTAGATCTGTCGGCATGTTGATGCCGCTGATAGATGACGGGAAGGCCGCGGGCAGGGGCCGATAGGTTAGTTGACGGTTGCGGGCCAAGGAGGTCTTCGAGTGGATGCACGAGGGCGGAAAGACGTCACGTCAAACGCCACAACGCGTATATATACAGCTCGCTCCACTGGCAGGAAATGAAGCCGAAACTGGTTCATGAAAAAGGTACGTGTCCTTGGACGGTGACAAAGGCCGCATTTGATAATGTTAGCAATGTTCATGAGACGGGGGGCTGGGTGACGAGCTCGAAGGCGGTGTGTATCGCATAGTTCATGCCATTCTACACGCGGCCGTCGAATATTTTCTGCATAATAGAGAACGAGTTCACAGAGATTGCGTCGGCAGCGAATACTGGTCCCGGAGAGGCTCACGACTACGGCCGCATCGACGTACAGGTGTCTAGACATGAGGTGGGGCACTACGGCTCTACGCGAATTGCCTCGTGCGAACATCGGGGTGTGTATATGGAGGGGGTAGCGTCTGCTCGGGTCTCACAAGTATTTTGTTTGAACAGTTCCATGCCTGTTGTGTTTGCGCGAGGTGAAAAACGAACCAACCTCGTCCGTCGTCCACTCCCCTTGACAGAGGAGCGAAGGAACGACTCCCGCTGAGAAGATCTGAGTAGGTGGGAAGCGTTAACGGGGATCCTGGGTGTGCTCTCCTCGCGCGTAGCCGATTGAGGAGGACGCAAGCATCCGCGTGGGTACAGTAACTGAGAGTGGTCGCGCAACATATTGTTTATAAACTGTTCGAGCGTCGGCTATTATTCAGTAGATAGTGCTTAACAACGTTTCGCGCGTCACGCGTCCGGGAAGATTCTCTGAGCAGGAGTTGTTTTGTTTTTCGTTCGCCACGATGTTGGGCTCGACGGAGCATGTGCATTCTTCGAGCGATTTGTTTCGAGAGACCGTATTCATCTTCGTTATGCTCGTTGATATGACAAGCTTGGGCTCGCCATCTACAGTACCACGTGGCCGACTCTGTTTTCCCAACGAGCTAGGGGGGCGGGGGGGTTCTGTGCACGTTGGACCCGTAGAGTTTCGTGGAAAAGGCATACCCGAAGGTGAAACTGAAGCAACAGCGAGCACAGCCAGTACAAAAAAAAAGTCCTGAGTGTGTGCAAGCACAATAAGGTGTGGCCCTCTTGACCCCTACCGTATCTCTCCTTGGCTAGACCGTTCGGTTGTCCTGCTCACAAAAAACGAATGTGCACCGACATATCTGAATACAGGAGGTGGCACAAGGCTCTGCCTCTCGGGGCTTCGTTGGATTACGGCAATGCAGGTAGACATCGTCTCACTGGGAATCGCCACAGGCTCCGGTGTGTCTAGGACAAAGCTGGGCCCTCGCGTGCCACACGCGATGTGAGGCCCGTATACCCCGAGCCTACAATAGCTTATTGTATTGGCAGGCCAATGTGGCAGGAGCTGCCACTGTATCATCAAATAGATGCCGGACGCATGGACAACGTGTGAGACACAAATGTTTAAATGCTTTGGAAGGCTGGGATGCCATTAACAGGCGCTGTACCTACCCCATGTGGTAGATGTTTTAGAGTACTTGATAGTAAGGCGTCGAGAGAGGGGGGACTGCGGCCGCCTACTCCGTGTATGGACAAATCTGAGCTTTACTTTATGTAAATCGGCAATCGGTTTAGGAAATATATTTGTTTCGTACGCCCTTGGCCGCATCTTCAATTACATTTGACACGCCGCCGTCTCGCCATCTGCCTCTCTGTATGCCTGCCTCTCTGTCTCCCTGTCTGTTTGTCTGTCTGGCGACTGTCGTCTGTCTGTGTGCCATTGTGTCGGGGTGTCTGTCTGGCGGTTTGTCGACCCGCCAGCCCGTCTATTTGTCTGTTTATCCGCCTGTCTGTCCGTTTGTCTGTCTGGATGCGATTCGTCGTAAAATGGTACCTAGCACGGCAGATGCAGTACTGAGAAGCTCGAAAGTACAGCAAGTACTGCGGTACTACTGAGGTACCAAGTACGTCTTCGTTTCTGCTCTTCGTATGCATACGATAGTTGCTGAGATACCAAATACATCTTTGTTTTTGCTATTTGTATGCATACGATGTTACCCTGTTCGTGCTTGGACAGTGTGTCATACGCGACATACGGGTACCAATATCGTACAAGGCGTACTTAGGAATACGAGCACCAAACGAAACGTTTCGCAATACTGGCACACCTGCCCAAGCTACTATCAAGGAGCCAGGGAGACTGGCTTCAGAACGAGGATCGTTAGAAGCGAAATTCGACCACATGCTCCGAACCGCGATCAAACCACCACGTATACGTCGCTCACTGGGAACCTTTTCTAGCCCAAAAACAAGCACGTGACTACTTGCATAGTCTACAGATATACGTACCGTATGGAAAATGCATGGTGATGTAGAGCTTCAGACATTACTGCTCTTAACCCTTTGGGCCCTTGGACCGCTCTGAGCAAAAAACAGTTTACGAGTACCGTTTATTTCATACATAAATACATACATATACATACATACCTGGTACGTGATATCATGGAATAGATGGAAGGCCCTCCCTTCTCCCCGGTCCCTTGGGCTGTTTTTGGTACCATTTCGCCCTTTTCGTTTATTTGCATTTCGAACGGTCGGACGCAGCAAGAACATGGCCATCGGCAAGAAAGAAGGGACGAAAATGGTCCAAGGGGCTGTCGGAGTCTTGTCTGCACGAAATTCCGGTTTTCCTTGAGATTGGTGTTTGCATTTGAGAGTGAGAAAGAACAATACCCCCGGCTGTGTTCAGCAAGCGGTAGCACCACCGTGCCCGTCAGACATGTCCAATTGTAAAGAGTGGATGTAGCCCTCCGTTAATAGTGTAAAACGTTCGAATTATAATCGCCCGGCACCTACAGCATTATTTAGTTATCCCACCGCTGGCACTGAGCGCACTCAGGGCCGACACCCTCGACACGCCCCATTCCACAGTAGTGACGGCAACAACGGCACCAGCAAAGCTATATTAGCAATAGTATAAGTCCAATCGTGGCAAAGTGGCTTCTACGTAATACACCTAAACCTCAGAGGCCAACCAAAGGGTAATCCCGCCCGTTCTTGTCACACCTACCCTTCCCATCCTTGGGGCCCAGTCACAACAACAACAACAGGAGGAGGGTGTTCAGCGAACCAAGGTGAAACTAATGTTGTTGGTGCTTGATCGTGTGTATCGACGCTGGTGTGTGTGGCTCTTACCAAAACGATGTACTGGTACAGCAGTTTTGTTGTTCGTGATAATGGTAGGTGTAGGTACCGAAGATGGCGTAGGTCTAGCGCAGCGTCAAGCAATCAACACTGCAGTACAGTATTTTTACGTTGTGTCAGTAGAGCTGTTGTACAGTGGTAATGGTATGTGCAGTGCCTGTACTGAACTGTATTGTCTGCTTGGTATTGCGTTATACGAGTGCCATACAGTGTACCACCCTGCGCAGAAAAGTACTACATTTTATTTTGATTAAAAGTCAATGTACTAACTTTACTTATATTTCGATCAGAGTGGTATTATTTTATTGTATTTTATTTATCATCCATTATGTGTGGTCTTCTTTCCTCTCTCCCTCTTGAGTGTTACCTCAGACCCCTACCAGGTTCCAGGTATGTCCTATCATGCCATATGTCTGTTACAATAAATATACAGAGTAGTACTACAATTTATGTTAGGAGATACCACTCCTGCATTACTCTGTAGTTAAAACGTTTATCATAAATAGTATTCGCACTGGTAATAATTATACCAGTAGCAGCATTATTAGTAGCACAAGGGCGCGAACCACGACTTATGAATATAGTGGCAGGGTCCGGGCGCGTTGGAGTGCTGGTCAGATAGATGAGCAGATACTTTAATCGCCTCTCGCTGCATTGCTGTAGCCATCAACCGGCGACGAGCGATGCAATTATGCTGCCGCAATCTAGACCCTTAACGTAGGTGATATGTACGGCATGCGAGGGGAGGCAAGCTCTAGCTACTCGGGGTGATATGCAGCGGTCAAGCTGTGCGCGATTATTTCTCTGGTCTGAGATGTATCGAGAAGACGACCAAAAAACGCCTCGAACGACAAGCCGAAGACTCTGAGGATGGGGGGGTGGGAGTCGTGGAGTGATGGGGCGGTGGGCGGGGTGTGCAAGGGCGCAACGGTAGCAAGCAGTGGCTGCAGTCGGAGGCCAGTTATGGTGGCTTCACAGCGGCCCCGTTCGTGTTGCCAGTACATGTATAGTGTGAAAAAATGACGCGTGTATCGAGGCTCTGTCTATCCACTCGACAAGGCACGAGTCTCTGCTACGCTACGTACTTGGAGAGTGTGACTCGGATGGCAGAGGTGGCACCGAAGTGTCTGTGAAGATCACTTGTGAAGAAGAAGAAAAGTCATGGTTTGAAAAGGCGCTTGTTTGGCCGTATTAGAAAGAAGATTGATCTGAGAGTGTTGTTTTCCTGTGTACACGGTAGACTGGGATACACCTCACACGTAGCGCGCGAGCTCGAGGTCAAGTGATGTATATCATTCGATACTACACGCAACTTTTGCAAATATATTTCTTGAAGGAAATCGTCGATCTTGCAGCTCAGGTGTTTTCTATTGAATCAACTATTGATACTCAACCGCATTAGTAACAACATCATCGGGTATATGAGATTGCGTATGGGGACTGGAAACGACGCTGTGACACCAGTAGTGTAGACTCATAAACTGTATGTAGATGATACATCTTGTGTGGCTGTTATCAAAACTTGATACCCTGTATACGTGCAGAAGTATGTGGTTTCCTCTTCTCAGTAGAGCCTACGAACCCATCCGAGAAAATGGTCGGCAGACCCTGTGTACGAGACAAAGGCTGGACGCATGCTGCGGTAGATGTGCGCCATGGCTTTTCTGAGAGTAGTCACTTGAGGAGCTCTATATGCCTCATCCAAAAACTGATTTTGGAGTAAAATAAAAAGTTCTGCATCCGATGACCAATCCCATATAGCCTAAGTATAAAAATGAGCATCCTGCAACATAAGAATGATATTCCGGCAATTTGAGGTCAAGGAGTCTCGTCATTCAAAAAAAATCAGCGAACATGTGCTACCTCTATCGTAGCACGCGCCGGTGCTACCTACCAGTACGTATTTCCGACCCTTGGTTGGTTGGTGGCTCTGATAGGCTCAGGGGTGGGTTCTTATTAGCGTTAGGTTTAGTTTATTCGTCTCGTACACAGCAGCAGTAGTGCTCGGCCCTCAACCAAGTCTTGAAAAAAGCTGTAAGCTCCCCTCCTTCTCATTCTGCCTCCCTGGCGCGTGCTACGATATACAGGTAGAGGTATACCTTTTTTTGGCGGAAACGTTTTAGGAATGACGGGACTCCTTGAGCCCGAATTCGTCGGAACTTCGGTATTGCCATGTAAATTTATTTACTTCCCCTCAGAAAACCTGACACAATACGTTGAATACCACCAATCTCTTCCAACCAATGATCCTTCCCTGCATATACTCAGTTTTCACTGATGCTACTGAGGGCCGTAGTTATCGAAGGACTGGTTGTCCTAAATAACCCAATTTTCATGTTTTTATCGTTTTCGCGCACGTTACTTTTCGTTCAGAATTTCCTCGCTGTTAACAAGGATTCCTGCTCTGATGCACTCTCTCTGTTGAGTTTTCACATTTCTGAAATGTTTCCTGTTTTAACAGATGTTCCTGTTTTTCTTGAGTAAACAAAACAGGAAAATCTGGAAAACGTTGTTCGATATTGACGGCCCTACGTCAGGGGGTTGGCTTTTTGTCTCCAACCAATCAATAACTAGCCGAGAAGTTGAGCCACCTGACAGGGGCACTGATATCACTGACGATCGGATACGATTATTACTAGAGCAAAAGTCGGATATATCCTTATGTACCAGACGATGTTCGAGATAAGGAGGTGAGCACCTACCTACTATTTACACTGCAAACCTCTAGTGAGATGTAAGTAAGGAAGACCGCCAGGGTGTGCCTTGGGCTACTCTGTGCCTCTTACTACCGCGTGGTGGTGGGAGGCGTTTTGAGAATCCTCCCCCGGAAGCAGCTCGTAAGTAATAAGACGCATGTGACCATCACACGAGTATATGTAGTGTGGAAAATCGTAAGAACAAGTCCTTCCGCCTACGTACTGTAGTAGTAGTAGTATAAATACTAGAAGTATGATAGTGTGTGAATACGTACGGGCAAGCCCCTCCACCTGTTTGTAGTCTGCATGACGGGCAGACCCAAAAGTTTTGTGCCACACGTGGTCTTTTTAATTCCCGAAAGCATGTTAGCAAGTGCTGGTATGTTGCATACAGCAGTACCACGGCATTCAGTTATATCCAGTCCTACGTAGGGGAAAGAATGGGACTCTCCGCCCCAAAGGCGGATCGTCGATAATCTGGGCTAACAATACATATTATCGTCAATAATTACGAGACACCCGCACGCTTTTCCTGATATTTTTGAGGCGAACCGCTGAAAATAATAAGCCTCGAGTTGACTGGCACCAAGTGGAAAAAAATATACGAGCATCCCTTCTATCTGGCGTGCAAAGAACCCGACATTTTCGAAATCCAAAGCAAGCTTGGCGTGATCGTCCTTTGCTCTTCGTGCTCGCCCTTAATATCGGCGACTCTAAGGCCGTGATTTTCGAGGGAACGTTTTCGTCCCAATATTCCAAATGTTTCATACCTGGTATGCTATTTAGAGTATTGGTTTTAACTTACACATTCTTCAAGTTGGTGTTCTAAATATATGAAGCCAAAGCGTTGCTGATATTAGCATCTCTGTTAAAGTCACACCTTGTGACCGAATGCCTCCGTATCTTGAAACTTAAATTCACAAATCGAGAAAACATGGAGAATCTGGAATAAAAACATTTCTCCCATAATAACGTCCCTGGGGCGGTATAATACCCAAGGGCGCCCGGGGAACGAAACTTAACATGCCGCAGATTATGTTTTCACTAGAATATGGAGAAAAATCTAAACCCAAGTGAAAACAAAGACCCCAACAAAATGGTAAGTCTCTTATCTTATCCCGTGATCACACCGCTACGCTTGGTTTCATGTATGGCCTCTGAAGGCGGTGTTTGTGCGTCGTTTTGTCTGTTTCAGGGGCGCCTTCGGTATACCTTCCAAAGGTCTAAACAATTTGGGCGCTTTTTATTATGTTTGTCTACTCTCGCTTTACTCTCTGGCTCAACCATCCATAGACAAACGCGTATAGGACTTGTTACTCTCACCTTACTCTCTGGATCAGTTATCCATAGACAAACGCGTATGAGACCTGTTACTCTAACTTCACTCTCAGGCTCAACTATGCGGAGACAAACGCGTATGGTACAGAACCCTACGCTTACGGCAGAACATAACCTCGTAAATCGGAATCAAATATGGTGTGGTCAGCGTACGGAGATATACTGTACGGTTTTTTCTGTCTATGGTGGGGTAACAATACTATAGCCCCACGAATGATAGCGTTTTGAAGTCCCCCACGTATCCGTGTGTTCGAAGGTTGTATTACATCACATCTGTCACGACGTACGCCGGTAGATGAATGTACCCAAGTATTCTTAAATGCGGAACGCATTATTTGTGAAAGGCGGTACGGATGTCGGGAATAGGGTGCGGTTAACGTCTGTCTTGAGGTTGCCCGCGCCTCTCTATCCCTTCCCCTTCCGATCCCGAGCCGTCCTGGAGATAGGGAAGAGCGCTGCGTACTCGAGAACTGTGGGGTAACCAGCCTGGACACACTCTAGCGTCCCACTTCCGGGAACCTCTTCACGTTTTTTGCGTCATCGGCGTGGAGTACTGGTCTTCATTGCGGTACCTTCACCTTCGGCGTTCTTGCTTCTCCAACTCAAAAGCCTGCACCTGTCTGTGAGCACCTATGTTTGTTTATTGGGTCTGTGTTCCAAGTCAACCATGTGTTTCTGTAGACTACAATAAGGTACTCTCAATGTGAATACTGCTTGTAGTCCCATGTACTTGTTTTTAAATCTTGTTTGTTCCGTCGAGAAGACTGTTCGGCCAGACTTCCCTTGCTCCGCTCGCCCAATGACAAGCACACACATGCTGAAGCTTTGCAAAGTCTCTTCGGGCTCCCGTCTCGTCGCGATTAGCCTGCTCTTTCTCATCGAGTTCCAACCCCGGCCCAATCAAGCTCGGTTTTCAACCTTCACGCTTCGCGATTTCACGGACAACAAACAGCTAACTGGCCTTGGTGTCTGGCGCCTGGTGCGTATGTACAACGAATTACATCGCAATACGACCGGGGAGCTGTGGCTCTCGTGGCGTGTTGCAAAAGTTGCAAGTTGTTCCTCGGTAGACTCACAGCTGTAACCGTGTCCGCCTAGGGGGCAGACGCCTGCTACGATAGAGGTATTTAGCACTTTTCGGTTGAAACGTTTTTCTGAGTGACCTATTAAAGTATTAAAGGCTCCTTAACCCACAATCGTCGAAATCTCATTATGGTGTTGCAGAATGTTTCATTTGATATGTAGGCCATGGTATTGTTCATCGGGTAAATATAGCACTTTTTTATGTTCATCCAAATCAGTATTTGGGTGAGATATTGAGACCCCTCATGCAAGTAGCCTCAGAAAAAACATGGTGAACCTCTACTGTAGCATGATGGTAAGACGGTAGGCGGGCCACCCCGATTTACACTACCCGTACCGCGTTCAGGCCACTCTCTGCCGGGTGGCTCCGTTGCTCACCCAAAGTTCCCCTTAAAAGTATGATGCCGGCGCAGCGAAAACTCCGATGGTGGTGCCTACCGCGATAACAAGACGCATTAAAAGCTTAAATACGCGTAGGGAAAACGACCGGGTCCTCGCGTGGTCAACCGGCCCTCGGACGAGCGGCCCTGAACGGCTGAACGAAAAAAGGCCTGAAAATGGTCCGGCCACCGTGGCCTTGGTCGTAAACCTTCCTGGAACAGGCGACTTTCCACAGTATTTGAGAATTGCAGTTCGGATAAGAATGAGATTCGAAATGAATCATGTATTGTTCCTTAAGAGATGAATCTCCCTCAAAGTCAAAATTTTCATTGCATATTACGAGATTGTTGGGGACAGCTGTTGTTGTTGTTCGCACTATTTGATATCCGTTGATACATTGTTGCCCGGTCTCGAGATTTCAAAGATCCAACAAAAATATTTTAACAGTAATTATATACGGGGCACCTTCCCCCTGAATACCAAGCAATGTTCTTGTATCCTCTGTTTTTCGCGCCTGTCAAGGTCGACTTTTTATTTGTTCGATGAAATCGATACCTATAATCAATCCCTGGTATATGCATTTTCTAGCGTTACTGCTTAACTGTGGGGAAATAAATAGCTTTAATTATATTTTCGATTATCATTGTCATCGGAAAGGCAATCAACAACTACTGTAGGGAAATGGTATGTTCTGGGATGGTGCCGTTCGGGTTTACCGAGCACGTAATTGTTATTAAAAGTACAGTTTCCACGTTTGTTAGGAGAGAGCTTTGTCTGCATAAAGCATATGTGTTCGTCGCCGCGTAAACACTACGCTATACCACCGAGCGACGAAAATTGATTCGTCGCTACCCACCGAGCAAATTCTGGCCGCGAAAAGACTCGTGACCGTCAAGCGTTTAGTACGAACCGCAATGCTATACAGGACTGTGAGTTTAGTGTTTGCAGTGCGTTTGCTATCCAATCATTTGCGGCATGAGCTTCAATGTCGATCACTCAATAACACCCCCCGAAGTTTTTTTTTTTACGTTTTACGAGTATTCGATTCCACACCGAGAAGCTGTCAAGCAAAAGGAAACCGAACAAAACGCGTTTTACCCGTTACCGAGCTAAATGTTGTGGAGAAAGCAAGCAAAGGTTCGACGAAAAAGTATATATATTAAAAAAAAAAACTGACGCGTGCTACAATACAAGGTAGCACTTTTCCTCTGAAACGTGTTCTGGATGATCGGGTTCCTGAATCCCAAAACCGTCGGAAATTCATTCCTTCGTTGCAATGGTTTTCATTGTATAATCAGACCATGGGATACTTCATCAGGTGGCACATTAGTTTCCTCCATAATCACGTTTTGACTTACTATTAGTATGGAACCTCAGAATAAAACATGGTGTACCTCTATCGTACGTAGCATGCGCCAACTGACACCGATCCAACGCTTACCGAATAAATATGGGTTAGCTACATGACTAGTACCGAGCAAAAACGTTTTCAGGGATAGTCCGGGACAGTTAAATAAACTTAGTGTAACTATGTTAGCTGTGAGTTCAACGGAGAGTTGTATTTGTCGGCCTGTTTGTGGCCCTAAAGGTCTCGCGATATGTTCACAAAAACGGCTTCGTATAGACATACTTCGTTTACTTCGTATGAAAACCAATTTGCCGCCTGATGCAGTATATTTCTGCCATGTGAAAACTTCAAAACAAGAATAACACCTCAGGCTGTGCACTTATTTTCAGAGACGACGAAACAAAGTTGTCGCCACGGTGCGGAGGAACATGTATGTGCAGTTTTAACGTAATGTTTGCCCAAAATGGCCGCACAAACAGGGGTAGTACGTAGGTATGACACAGGCCTTAATCGCCGATTGGGGTCGATATATGTTTTGCCGAACCACGCTGAATGCCGACCATGGCGCTGTTCAGGTGTGCTGGTGCTCGTGTCCTCGATGATGCGCGATTGTCCTGCAGGTATAGATAGACACCCGGCCCCCGTTCAGCATGTTAATCAAAACCTATGGTACGATACAAGTCAATTTTGTTTCATTATAATTCATACCTGGTACTAATTCAAGACATGAAATAGTTTTCACCTTCGATTGACACGATAATATATAATTAAACAATTGAAAAAAAACAGCTGTGAGCTCGAGAATTTCGTCAAAACTCATATTTGCTAGCTGAGTGTAATACTTCGATCGCGCGTACTTACGGGTTTTATATGTCCTCATGCAGAATGTACATCCCCCGTATGAGGGGGACACAATCTGAGGCTGTAGAAATCAGGAAGTGTGTATATACCTAGTATGTGTTTAGCGTCCTATGTCTAAACCAACGTACTCGGTGATTCATAGCCCAAAGGCTGAGTGTTTTACTGTATCTATCTGGAAGGAAACAGCTCGTTGCTGAAGCGCGCTACGATAGAGGGATAACATTTTTTTTGTCTGGAACGTTTTCTGAATGATCGGGCTCCTTAACCCAAAAAAACTCGTCGGAAGTTCGTTCTTGTAGTGAAACATTTTTGTTCTGTACTTGGGGCCACGGGATTTTTCATCGGGTAGCACCTTTATTTTTCTTCCCAAAGCAGGTTTAGGGCGAGGCCCAGAGCTCCTCAAGTTACCCCTCTCACGCAAACAACGGTGCACCTGTACCGTAGCATGCGTTTGCTGAATACAAGGAACATCCTCTTTGAAAACAATGCCCGTAACTGGTGCGTGGTACAAGTTGGTGAGTGGTTCACCGTTATATCGGATCCACGTTGCTGTTGGCGCATGGTACGGTAGGGGTAGAGCAGAACCCGGACCCTCTTCGGCTCACCCGCTACACCGCTGGAGCTAGATACCTCAATACCTGCCGTAGCACCCAACAACCAGGGGCGCCCGGAACAGTCTTTTTTCGACACAGGGGCGGGGTCTCTAAAACCCAGTGATACCAAAAATTGGAAAAAAATGAAAAACAATAATGTTTTCTTCTAAATAGACCTCTAATCACAGCGCGCTTCGGTTTGTTTCCCATTCTGACCACTGTTCAAGTGTGGTGTCCAAACAAAACTGTTTCGGGCGCCCTTGCAACGACCGGTATTTTAGTATAAAATTTTCAAGTTAAGGCCGATTCACAGCCGCATGCTACGATACTAGGGATAGTACTTTTTTCCGCTAAAACAGTTTATATAAAACGGAGCTCCTTCACTCCAAATCGTCGGAATGGCATTCCTTTCTTCGTGCAATATAGCGTTCTGTACACCTAGGCCATATGGGATGGTTTATCGGGTTGCACTTTGATTTCCCTCAAGAATCCGTGTTTGACTTACTATTAGTATATACCTCTCCACCGTAGCATGAGTCCACAATCCAATCAGCTGGTGCTATACGGTAGAGGGGCTACCCCGGTTTTTTACTACTGCTTATAGTGTCGCATTCAGGCCGCTCGGGCGTGCTGGCTCTATACCTCTCGCAAAACTGTAGGTGTTGCGTTTTTGTTGATGCAACATAACAAATGACTACATAGTCGTGCATATCGCGAAACCAAAAGCAACAACAAAGTGAGTATGGTCGCTCGGCCGACTGCCTCCGAGTGGCCCTGAAAACTGCTTGGTAGGGACTCCAAAGTGACCATCCTACCGTGGACGCAATGCTACGGTAGAGGTGCACCGTGCTTTGTTTTTGAAGGTGGTCGTTTCAGAGGCTATATACCTCACCCCAAGACTGATTTTAATTCAAAATATAGGTGCAACAACCCGATGAACGGTGTCATAGCGGTACGGCATACAAAAACAATATATCGCAAGAAATTGGTGGCATTCCGACGATTGTTGGGTTAAGGAACCCCGATATTCAGAACATATTTTAGCCAAAAAGTGCTACCTTTGCCGGAGCATGGGTCCGTGGCAGGGCAGCAGGAAAAGCCCCATCGGGGTGCTAGCGCGGAGACAAAAGGCTCGGGAAACTTTAGACTGCAATGGCGCAAGGCGGTCACTCGGCCGAGTGACCCTGGGCGGCTCAACATATGCGTCGGACCCAAAAGCGACCCTTCTGCCGTGCGTAGCACACTGCAGACATACACAACAGTCCAAAGATATTGGGTATAGAGCTCCTGTTGAGAAGTATACTAATATTAAGACACACATGTTTCGCGAAACAGAATGCTACCCCGGTACATATCGTATCACGCCTCCGTTGTGGTACCACAATTTGCTGCGGTGGGTGGACGGCACCTAAACAACCAGCAATCCGACATACGTCGATGTTGTCTTACGTGTGACTTACTTGTCTATTCCATCAAAGTGCACCGGTGCTAAATAACGATATCGAGCGTTTCCTTCCGTCGGCTGTTGTTTTAACGGTGGTAGGTCCCGAGCTCGATCCCCTGCTGTGCTGTCAACAGAGCACGGGGTGTTTCTTGAAGGGACTCTTGATTGATGGCAGTTTACAAACATTCCGTGCTGAAATAGGACCTGCCTAGTAAATACCGTACCCGGTTTCAAATGTACACCACATTCTGGAGGTACTGAGGTGTGTGTGCTGTCGGTCGTTGGGAAGAACACATTGGGATACCGCGTTGGGCCTTAGAGGCTTCACAGCACAGACTTGTCTAAATGTATGGCGACGCGGAAGTGGTCCCTATGTACCGCCGGTATGCGGCAGACAAGACTACCGGCACTGCTGTACCGGCAACCGGCACTACGCCGCATACTACCCCATATATTGAACCCCATATGGGCCAAGCGATTCCACAAGCACTATAACGGATAACAAGAAATAGAGAGAGACTACCACCGCATGACGACATGACGATCGTAGCACCAGCCACACGGAAGACGTAGCCCGGGCTACTGAGATAGACGCGCGCGGGGGGGGGGGGGGGTCCAACGTGGAACGTAAGCAGCCAGCTTTGCAATAATATCGTCTCCTCGAAGCAAAATATTCGTTCATTTGCACTAGCTCAAGTACTGCAGTCAATTAGGTAATTTCACCCACGCTTTCCCCTCTCGTATAACAATATCCTCTGCAAACAAAAAACAGTTAGCGAATTCCAGCTAACACTGTACAGTGTACGTAGAAGCTCAAGTCGTTGGTTAGATAATTTCTCCCACCCCTAATATCATTTACATTCTCGAGCTAAAATTGTAAAAGCTCAAGTCACTAGTTAGGTAATTTCTCCCACCCCAAGTATCAGTTTAAGAGCAGTGCATGGTATGCTAGGGCCCCTTTTAGAAACACCCGGGTGCTCCAGGTATCTCGAGAATAAACCCTTCACGTCAATACTCGTCACGGGTACGAGCAGCACACTCCATACACAATACTCGCCGACGACTTGGTTGTTCACAATGAATAATGAACTAAGAAACACGTCAGCTGTGAAACATTTTGGAGTGATAAACGTTAGGTATTAACGACCAAGGCTATTGGTACTGTAGGTCGGGAACTCTTACGACCTGACACCGCGCTTTTAGTGATGCAATAAACTATATACCGTGATAAATTATTTGTTAAGCTAGTGACATTATAAGTTGAGTATCTACTATTCAATCGGTTGAACTCACAGCTGACGTATTTATCATAATATTTTTTAATTCCATTACTGTGCATAAATTTTTCGTCAGCTGTGACTTCGACCGATTGGGTGGTGGGTACGCAGCTTTGTCGACTTCGCAAGCTGCGTGGTTCGTCAGGCGCGTACGCGTCTTTAAATACTCCGAGGTTACACGTACCAGCGATGCCTTTACTATACACCGCTAGAATTTCTTTGTTAAGCTATCGTAGCGGCAATATAATAACTCGAATTATGTGCACATATTTTACGTCAGCTGTGACGTAAACCGGTTGAGCGGTGGATACGCAGCTTTGTCAGCTTTGCAAGAGGCGTGATGGGTCGGGCGCGCTTGCTTCTTCAATACTGCTGACGTATTTATAATAATTTTATTTAATACTCCGTGACCATACGTGCCACACACAGGTGTCGTGTATGTGGGTTCGACCTACGATGAAGTAGTTGACACTCAGATTCACAAGTTGAATGTACATATGCGGTATACCGTTCGCGTGTGTTCTGTCACGATTCCATAATAAGGATGTAGGTTGGTGACCACTCCGTTGGATGCAACACGGCACTTGAAACATCCCGTTTCCGAGAGAGGTGCAGCGCCGCTGGCGCTAGCTAGTGGCTTAACCCCAGTAGCGGAAAAGAAGCTACCCCCCTCCCTCTCGTTGCTCGGGTAGATTGTGCGGTTCATAAGAGACAACATGCTAAGGTAGAGGTGTGCATCAATTGTTTTCAGAGGCTTAACCCCTTAAAAACTGGTCCCACGTATTTGGAGACAAGCTACTTGGAACTACAGCAGTGTGGGATGGTGTTTTCAGTTCTGAAAGGGTTCAGGAACTCTATAGCATTCCCCAAAAAAACGACTTGAAGACAAACAAAAAGCGCTACCTATATATCCGATGAGCAATCCCATGGCCTATGTAGGTTTTCGCGAAATCGTACTGAAAATACAGGATGGCCTTCCGACGATTTTGTGTTAAGGAGCTTCGTCCTCCAGAACCGATTTTAGCCAAAATGTGCTACCCCTACCGTAGCCCCGGGGCAATACCGCCGTCAGGGGGATTCGAAAACGAAAATAAGACAGGGAACTTTTTTGTCTGCGTAGTGGGAGGGGGTATACTTCAATCAAGAACATATATATTCCTACCGGTATAAAACAAACTGGCCATTTTTCATGAATTCACCCATAAATCTCACTAATCGGATTTGTTTATCATCTTGACCTTGGGAGTGAGAGTATGAAGTCGTTGTTTCTTTTGTTTAGTGCACTCTCGCCGTCCTTTTGCCGTTTTTTAGTTGCAATACGAGCGTACCATCCGCCAATACCACAACCACAAACATCAGCATTTGTTAGTTCGATGGCCCAGGTAGATAAAAAGGTCGACTGTGGAGCATCGGTAGACTGGCGTCCTACGTTCTCGTGGTTGCTACGTATGTATGACGTTCGAACCACCACAAACAGCTGTTAGGTGTGAAATTTCGCGGGGTGAGCCGTTTTGGTTTAGATTCTTCTTCCGTGGGCCAGAGTGCAAGGACGCGCGTAGAGAAAACCCCGATCAAAAAAGACAAGCAGTGGGAATGCTAAACCGACTCTGCGCGGTAGGAATGAAGACACGTACGTACGTGCCGGGGGCGGGAAGGGGCGACATCTACTTTGACCACGGCATGTCCACAGGACCGCCGGGGGGAGAACCTTCACCTGGGCTGGATATCTATTAATGCGATGATCGTAGATGCAAGAAAACAGGTGCATACGTGTGTCATACCGGATTGAGCACTAGCGCCACGGGCGGAGTTGGACCAGTCGAATTGAAATGTGAAACGTGCTCTGACTGCTACGCCTAAACCGGTCGTATAGGTTTGGCTTTTGCATCTCGAATACCTGGTATATGATACATGCTGTGTTATATCTTGCGAAGTATATACATACGTCGTATATGTGCTGCGCAGTTTGCTCCTTGCCATTCCGTTTTCCCCGTGCCTGGCGTTTTGCCACGAGCGTTTGTTCGCATTCGAGAGGCGTGGGGTCATGGGCCAACACGGCGGGACTTATATCGCCTACGTATGTATGTGATCCGAATAAAGACAGATAAGATCGTCCGTGTGGCCCATACGGATGCTTGTAGTCCTCAGCGGGCATGATGTACAGTAGTGTTCCCTCGATAGTGCCGGTTGCCTTTGGGGCCGGTTGCCCGCTATGGTCGTACGAGTAGTGCCTGTGGAATAGAGATGTACATCAACTCGTTTTCGGGGTTGATTTGATTGTTGATTAATTTGTCCAAATCGTGTTGATTTCATCATGATTAGTCGAGTAATATCAACACAATCAACTACACGATGATGTGATTAATATTTTCATGATTATCGGTTGATTATTGATGGTTTTCACGGTTACATAATGAAACGCCTCTTTTCGGTTCAAAAATAATCAACTAATCGTGATTAGTTTCAATAATCAACTGTAGTTCATTTGTGGCAACGTGCGCCGGCAGAACAGTTTTGTACGGTTACATCACAAAACACCTCTTTTTTATTCAAAAATAATCAACTAGTCATGATTATGTTCAATAATCAACTATCCATGACTACTTGATGTATAATCTACAACCAACAAGAATGAATCACATCACGTTAATAAAATCAATCACCAAACATGATTATAACCAACACGTGATTACGAGTTGATGTGCATCCCTACTGCTGTGGAATCGCTTCGCACATTTGGGAATTCACCAGTCAGTGTGATAGTGTGCCCAGTAGTCCCGGTTGCCGCTATAGTGCCGGTATTGTTGGCTGGCATATACCGGTTCTACAGTACAGGAGACCTATTAAGAAACAGGCTAACAAGAAAGACAGGCTGACACTTAGAGGGAACATAAGAAATCCGAGAGTCAATATGTTGAAATTAGTGTTGAAAGCACGCTCTCTCAAATAAGAAATCCAGCCTGGGCCATATTTCCTGTATCTTGTTAGGTTTCCTGTACTGTATAGAGGAACCACTACTACTACTACTACTACTATAACTACAACATGAAAGGACGAGTGGCTTGTTTTCTGGGCTCATCCCACGGTAGGGATTTTTGTTTTGGGCCTAAAACTGATAGCCGGCTAAGGGCCATTCTTATCGAGCAAATTTTTCCCAAAACTTTCAATATTGTTTTCCAAGAAAAAGAGGAAAAAGAAGAAAAAAAGGAAACATTTCCAAATTTTGGAAATTCTTCAGAGGGCAAACAAAATGTTTGGAACGCTTCGAGTTATAATAAATGAGGGGGGGGGGGATGGAAAAAATTGAAATACATAAAATTGCGCAAAACAAATATATATATATATTGAAAAAAATTGAAATTCATGGCTCCGATAGGAATGGCTCTGAGCTCCTCAAGTGAGCAACTACCGGTTATATAGTGTGATAATCCTGCTAGTATAATTGTTTCAGGATTACAGTACAGGACACCTAATAAGAAACAGGAAATATGGTCGAAGCTTTATTTCTTATTTGAGAGAGGGTGCTGTCTGCACTAATTTCAAGATAACGACTCTCGAACTTCTTATCGTCCTCTAAATCTCAGCCTGGTTTTCTAATTAGCCTGTTTCTTATTAGGTGTCCAGTACTGTGATAGCGTATGTATGATATGTAAACGTTGGTCACAAGGTTGCGCGAGCAAATAACTTCTTGGAAGCCACATTTTCCGGGTAAGGCGTTGAGCTCCTCATGTAAGGGCCTAAGACAAACACACGTCAGCCACTCCTACCGTGGAGTTGTTGTTTCCATGTACAAGACAAAACAAAACCAAGCTACTCTTATGTATAACAAAAAACGAAAAAACAACAAACCAAGCAACCGCAGGGAACAAACAATCAAGCAAACACAGGAAACAGTCAACAAGCATACAAAGAAGCAAGAAGCAAACAAACAAGCGAACAATGAGCAGCACCAGTACGTAGCATCAAATCGCCAGCCACCGACGGCGTACGTATACTCTTATACCTACCGGGTGTAGCACGTATTGCAATACGTGGCAGGGCGTAGAGTCAGCTGACTTACTTATTAATAGTGTTGTTCGGCGGCTCATTCCTTGCTGCGTTTTACACTGACTGCTGGGTGTTTACGTTGCTATTATAACAGCCGATAACCCATTACACGGTATTATTAGTAGAGCATGTCGTGTACTGCTGTGAGAGGAACTTCATGTAGTAGTGTTGCATACGATATATTCATGCCTGGCATATATGTACCACAGCTGTGCGTACAGCTCCAGCTGCACGCCAGGGGGGTCATTCATCTGTCCGTCGGCGACGCCCTGAACACGAATTAAGTCGCAGTCGCCTACAGTACGCGACAGATGTTAAGAATCTGATAATTACACATTTGAGACTGAGATTATGGGGGCGGGACATAAGAATGCGACTTCTTTGTACTGAACATAGTGTGGAACACACGCAGTCTTACCTAAGAGATCCAGTCTGGCCAAAAGTAGGACATTCTTGACATATGTCGCGTCCTCTACATGTCTCCTACCTTGGTTTCTATCACGCAGGATAGGGTTCGGTGACCTAACGACAGCTCGACGCACCACTGAAAATAATTCCCCTTCGACGCTTCGACGCTATGACCCGTGCCACGATTGGGGTGGCACAATTTGGCAAGCATATTTTTCTAAGAACGGAGCTTCTTCCTTCACCCATTCAGAACTGCAAAACGTATCCGACACTATTTCCAACTAGTTTGTCCCCAAATATGTGGGACCAGTTCTTAAGCCTTATAGGACTGGAGTCCCGTTTCGGGGACACATTACTTAGAATTAGAGTGGTTTGTCCCCAGAACGGGACTGCGGTCCTAAAAGGGTTAAGGGGTTAACCCAAAATCGTCGGAATCCCACCCTTTCCTTTGCAGTATGGGTTTGCGTATCTCTAGGCCGTGGTAGATTGTTCATCCGGTTGCACTTACACTTCGTCTCCAAACCAGTTCCTGCGGGTGACTTACTAATAGCATAGAGCCTCTCAATCAAGTGAAAACCCTCAGAAAAACAAATCAGTACACCTCTCCCTTAGCATGTGTGGCGCGTGCTACGATATAGAGGTGTGAGTTTCTGTTTAACTTATTACCGACTGGTGGGGCGCCCCCCCCCCTAGCCGAGGACTTATCCAACATCGTAGGAATCGCATCCATCCGTATTGTACCATATCCATGGGATTGGTTATTATTAGTATCAATATATGTGCCACCCGACAATGTGCAGCAGCATGAGCTTCAACTTTGATCACTCATACCATTCCCGAGGAAAGCAGGAATCCACGGAAACAAGGGACACCTATGCGTAAAGTCTAACTTCCTTCTATGTCTACTTCCCGATAAGTTTCATCCACAATACTCCATTTGTTGTCCTTGCTTCCTATTGCTTATCGACTTATTTGATCGTACCATCTTCCTCAAAGTCGTGTATTGGGTGAAGTATGTTGACCTCCATTAAGTGAGGAGCGTGAGACACTAACAGGCGCATCTCTACCGCCGCCGTAGCATGCGTCCTTCCTCAAAGCCGACCACCGCCCGCGGACCTAAACGTAAAGACGTCGGGTCGGAAGCACCCTCAGTGCTGGCACGCGACGCCTCCCACAGTGTTCGTTAATCCGCCTCAGCATGCTCTCTCGGTGCGAATGGTTACGTGTAATGTACTGCCTGGTGCCTCTGGTATGCACTGCATATCTTCTCCAGAAACAGTCAATTAAGTAAACCCTGCCTATTCGTAGAACAAAGAACTCATTGCCGACGTGTGTGTACAAAATAACTAAACAACACCTCAGCAGCTGTGAGTAATGAAAGCAAACTCGCCAAGAAGAACAAGGCAAAAATATATTGACGCAAAAACGAAGATACTTTTTGTTGGTGTCACATATCTGATTTATGATGTAGGTTGTTCGTGGTATGGGGGGGTATAAATAATTAATTTAGTTAAAGAGGGAAAATAATATACAAGGCTGCAGCTTTTCGTGCTGTCTTGGAACCAACTGTAATGTGATCGACAGTTGATTTGTTTTCACCCAGAAATAAATACGTATACCTGGTATACAGAATCCCCAAACATCTCAGAGGACAATATTTTCCTGAAATACTATGATAACTCATGCTGCGGTAGAGGAGGTGTACCATGTCTTTTCTGAGGCTCCTAAACCTCGAAGAGCTCTGTACCTTAACGAAAAACTGATTTTCGAGGAAAATGAAAGAGCGAACCCGAAAAACAAAAACATGACATAACATTGTGACGAAAAATATCGCATGGCAAAAATGAAATTCCGACGATTTTGGACTTAAGAAGTCCCGTCATTCCGAAAACGTTTCAGCCATGACATGCTACCTCTATATATCGTAACACGCGTCTGAATAGGGTTCCGAGCTGGGAGAAACCGACGTGCGAATCACAGAAGTATCTATACATTTTATTGAAATCATTTGAGATGCGACAGAGTGAGTCCGGCCGAAGTATGTAGATGACAGCACATAGCTCAGCGGGCTTTATAGTTGCATTCCGACCAAGGCTGTCGAGTTCAAAGGCCGGATGGATGATGTCTTTCATTTTGGTAAAGGGCCTATTTTTGCACGTGTGTCCTCCTGCAGTAAGTACTGGTGTTCTTCATTAGTTTGTCTATACGTTCGCATCAAAACCAGAGGTGATCGGCATGTGCAAGCACATACCATTTTCACGTACATAAAATGTATGTGTGTCTCGGTTTCGCCCTCAGCTCGACTACTACTTGTCTTTGACACCATACTACCGATACTATTAGTACTATAAACATGAAAACGTACTATTACGGGAGACCATAGTAAATAGTACCTACGGTACACATAAAAACCTATATATTTACCTATTTTTACTTACAACATTTGGTCCTATTTACTAGTGTTTACTATGCCCCCCCGTAACACTGTGAATACTTACCATGTATTCGGACTATTATATATAATGACATATCATTATTTGACGGCCCACCTACACCTAACTCTTGACCATGGCCGGCGCACCCGGAGCCGGTAACGGGCATAGTATTCATTGGACAATGCATATAGTTCTCGTAGATGAATATTCTTGAAAGCAGTAGCACGACATCTGTAGGGTGTGGCAGTGTAGTACGTGGTGTGTAACCTGTTTGTAATATTTATGTAGTATGAATCAAGACGCGTGATACGATAGAGGTAGCACATTTTATCGAAAACATTTTCTGAATGACGGAACTCCTTAACCCGAAATCGTCGGAATCTCATTCTGGTGTCGGCAGTGGTTTTCATTAAGTACATAGGCAATCGGCTTGTTAAGGGCCCGTTTTAACGAAGAAAAAATAAAATCAATTTGGAAAACAAAATATTCAAATCCGCTTTTCATTGGTCAACACACACACCAGCACCAAAGATTAGGATCTTGGGGCATAATATTTGGTGCTCGTGCGTGTGTTGACCAATGAAAAGCGAATTTGAATTTTATTTTTTTCCAAATTGAATTTATTTTATACTCGTTAATTCGGGCCCTAATCGGGTAGCGCTTTTGCTTCTCTCCAAAAACAGTAGTTTTCGGGTGAGGTATAGAGTTCCTATACTATAATCAAGTGACCACCCTCAGAAAAATCATGGTGCACCTGCATGCAGGCTACCGTAGCATGCGTCTCAACCTATCTGAAGAATGTAAGTTCCGCAATACACTCCTTGGCAGTATTGTCATATTCTCGGACTCGAGTTTTTATTTTTACATCTTCGACCGTTACGGGCATGGGCGGAGCAGCGGCGGGCATCAGCCCGCCGCATCGAATCCCCTCTTGAAAATACTAGTATTCCATTTGCCATCTAACAATGTGCGGCGCTTATTCCAATCATACAATCCACATATAAAAAGGTATTCATAATCCAATGATTCAGAGCATGGAAGGTACTATCAATCAGATCTGAATACCTGACAATCGTATATACCCATAATGCATGATGAATCTACTGACTCCCAACCGACGTTTCACCAATCATATCTGAAACGGCGACAGTTACTATTATTGTGATCGCCGTCGCCATGCGGTCTTCAAAAGACAATGTGTTTTAATCAAACAATTTAATTTAAAAGCAATGTGAGTAAAAGCCATCCAACGTACTAAAGTTTCTCGGGCTCCTTCGATGGGAATCTCTGCCCACTTGCCGAAACAATTATTTTCCTTAACCCACCTGGGAGTTGAAAGCAAAATGGACGATACACAAAAGTGACGATGGTAGCACCGGCGACTTTGTCATTGGGGGATTACACACATTGATTTGCGTCCCGAGGTACCGTGGAAGGGATCGTACAGCACCGGTACCGTTGGGCTCTCGCCCAGCTCGTGGCCCGAGGATAGCAGCAAAGTTTCCATTGCTTTCGTCGCTCTCTAGGGGTCCTAAAATGGAAAGCGCCTCGCAAACAACGAAACTAACAGCAAACCATTTGAATGTTCGTTTCTCTCTTTCGCTAAGTTAATTAATTATATCCCCTCATACCGCGAACAACCTACCTTTATACGTGGTCTTTTACCCTGGCATAATATATCTGAAAATAGATATCGTAGATTGGTTGTCAAATTTGTCGGAATACGAGATGGTAGGTAATTTGTCTGGGCCGCCGAAAGAACGTAAATAAATGTACATAACAACTGATAATGATTTGTGTCAGAGTCGCAATGGAAAGGATTGCACAGCACCGATACTGTTGGGCTCTCGTGCAGCTTGTGGACCGTGGGTAGCACTAAAGTTGCCATTGCTTTGGTCGCTCTCTCGAGGTCTCAAAATGGTAAGCGCCCCACAAACAACGAAACTACAGTAACAGTAAACCATTCGAAGATATTAGAAAATATATCGTAGATTGGTCGGAAAAGATGTCGGAATACGAGATGCCGGCGTTACAGCGAAGCTGACGTGGCGGTAGGTAATTGGTCTGAGCCGCCGAAATAACGGAAGTGTGCGTATTGATTCGTGTCCGAGTTGCCGTGGAAGGGTCGTACATGAGCGGTTCGGTCGGGCCCTCCCTCTGCTCGTGGACCGTGGATAGCACCAAAACATCCAGTGCTTTGGTCGCTCTCTCGAGGTCTCGAAATGGTAAGCGCCCCACAAGTAACGAAACTAACAGCACACCATTCGAATATATTTGAAAATAGAGATCATAGATTGGTTGCCAAATTTGTCGGAATACGAGATTACGGCGTTGCGGCAAGGCCCACGCGGCGGTAGGATATTGGTCTGGGCCGCCGGAATAACGCAAATTTACATTTTGATTGTGTGTCTGGGTTGCCGGGGAAGGGATCATACAGCACCGACCGGAACTGTTGGGCTCTCACGCAGCTCATGGACCGTAGATAACACCAAGGTTTCTATTGTGCTGGTCGCTCTGTCGGGATCCCAGAATGGCAAGCGCCCCACAAACGACGACGAGACTCACGGTAAACCACTCAAAGATATGATGATGATAGATCATAGATTGGTTGTCAAATTTGTCGGAATACGAGATTACGGCGTTACGGCGAGGCCCACGCGGCGGTAGGCAATTGGTCTGGGCCGCCGAAATAACGTAAAAATACAGATTGATCTTGTGTCCAAGTTACCGTGCAAGGGATCGTACAGCACCGACCGGAACTGTTGGCTCTCACGCAGCTCATGTGGACCGTAGGTAACACCAAGGTTGCTATTGTGCTGGTCGCCGTGTCGGGGATCCCAGAATGGCAAGCGCTCCACAAACGACGAAACTCACGGTAAACCACTCAAATATATCTGAAAATAGACCGTAGATTGGTTGGCAAAGATGTCGGAACACCAGATTACGACGTTACGGCGAAGCTGACGTGGCGGTAGGTAATTGGTATGAGCCGCCAAAATAACGTAATGTACAAACCTGGTAATGATTAGTGTCAGAGTTACACAATGGAAGGGATTGTACAGCTCCGGTACTGTTGGTCTCTCGCGCAGCTTGTGTACCGAGGACAACATCAAAGTTTCCATTGCTTTGGTCGCTCTCTCGGGGTCCCGGAATCGTAAGCGCCCCACAAACAACGAAACTAACCGGAGACCATTCAAATATATTTGAAGATAGATCGTAATTTGGTTGTCAAATGTGTCAGAATACGATAAAAATACGACGTTACGGCGAGGCCCACGCGGTGGTAGGTAATTGGTATGGGCCGCCGAAGTAACGTAAATTTAGTGTATTGTTTTGTGTCCGAGTTAACGTGGAAGGGACCGTACAGCACCGGTACTGTTGGGTTCTCACGCAGCTCATGGGCCGTAGATAACACCAAAGCTGTCATTATGATGGTCGCTCTGTCGGGGTCCCAGAAAGGTAAGCGCCCCAAAACCAACGAAACTAACAGCAACCCATTCAAAGATATTTTTTAATAGATCGTAGATTGGTTGGCAAGGATATAGGAATACGAGACTACGGCGTTACGGCGAGGCCCACGTGCCGGTAGGTACTTGGTCTGGACCGCCCAAATTACTTAATGCCCCCTGTCCCCTGTATACACCAAAGACGAATGCTACGATAGAGATGCACCATGTTTTGTCTGAGATCCTCACTTAAGGAGCTCAACACCTCACCCGAAAAATGAGTTTGAAGGAAACCAAAAGTGCTACCCGATCAACAATCCGATGACCTAGGTATACTACGGAAAATTTGGCAACACAATAATGAAAGTCCGGCGAGTTTGGGTTAAGGAGCATTATTATCATTCAGAAACAAAATAAGCAAAAAGCGCTGCTTCTATCGTAGCACGCGTCCAAAGTCATACATTGCTCAAGGAAAACGCCTGTATGTGCGCCAGCTAGCAGCCCCGCTGACGTATCGGACATTACCTGCCATTAAAAAGAGTGGTTTCACAGTATATCCCATATAGCCGCTAGCTGCCACTTGCGGGCTTTTGAGCTCGAGCCGCGCACCTACGAGCTGCTTCGACAATGGCGATGGCAACTGGGCTAACTGAGAGGTCCAGGCACTCTCGTGTGCGTGAGCGCTTTGACGCCTTCATCGACGCTTTCAAGTATTCAGGGCTGATTGCTAGAACCTCCTGTATTGTAAGTCATTACACTATAATACTTGTATCAATAGTTACTCTTTCAGTCTATACGCGGATGGCATGAATAGAATGAGCGCTGTACATTGATTGTCAGGTGGAAAAAATGGAATAATATCATCAAAGGTGGTCAAAAAGGCAGACCGATTATTACAACAATTGACACGAGACGTGCGAGTCGTGTCTGTACAAACAAAACTCAGATAGATTGGGTAAAACAAAAAAGCAAGATTGACGTTGTGTTGGCTGTAGATGTGTTATTCGATCCTAACGATATTCAAAATGGAGAGGTATCTCACGAGCGTCCCTCTGTTAGCGGAATATTTCCGCCGGAAGTTCGTATTCTGTGTTTTACGGTAACTCACGAAAGCACAAGCTAATTCGGCGGTTAACCGACACGACACGTACACGTTGACGGTTGCTACGGTAAAGGTTAGCTATTACGGGAGACCATAAAGATCGTGGGTTCGAGCCCCCCCCCCGAGTGCATGCTCGTAGGGACTTTTTCTCGCAGAAACAATATATCTTGACTGGCGGAAAGTGCGAGAGCGTGAGTTAGCAAAATTCGATGAAAGTAAGCGAGCGTTGGGAATGCTGAACCCTCTGCGCGATAAAAATCAAGGCACGAACCGTAGTGGGGAGGAGGGAGAAGAACCTGCTTTGTGACCCCGGATCTGAACTACGACTATGGAGAGAGAGGGACAGAAGTACGAAGACAATAGATGGGATGGAAACAAATACAAAACAAAATAGTAAATAGGACCAAACACACTGGTACTAAAAATAGGGGAAAATGTTTTTTTTCTGTGGATCGTAGGTCCTATTTCCTCTGGTCCCCTGTAATTGTAGGGGGGTGCACTGCTGTATTATATATTCTGAGGCTTCTCGTTTAGGGAGCCCAATGTGCATCATCCTTAAGATAAGTTTGTTTTACCATGTTAGTATGCTGAACCCGATAGACAACCCCCCATGGTTAATCCAAAAATACGAATGTGATTCGAACGATAAGGTATGCCTTGTAGCGCGTCCGCCGTACCTGGCACTGAGTACCGCTAGTTCCTTACCTGTGGAGCCTATAAATAGTCACGAATAGTCAGTCAGAAACTAGAAGAAAAAAACGTCAGCTGTGAGTTCTTCCGAACGGCCGACAGTCTACTTTACAAGCTGCGGGGTACACCGTTCGACCGTTTCCAACGTTTTTGGTGGTTGGCTACTGGCTCCGGTGACACCCCTGGCTGATATATACCAGGGTCAGCGAAACGGCGACATTGATAGGCCCGATTTCCAATAGATTCCATTCAATACCATCTCGTGCACTTTTGAAACAGCAGTTGGCACCTGAAGGGCACACATTATTGTAGTACGCGTGTGTGTGTTGGGAGGTATATAGCTCCTCTCAGTTTATTGGGAAACTCCCGTCGGCCTAAACTGTTTCGTATGTCTTCGGCCCATACCTACCCACCCATCTACGAGTCGTATACTAAGTGTAGCATGACTCTTTGTATGAGCAATTCTCAGATCGCCTCCTAAACCAGAAGGAAAACTACTGTAGTTTATTGTGTGACCCCCTTTACGTTTCGTGTATATCGTCTCCGGAAACAAAAACCAATTAAATAGGTACAGCAAGGGAGTACGTAGACTTTATGAGAGGGCTCTCTTCGGTCCTCCTGTGATTTTCTTATGCGGGGGTGCTTATGTGTGATCAACGTTGAATCCCAGGCTACATACGCATTGACGGATCGCAAGGATGATAGCAGTGAATTGAATGGTGTGATTGGAATAAGTGAGTGCACAATCTCAGAGGGCAAATGGAATAATTGTTATGAATTGGGTATTTCACGCGCAGCTTCACCTCCACTGTTAGTACAGCAGTACGTAGCAACGGTATAGTGTAGTTGACTCGAGCGGACGATGGAAAAAAGGTGTTGAACCCTTCTCGCCATAATAATGCAAGGCGCAGACGGTAGAGTTGAGGGGGTTATGTGACACTGGATCTGACATTTGCTACTAGGGAGGGAGAAGGTCCACGAAGCGCGAAGGTGATACATACAGTACATGCGATGAACCAAAGACTAAGAAACCAAAACAAACAAGAAATTCGGATGACGAGGTACGTGCAGCGTTGTCAGATAAACATCGGAACACAAGCAGCACGTATACGTGATCTGTGCACTACGTAGGCAAATGTAAACGCACTACATTATAACGCTTGAAACAATGACAATTACAAACCTCTTGCTGGTCCATTTTTGAGTAGGTGCAAACTCGGCAAAAAAAAACATGGCCATACTAACTTAGTTCAGAGCACAGCAGCAGCAATATTCCGGTACCCTTGCGTACACCCGAGGACCTTAATTTAGGCTCTCGCGCGTGTTGGTGACCCCCGGCGTGCACACCGCGTGTCCGCTTCCCTCTCTCAGGCAGAAATCCACCAAGCGTCGCACCCGGCCGAAGATCGGGTCCCTCAACATGAAGGGGCTTGCAGTTTTTACCGCTATTGTCTCTATGGCCTTCGTGCTTGGGGCAAGCGCACGAGAAGAGCCGACTGAGGACGACCGAACAGGACACCAAGCTGAAGTACGAGAAGAGCCGACGGAAAACGACCGAGCAGGGCTCCAGGACGCGGCACGATCGTCACCGGGGGTGAAGAGCTCTCACAGCAGGCGTAAACGGCGGGCTCTACTGAGCAGCGACATTGAAGGCCTGCTTGACGATGCCCTCGACGCAAAAGGCTCGGTAAGTGTCATTCGAAACAAAGCAAACATATCAACACGCTCAGACGGACAATCGATTGCCACACTTGAAAATTATATAATTATTTCAGGGAACATTAAAATATCTTGTGATATTGTGTGATCTACCTCGTGTTGCCGGATCGGAGTCGTATAAAACCTGCACCATCTACGAGTATAGGACAGGTTTCCTGGGTGTTGGGTGTGTACCACAGTTCACGAATTCTGCTCAACGTCTGGTAACGGTAGACCTATATGATCAAGAGGATCTACAGTAGATGGTGATCTCTCTGTAGATAATCTGTCTGGTGCGTGGCCGTCCACGAACATCCTTCTACGAGGGATTTGTAAGGGTGCATGGTTGTTGCTGGCCCCGCGTTCCTTTCGACAAATACGCCTCACGGCGAAATGGCCCAAACGAATGACAGACGCCCCTTGTAGCCGGGAAGGTCGGATGCTTTGGGTGATTTTTACCACGCCTGTCGTGTTGAAGTGTTTTCGATAAAAACCTACGGTGTCTGTGCGGGCAGCAGTGGGTCGGCCATGTCGCTGAGGAACACGCACAGCCAATAACGGCATGTCATCACTACGCTGCTATCAGCAGAGCCTTCGTCGCCAGCTAATGCTTGAATTCGGGCTCCATTTTTCACGTGTATCCGCTCTCATTACGGTTGGACATACTGTAGTGCCGTTCCTGTGGCACTGAGCATTATACTTATTGAGCCGCTGTACGGCGAGACTAACCCTTAACTGGTGGCACCGTCTTCTCAAATGGCGCAACAACTTCGATGGTGTGCTTTATCACGTTTTGGTGGAAATTTTTTTGCCCTACGAGTAATAGCCTCGCTATGTCCAATCAGTCATGCGCGCGTTGCATATACTAGAATAGTGTGTATGTTGTTTCCTTACCGCTTGCAGGAGTCCGGCTGAGACGCGCTTTGGTGAAAACAGACCAGGTAAGGCGGATCCAAAGCTTTGTGGCGGCAACGGCACCTTGCATGGCTACCTTCTTACAGAACATCAACCCTGTCGTGCTCAAAGAATATCCCAAGCCTTAATCCGCCGAATGGCTAATGGCAACCCAAACATGTTTGGAGAAAAGAAAAGAAAAACATAATAAAAAAACGCACAGCAGTGTACCCATCTTTAGAGACCACCAATCACAGCCACCACAGCCGCCACAGCCTTCGCATAGACCTCGTGCTGCAACCCTGCCGTGCCTCAAAGAATATTCCAAGCCTTAATCCGCCAAATTGCTGATGGTAACCCAAACATGTTTGAAGAAAACAAAAGAAAAAAGATAAGAACGCACAGTGTACCCATCTCTAACAAAACAACCACAGCCACCACAGCCGCCACAGCCTTCGCATAGACCTCTTGCTGCAGCCCTGCCGTGCCTCAAAGAATATTCCAAGCCCTAATCCGCCGAATGGCTAATGGCAACCCTAAAATGTGAAGAAAAAAAAAAAAAAAAAACGCACAGGCAGTGTACCCATTTCTAGAAACACCCAACCACAGCCGCCACAGCCTTCGCTTTGACCTCTTCTTGTCGCCTTGTTTTGCGCCGTGCTTTTGCCCCCGGTAACGACATACAGCCTGCAGAAAGGGCTACAAACGTGCTACGGCAGCGAAATAGCTGGGCGGAGGCCGAGTTCGTGGGGTCCTACGATACGGCCCATGTCAACAACGGTGACTGGTCTTCTGCGGCCACGTTCCACAAGACCCTGCCGCACGACAACCTAGGACAGGTGAGCCCCTCTTCGACGCGTGCTACGATTATAGAGGTAGAACTTTTCGGCGGAAATGTTTTGTGAATGATCAAGCTCCTTACCCCAAAATCGTCGAACTTTCTTGTGTTGCACTTTTTATCGATTGGATAGTTAGGCCATGGAATTGTTGATCGGGTAGTCCTTTAATTTTCCTCTAAACTCAGTCTTTGGGTGAGGTATGGAGCTCCTCAAGTGACCACCCTTAGAAGGCAAAAACGTGATGCACCTCTACCGTAGCATGCGTTGTTCCGACGCGTACAACGATGATTATAGCCCTTTTCGGCCTCCACGGCCTTTATAACTGATGAGGGGCTTATCGGCTGAGGGTCCAGCCAAACCTAGGTTCTATTTTTGACAAGTGGTTTTCTATACCTAGAAAACTTAGACCACGGGGTTCCTCATCGGGATAGGCGTACACCTTTTTCTTAACCCCGTTGGGTGTTCAAAGGGGAAAGTTGGCAACCAAAAGCAACGATAACAGCAATGGGCTTGCCACTGCTGTAGGATTGGGGGGGGTGAAAAAAACTGGTGCCCGAAGCGTGATGCTACGATCGAGGTAGCACATCTTGGCTGAAATTTATTTTCTGAATGATCGGGTCCCTTTAACGCAAAATCATCGGTCTATCATTCTTCTTGTGTTGCGATATTTTGTATTGTATAGTTATGCCATGGAATAGTTCATCGGGTACTATATACTATATCATACATAGCGCTTTCAGGTTCCTCCAAAATATTGTTTTGGGTGGGGTATGGAGCTCCTCAAGTGACCTCCCTCGTAAACAAGTTGGTGCAACTCTACCGCAGCTGCCTTGTCCGAGACTCAGCGTGATCCTATCCGTGCGCTCTTGGACGCTCATCACTCCAAGCTCGCAGACGGTTGAAAATCTCAAGCGTTTTATCATTGATTTTGGTCGCTATCTCGGGGCTTTTTGGTGATATACAGATATTATATGTAGTATATATAATCAAGCGAGAAGCCCCGTAAAATTGCAGATGCAGCCCTTAACCCATTCACAACTGAAAAAAACTTATCCCACACTAATTCCAAGTAGTTTGGCCCCCAAAAACGGGGACCGGTTCTTTAGGGGTTGAGGTGGCATACGTCTACCGACAAACAAGGACCGTCGCTGACGCGTGCTGCGATATCGTAGGGGTACTGCTGTGGCACTGTTCGGCCAAAAATAAACATACATCATGTGTTGCTGACGGGTGTTCTCAACCAAGGACGCGTTCTACGAGAGGGGTAGCCCTTTGTTTTGGTCAAAACCAAATTCTAAACTACGGGGCTACTCCTTAACCCAAAATCGTCTGAATGTAATTTTCGTTTCTTCAAAATACGCTTTTTATAAACCTAGGTTTGAAGGGAGTACGATCATCGGGTGGGATTGAAATTTCCCTTTAAAATCCTTGTTGGACTCGCTAATCGCATAGATATTTCAAGCGATGAAGGAGCCTCAGAAGAAAAAAAACGGTGCACCTGTACCATAGCGTGTTTCCTCAACCTTTCTAGGACTGCGCACTCCCGTTTTATTCATAAAACAACTTGGAAACAGAAGTCAGATTTAGGTTTCTGTGCGGTGCGGTCCCTAAAGTGGTTAAAATGAGGAACTGCCCAACTTCTGTTGAAAAACCGAATTGGGTTTGACGCATGCTGCAGAGGTGCACCATGTTTTTGCCTTCTAAGGGCGGTCACTTGAGGAGCTCTATACCTCGCTTCAAACCTGAAGTTGGAGGGGCGGGGGGGGAGTACTACCCGACCAATAATCCCATGGCCTAGGCATACAAGGAAAAAATGTTGCGACACAATAATGAAACTCCGACGACTTCATAAACCGTTTCAAACAGGTACAGCAGTGCTACTTCTATTATCGTAGCACGCGTCGCTTTACGACACAAATGGCTGTGAATCTGCAGTAGTCCGTGGGGTGGTTGGCCGGGTTACACGCCCAGCCTCTGTGAACAAACTCGGTTCTTGGGTGGTGGATCAAGCTTCTCGTGTGAGGAACGCCTCACAAAGATTTAAGTACGCCCCTGCCGTAGCATGCGTCTCCTGGGTATTACTAGTATCACGGAGGACCGTAGTAAATAGGACCTGCGGTAAACACAAAAACCTATATATGTACTGAATTATACTCAAGCTATTAGGTCCTAACTCAAGCTATCAGGTCTATTTACAATGTCCTCCGCATTACTAGCTTTATACCTGGTATGTGTTTTGAATAGGTGCTAGACAGCGCACGATCGATCCGCGCCAGCCCAACGCGAAGAGTATGCTGTGCAGCTATATACCACGTACGCAATACGTGTTCAGATAGCTGCATTCTACGAAGGGCGAGTTTTTTCATGCCCGTTCGAAAGATCGGGGGCATTTCTAACGGTTACAAGTTTAGTGGAACACGAGTGTTGACAAGCAGCTATTACGGCGGACCATAGTAAATAGGACCTATGGTAAACACAAAAAAACAATATATTTACCTATTTTTACCCACAATATTTGGTCCTATTTACTATGGTCCCCTGGAATAGCAGTTGAAACTGCTATTAATAGTCAAAAGCTCGGTAGTGACGTACCTTCTCCACGTAGGAAGGACGTCATACTAACTACTTCGAATGATGTCGGCATAAGAGTTGAGAATAAAAATTTGACTGCACCCAACGAGCATATTTTCTGGACGGTATGACCCTTCACGGCGTCGACCCCCCTCCGTAATCAGCGGACAAATACCCTACCCTATTTTACGTGTACAGGTGTGTTGGATCAGGCGTTATTGAGACATTTGTGACTGGCGTTTCAGCGAATGATGTACCAGGTAGCATGAGCTTACATATCGTACCAGAAAGATGTAGCTCGGCGTACAAACAGTACTTCGTATTGTTTGCTTGTTGTTTGTAGCCCAAATACGGCATTGTTGGCTTTCCCGCGTGCCGGGCATGTCTTGTGCCTGTGTCTTGCTTTGAACCTCATACGCCGGCCTGCCCATGTCTATAGGTGGACCCCTCCGCCTTCGTGGCCTTGACGGAGTGCATATACGAAGGAGACTTCGACAAATGCGAGAAAGTGCCCGCGGGGGAAGACGGCGGCTTCCTGATCCAGCCCCTTGGGGGTATTGCTATCGACATGGCCGGCCCCGCAAGGTATGTGTTGTTGTTCTCAGATTACCTCATCGCGAAGCGTGAGTCCACGGTCACGGGACGGGCCCTAGAAACCTCTGGAGGGGGTGAAAACATCAGGAAACGTATCAATGCCATCTTACCACCAAACTCCCGCGGTAGGAGTGGTGCCGCTATAGTTTCCACCGAGTTGGAGGCCCTCGCACGAGGTGACTGCGTACCTCACTCAAGCCCGGATTGTTCAGCATGGGTCGTTGGTTTTGGCGCAGCAAAAGAAACGCCTCCGCAATGCCCGTAGTATGAAGTGAAACGAAAATTGAACAGTTTCTTAATCAGGCTTGCAAAGGAAAGAGAGTGCGCGCAGGCGGTGGGCGGATACGCACTTCTTCCAGGACGAAACACCCGAAGCAATGACTCTCCCGCTATCCCCACTACCGTAAGTGCCGCTGGTTTTGTCGTCACTTTGTCGCCGCGTCATGTGCGCGGGATATACACTACTTCATACATCGGCCCCTGCTATACGCACGGTATGTATTGCAGTTAGGGGTTTGCACTTTCGAGTCCAAACAATCGGTCTGACTGAGTGAGCCCGACAACTGAAGAGCAACCCTAAGTATGTCTGGGTCTGCTTCGTACTTTCACAAAAAGGCGCTTCACTCTGGGGGTAGCACGGGTTTGGCCATACTGTTTCTGACGGAAGGGGGTCCCCACACTACACACCATCTTCAAAACACATGCAGCAGTTCATTGGAGCTTTTGCGTACTTTTCGGGACATTCACATTCTCCAAAGCCTACGATACACACCCATTAGTTTAATTAACCCACACTAATTGAAAGATTGAAAGACATTAAGTAGAATTCACCTGCGAGGGGCACGATATACCTGGACCACGGGATTGCATCATCGGGTGATTTGTTTTTTTATTTCATCTCAAAAGCTGTTTTCGTGTGGGGTATAATGCTCCTCATGTGCGGGGAAATCTACAAACCCTGCCGCGGCACGCGTTCTATGTTTTTCGTGATAGGCCTACTCCTTTAAGATGGTGTGTGTAGCGGGTCCATCTTACCTGTTTGATCAAACGTTGGTCGTTGGGGAAGGTGCGATATGACGTTTAGACCTTCTCGAAAGCCATGTTCAGGTGGCACCACGCGATCGTAACACGTTTCCCATGGCAGAGTAGCTGGTAACAGCCATAATGGTTTCGTACGCTGGTACAAACTAGCGAACGGAAAGCATGTCCGCAAGAGGCACTGCGTCGTTTGTGTGACCGTCGAATGATGTATGTGTGTCTATATGATTAGGTGTACCCTCTGCGCGAAGCTATTCCCGGTACTTGTTAGGGACGTCGGTTGCGAAGCGAAACTAGGACGACAGAGGCAGAGGAATACATGCTGTACCCGGTCTCGCAGTGGGTGCGCCGCGCGCCAAAAGTACTCGATATTTAGAAGGCACGTGCGTACTGTCTGAATGGTCGGGCGCGATGAATATTCAAGGTTTTTCAAGCACTCATTCCGCAGGGGGAGAACGGGAGTACTCATGTCGTGCATGACCGTAGTCGTAAGGCCATAGAACCTCGCATCCCTAAAACGCCGGGACGAAGCACGTGGGGTTTTAACCAACCAGGTAGACATCGCTTGCACCAAGCGCGGAGCGCCAAGACGTGTCAGGCTAGTGGCATGGAGGGTGAGCTACATCCTACTAAGAACCGCTTGCGAGGCGGACTTGCATACGGACGACAGCCTTCAAATAATCACCTTGATTTATGGTGTGGTCGCTCCCATAGACGGCAATAGTTATACTACGTGTCTGCCTCGTGGGCGCCTTACCATGTGCACACTACGTGATACGAGCATTCCCCTTGTGCGGGGTCAAGTATCCCCACTCCGCCCAAAGGACCCAACTCGACCAGAAGCCGCGGTGACCGGCAAAAACAAGACCAAAAACAAAAACAAATGCGTCCCCCGGTTGCCTAGCTCACGCAGTGTTTTACAGCGTCGTTGCCAACCGACGCCTCTAGGGCACATCTTTGTCTCTGGCTGGCGGGGGTGATCAGCTCAGGAACTACCCACTGCCTATTTGCAATACCAGTTGCATTTTTATCCACGCGTATATCATTGTTTTTTATGCCTTCTGTTACTGTCGAGGGGACTTTGTCGTCGGCTGTCGCGCACAATGTTTATAATCCACTCTGTTTGTGAGATGATGGTATAGAGCTCCTCGTGCTAAGAACATATTAAAACAATGGGAACTCCCCTTGCCGTTTAACGCCTCCACAGCGGAACTCCGTTACTGGTTGTTGGCCGGCCAGCCCTTCGTGAGTGGCCGAGGATTAGCGACAGAACTGTCGATATGCTGATTTCGTTTGGTTCTTGATGCTCCCGGAAGATTCTCGACGCATCCTAGGAGTGCACCTGCAGTTTCCCGAGACCCATCACTTGGTTGTGCTTCGTAGGATAAGAGCGATAAGTATCACCACAAGAACGAGTTTTAGGAAACGCTTTACACGTAAACTTCAACCCTATTGAGAAATTCCTATGCCCTAGACCTGTAGCGGAAATTAACTAAAAAACAAACAATGTTTGGCAGTTTCATCCCCGAATTAATCAGGAATATGTTGGGACGCATGCTACGGTAGAGGTTCACCATGTTTTTTGTCTGAGCTCCTCACTTTAGGAGTGTCATACCTCACCGGAAAATGTTTTTGGAGGAAAATGCAAGTGCTACCGCATGAACAATCTCATGACCTAAGTAGATTCTGAAAACTATTTCGTCACAAGAATGAAATGAAAGTCCGACGAATTTGGGTTAAGGAGCCCGATCGTTCAGAAAACGGTTCAGTCGAGAAATGCTACCTCTATCGTGGCACGCGTCTTGGTCAAACAATGTTACCTCTATGGTAGAACGCAGCCTTTGCATATATACTTGTATCTCTCTCAGTCCTACACATCGCAATTTATATGATACGTACGTCTTGTGTTGTTGAATGTCCCCTCGCTCCTCTCCCGCGGCCTTGTTTTTCGTTTGCTGCGACCTTCCCGTTCCTTGCCTCACGCACATCACACCCCCCCTCGTTTGTGTTGCTCTCCCCTGCTTGTTCGACAAACAACTTGGGGGTTTCGACGAAACGGTGCGTTCGTGCGCAACCCTTGCTGGCATCTGGCGGCGGCTCTTCGGCTTGGACGATATTCCCGGCAATGGCGACGGTGGCGACGCCTGGTGACCTACTACAAAAACCGAATAAACAATGTTCGTATGCGTGCCTCTGACACGCGGTGTTTTGCTTTGGTCGATTCGTGGCGCGCTGGGTTGTACAAAAAGCTCCGCGGTGTGCATCCCGAGCGCACCAGCGCTCAACTCCGAACACCTGGTAAGTCATGGCACTGGTGTTTCGCGTGCTGCGATTGAGGTAGAACGCTTCGGCAAAACCAAAGCTGACTGACGGGGGTTTTTTAAGGCGCTGAGGAGCTACCCATTAAGGCACATGCCGTATAAGGCATGTGCCTTGCCTCAACAGGGCATGCCTTTCGTTGGAATGCTATTCGTGTTTGACGCCAAACTTTAGCATTCGTTGTGCATCCAGGGCATGGGATTAAATTCATCTTGCTAGGTTTTTATGTCAGCGGTTTTCGTGGTATGGAAGGCTTCTACACTATAATCAAAGTGAGGGGCGCCGTACAACATAGGCGGCACCCTTACCGGTAGTAGCAGTCACCACTCATGCTACGGTAGAGATGCACCAACCATGGTTACTTTCTGAGGCTCCTCATTTGATGGTCTACACGAATAGCAAGTCACCCTACAACGGATTGTGGAACAAAGTAGAAGTGTTACACCATGAACAACCCCATGGCCTGACTGTGCAATGAAAACAATTGCAACGCCAGAATAGAAGACCGCCGATGTCGGGTTAAGCAGCCCGATCATTCAGACAAAAACAAAACTGTCAAAACGTGCTACCTCTATCGCAGCACTCGTCGCGTCTGGTGTAGGGTTGTGCAAACCTTGGGCGGCCGGGATTTTTCGTCAAAACGATTACCGCCTGTCGTTCATCGAGGTTCGCTGTAAGCTTGGGATACTGGACCACCCGGCAACTCCACCTTTTGTCTGCCTGGGCGGAGGCTCCATTTGTAGCCTCGTAGTTCCATTTTACTTCATTATACTGTGGCTGCATCGCCATATTTTTGCTGTGTACTTTTCGTTTTCCTCCGCTCGCAATGTTCCTCCTCGCATCATGGGTTGATCTCTGAAACGCCTTGCGCCCGTCTTAAAATGATGGGGAACCACCTCCCTAGGCTGCGCACCTTGCGGAGGTATACTGGATGGCTTTGACGAGGGACGTGCCATTCTCCATGTACGGGAAACACGAGACCACGGTGGCCGCAGCAGGTATAAACAACTACCTTGATAGCTATGTTTTGCTTTGTTTAAGGCGAAGACGCGTGCTACAATTGAGGTACCACCTTTTGGCTGAAACGTTTTGTGAATGATTAACCGAACCGAACCGAACCGAACCGAACCGACCGAACCGAACCGAACCGAACCGAACCGAACCGAACCGAACCGAACCGAACCGAACCGAACCGAACCGAACGGAACCGAACCGAACCGAACCGAACCGAACCGAACCAAACCGAACCGAACGGAACCGAACCGAACCGAACCGAACCGAACCAAACCGAACCGAACCGAACCGAACCGAACTCATTAACCCAAAACCGTCTTACTTTAATTATCGTGTGTTGCAATATGTTTCGTGGCATACTTGAGGCCGCGGGATTGCTCGTCGGGTAGCACCTTAATTCCCCTCAAAAACGCAATGTTTTGGGTGACTTGCTAATAGTTTGAATGTTGGGTGACTTGCTAATAGTTTGAATGTTGGGTGACTTGCTAATAGAGTATAAACCTCCTCTCAAGTGAACAGCCCAGACCTCCTCAGGTGAGGGGCTCCAGAAATAAAATAATGGTGCACCTCTATCGTAGCATGCGCCCAGAGGTTTCCTGACTGTGTATGGGCCCGGCTGCCTGGAGGTTATCGTTTGATAGGATGCAGTCAATGCAAACGACATGTGCTGCGATAGGGGGTGGCATTTGTACGCCAACGAGCCCTGCCACGGTGGCGAGGTCACTGGTAAGTTAACTCACTTCATCCTCTCGGGGCTACTCGGCCTAGGGGCTACCGTATTTTAGTGCTGTTGCAGTCTGGGGATGTTTTTGCGTTTTTTTGTTGTATCACGATAGACCCAGACGTGGTACGTATTTGATTTTTTTTCGCTGAGCAAAACAAACAAAACAATCGGCTTGTTTTCAGAGGTACAGAGGCAGAGTCCCGAGTGTGGCCTAAACACGGTAAGTGAATATTGTGGTAGCCCCGCTTCCGTCCAAACCATTTCTGCCTGACTATTATTACGGGGGGCCATAGTAAACACTAGTAAATAGGACCAAATACTGTTAGTAAAAACAGGAAATATATAGGTTTTAGTGTATACAGTAGGTCCTAGTAACTATGGTCCCCCGTAGTATACTCCCCAACTAATGAACTGCCCTATGTCCTTGATGTACAACTCGTGGGTTTCAGCACTATGGCGTGTGCTACAATAGACGTATCATTCCCAAATCCTGTTTTGGAGAAACACTGGAAGCTGTATCTCGGCCTATTGTAGGTATTGTTCTATTTATATTATTAGTATTTGTTTTTTGCCATCTGACAATGTGCAGCTCTTATGTCAATCATATCATTTACATGTTTCTATTTATATTATTAGTATTTGTTTTGTGCCATCTGACAATGTGCAGCTCTTACGTCAATCATATCATTTACATGTACTCACCAATTATCCCTGAATACTTTACAAACACCCAAACGTGTACCAACAATGCCGTCCTCCTTGCGAATGCCTTCACCGACCCCTCGCCGACATTTCACCAATCAAATCTGAAATACACGAGCATCATTAGCATTCTACATACCAAGTTACCGGTAGTTACTCGCATGAGAAGCCCAGCCGGCCAGGAGATATGGATTGTATGTTATAATCAAGTCAAAATCCTACCATTGGATGAGTCTTGATTATAGTATAGCCATACTACAATCAAGTCAGGGAACGTCAGAAAAAACTAAGTGGGCCCATTATCGTTTAAAGCATGTATTTTTCCTCAACTAACACAACCAAACGTCGGGAACCCCCTTCATGGCGTTCGCCGCGAACGGCTAACAGACAACTTGGCCTCCATGCCTGGCTTCGCGAAGATGAATGGAGTGGCGGTCGGGTCGGACGGAAGGGCGGATCCCCAGTCCCAGCTGTTTCGGTCTTCTGCCGTCGGTGTCGAGACAGGGCCAATCATTTCTCAGGTGTGTGTGTGGGTGGGTGTTCTTCATATTAAGCCGGTATTTCTACACGTCGACATCCAGAACACCCAGTGCCCGCGTCGATTATTCCATTCTAAAGAGATAAGAGCTATGTAGTCACAAAGCCCTGACACAGAGATCCTCCACCGTAATGCAGTACGCAGAGTAGGCAGGAGTATTATGCAATACCATGCTATCCTACGGGATACGACAGGCACGACATACACATGACAGCAATCCAAAATTCGTTGAAATCAGGGGATTGTGTGGTTAGGGACCTCTTGCAAACACGACAAAGACGACAACCCCCGGTCTTTCTAGAGCACACCCAGCTCACTACAGTAGCGCTTTGTTTGTGTTCACTGGGTGGTATCTTATCGTCTGCTCCGAGCACTCGGTATTTTCCTCCTTGACGGCTTGTACGGTGGAGGCGGAGGCGTGCTACGGTAGAGGTAGCACTTTTGGCTGATTTTTTTTCTGAACGATCGGGCTCCTTAACCCAAATTCGTCGGACTTTCATTCTTGTGACGAAATATGCTTCAGAGTATACCTTGGTCATGAGATTTCGCATCCGGCAGCACTTTTACTTTCCGCCAAAATCATTTTTCGGTGAGGTATGACGCTCCTTAAGTGAAGAGCTCAGAAAAAACATGGTGCACCTCTACCGTAGCATGCGTCGGCGGCAACTGTCAATTATGACGCCCCTCACTTTAGGAGATATGGATACCTCACGCCCGGCAACCGATTCCCATGGATTGGAGATAACCAGCGAAAAGTATCGTAAAACGCATGTCGGGTGGAACTATGTTGGGATTGCTTCTCTCAGGTGAGGAGTTCCCTTAGTGAGCAATGCCTGCCTTAAAGGGGGTGGTGCATCATTGTCTGCGCTCCTCAAAAACGTAGCTCGACATCTCACCCGAAACATGATGACTTCGAAGAACTTTGATCGCGCAACCCGACCACCAATATATGTATGCGCTGTATGCGCTGTATGCGCTAGCCTAAAACTATCACGGGCACGTGTTACGAAAGAGGTATACCTTATTTTGGCTGGATTTTTTCTGAATGACGGGGCGCCTTAACCCAAAATCGTCAGAATTTCATTTTTGTGTCCCAACATTTTTCTTTTTTTATGCTTAGGCCATGGGATTGTTCATCGGGTATGTAACTCTTTTATTTCCCTCCCAACATCAGTGTGCAGGCTACTGCAGGTATAGAGCTCCTCGAGTGACCACCCTCAGAAGGAAAAAACACGGTTGGTGCACCTTTACCACCGTAGCATGCGTTTATGCCTAGTAAAAAGTGTATACTAGCCGGTAGTCGCTCGCTTCAGAAGCTCAACTGCTCAGAAAATATTGTCTCAGAAGGAAAAAAAAAAGTAACTGCAATCCCTATCTACCGCCGTGGGGTGAGTCCAGTGAGTGATCAGTGATACATTTTTGGGTTCAAAAGAGTAGCCTACTGTTGTAGCGCGGCCTTCTCTCTTTAGATAATGTCCCGTAGTTCGGTTCCGGTTCTCGTCGCCTTTCGGTTTCCGCTGCAACAGGAGAACCTTGCAGCTAGTTCGGATCGCTCGAGAGTGTCAACGTTTATTCATCAGCTTCGTCCCGCTTTATTGTGGGAGACCCCGTCGTTGTGTTGAGGTTAACGCTGTAGAGGCGTACCTCTGTTTCTTCACTAGTGACCTTGCCATGCTATCGAGGATACAGGATGTCCTCCCACGCTGTCCCTTCCCCTTGCTGTATTTGCGCCTCCTACGCATTTCGCTCTCGTGTGAACCTATTAGCTTCTTGTCAAGAGCTTCACGCTGGATTCTATCGCGGTGACGCCCAAGCAGACCACGTTTGTGCTCGATGTGGACTACATGACTGACTACAGCAACTGGCTTTTCATACAGGTATTCAGGGCTTCATATTCCTTCACACTTCGTATATATCATCGATTCCCACGTAAGGAACTAGATTTTTTCAGAGCAGATAGATCCCTGACCTGTATGATATATAGCTCGCGTTGCCGGGCGGAAGCCATATAATCTACATGATGTATTTGTATGCTTCCTGGGCTGGATCTGTCTGCACTATACAGACCCTGCGCAGCTCCTCAGAACGGTGGGGTATGATCTAGAGTATCTACAGTAGTTCGTGATCTGTCGGCATGTGTATTTGTTTTAACAGCTCCAGGGCGCATGGAAGACAGCATTGGGTTCCATCTTCTGTTTACGAGGCTCGCATCAACATTTATTTGCCGCGTGGTAGTATGTGGTCGATGCTAGCATTCTATTTTGTATGCGAGGCTCGCATCGACATTTTCCGTGGCAGTATTTTACCGACGCTGTAAGGAACCCCTGAAGCCGCCAACACGCCCGAACAGCAACGTATTTTTCTTTAGGTAGGAGCGATGTTTCGGCCTCCCACTTCTTGCGTGGTTGCACGAATTCGAGGCCTCATATCCGATATTTTAATAAGTTCGATGTCCTTCTTGAGAAGCATGGGTGCCTCTACATCTTTCAGCGGGTGGTGTGCCAGCAGAGACTCACATCAAGGCTGTCATATAAGTTGAGCAATTTGAAACTGGCAGTAGCGCACCAATAAGGTTGCTGGAGGATTTCTCAAACATTACATGCACTTAACCGAATTACCGTAAAATCGATTATCTTTCCATCGCACGCCATGATTCGGTTTCAGAACGGCGGGACCCCCGACTCAATGGAGGAGGAAGATTCAGCCAAGCGGTACATCCGCTGCGGCCGCGACCTGGCTAGGCTGGTACATAGCGACACCATATACACGTGAGGATCCCGCCAAGCCCCAACACAATACATTGCCACCACTGCAGCCGCGTAACGCATGCTACGATAGAGGTGCACCATGTTTTTTCTGAGCTCCTCAGTTGAGGAGCGTCATACTAATAGTAAGTAGAATTTGGAGAAAAATAAAAGTGCTGCCGGATGAGAAATCTCTTGGCCGAAGTATACTCGGAAACATACTGCAACACAAAAATGAAGGTCCGACGAATTTGGGTTAAGGAGCCCGATCGTTCAGAAACCGATTCAGCCGAAATGTGCTTCCTTTACCGTAGCACGCGTCGCGTAGTACATACAATACATTATACCTTTCACTTGCCATTACAAACAGCGTTTGTGACGTTGTGCTATGTACGATGGAGGTTTTCATTTCAGGCGAAACAGCTTTCGGCGAGCGAGGCGCCTCAACTTTCGCAACCATCAAATCCCGTCCGGATACCGTTTTTATTTTTACGATAGTGTTCGTCCCGTGTATATGTACCAAGCCCATGCGATCGTTTAGACCGGTCTCAGTTTGTTTTTCCCTCTTAGTCAGGGTTTGGTAAGGTACAGAGCCCCTCAACTGCTGAAACCCAGAGAAATTAGGTGCTTCAGTACCCCAACGGCAGCACTCTTCGTTGACCGTTTAGTTTAAGAAACCTTGGTTTAGGTCGGGGGATCCAAGACGGTGCCACAGTTCAGCGCGGAGATCAGACGTGTACCATCTCTAGGAACAAAAAGGAGCTCGCCCTTATTTCGTCGCCACTGCCACGTATTGCGGCATATTCCATGCTTCATGTGTTTTTACTAACACGTAATGCGGCATATTCCATGCTTCTCATTGTTTTTACTAACATGCAATTATCTCCCCTGCGGCGCAAAACACGCAAACGCCCACTCATCGAACGTACACGCACACGCAAGCGAGGCATTCCGAGCCGCCTTGATCCTTCTCGACGAGGACGCTATTAGCCGCGATGGCTTCAACGGCCCATACGCCGACAGTAGCCGGCAGAAGGGTTTCGTCACTTTCGGCGTTTCCCATGTCATGAAGATTCTCGGCAGTGTGGAGATGGCGCAGAGAGCGGCATGGTATCAGAAGTGGAACGTGCACTTGTTTGCACGTCCGGAGGTGAGACCCTCCCGATTCGGGGCTCGGTTTCAAACGGTGCGAAAATATCGCACCGTAGTAAACGCGAAATTGATCAATTCCACGGTTTTTTGGGCGGTGTCTTACTGCCTGAGGTCCTCCCGTTGGGAGCTCAAACTCTCACAGCGCGAAACATGACTTCGACTGAGTTTGTTCGCACACACCCGACTACTATTTATGTGTGCTACATAGACCTAACACAAATATGCTAGTGAATGTATCATGCTAACTTATAGTTGTTCCCTTGAGAAGCTCAACCGGTCCCAGTGACAAATTGTATTGCCTCAGAAGGCAAAACACGGCACCCCTAACCGTGGCCTTGGTGAAGCAGTATTTTTTTCCGAACAGCGGAGGGATCGAACGAGTCCGTTGCTCGAGTTATAGGACCAAGCTGGTTTCCGAAATGAGTTTGGCGCATGCTGTAGACCCCCTTGAATGACTCGCTCTGCAAGAAGGCGGGTGTTTCGTGGTGTCACGCGTCCTTAGGTGGACGCATAAGCAAACACTTTCATGGTAGATTATTCCCAGGCATGTTGTATCACTGCTCGTCGGTGATTCAAGTGTTGCCGCTGCCGATTGTATCGAGAGCGCCCTAACGGGCGATCGATATTGTCGTTGACCAAGATCTCGACGAGCGTGGGTCTAGTACTTATCAAAATACCTATTGATCGGACGGCCCAGGAAAGCCGAGTGCCACGCCGCCATACCATGCTCTCTCGCACGTGCTGCCCAACCCTAACCGCCCTGATCGAAGCCCTTCCCGGAGCCCGGGATTTATGGGTTTGCAGGGGACGGGTATATCGTACATACCTGTACTTTAGATTGCCTAGGCCGACCGATGCATCACGGAAACATGCAGAAAAACTCTTTGTAGTATCCACCCTTCCTCGACCACCGGGACGTCCATGGAAATAAAATTGCAGCGGCGGAATCGCGATGAAACATGCTTAGACTGGAAGTGCGTGGCTGATTTTCCTCCAGGTCTCGTTAACCCTCTCACACGGTTCACGCTGGAGTTTGAATACCTGCGTCAATCGCAACGTGGATCGAATAAACCCTCGAACCATGTGTTGTCTTCTAGCTATATCAAGACTAGGAAGCTAGCTGTAGGCGCCCCAGCCCAGTTTAACGTCGCTCTATTCCGCGCGGGATTGCTATTCGATTGCTGCATAAACACAGGCTGTCGCCGGCACGCTCCACAACGTCATCTACGGTCACCTCGACGTGGAGTTCCACGCATCGCTTCTTGAAAATGAGGACTTGCTGGAGAGAGTGGCGTCGCGTAACGCTGAGATAAACGGGCGTGGAGGGGAACTCGGGCGCACCTATCTTCTATCACAGGTGATTTAACCTAGCTATCGGGGTGTAAGGAAAGTACGAGGAAATAACGGCTGAAACAGGTGCTTGAAGCGAAAACGTACATGGTGGGAGGTACGTACGAGGAAACGAGGCGATTCACACCCGGCGAGGTGTTCATGGACCCGACAATTTTGTCGACCGGGGATTGTTAACCCTTTCAGAACTGCATACGACGTCCCACGCTATTTCCATGTAGTTTGTCCCCAAACACGTGGGATCGGTTATCAAGGGGTTAAGACAGCACCCGCCACCAATTGAGTAAGCCCAGCACGGTGGTAGTGCGCTCGCTGTTGGCCTGTCTTCGTTCGGCAGGTTGATGTACCAGGTATGTACATGTTTTCATGTTCAAAGTTCCTGCATGTTTTTTCACCGACACTTCGACCCCGTGGAACGGCGTCGGGGCGTTGCGAGAAACGTGCACCTGTACATAGCGCTGCGACTACCTTTAGGAATAAGCTGGGTTCCGTGTGGTCATGCGTGTTGAGCTTGGAAGGCCTTTGATTCCTAGGACACGGGGTTGTTCATTATAACGCATGCTACGGTAGAGGTGCACCTGCGTACAGGCCATTTTCTGAGGGTGGTCAATTGAGGATACATCACCCAAAGTCTGTTTTGGGACGGAAAGTAAAGTGCTACGTACCCGATGAGCACTCCCGTGGCCTAAGTTGAAAGTCATCCCACGGTAGGGGTGCAGCAGCATTTCCGGAGCCCCTCACATGAGGAGCTCAATATCTCACCGGAAACACTACTTCGGAAACATTCGTTCGCGCGACCCGACCAAACCTTCCAATGCGGTAGTCCAAAACACATAAGTGTACCAGTAAAATAATAACAGTAGCCGGTGGTTACTCACGTGAGGAGCACAACCGGTCAGGACATATTGAGCCTAAAACGTGGTACCCCTACCGTGGGGTTGCTCGGCCCCCCAGTATAGAAAAAAATCCAATTTCATCACAAGAATGAGTATTTTGACGATTTTGGGTTAATGAACCCGATCATTCAGAAACCGTTTCCGCCAAAACCTGCTTCCTCTATCGTAGCGCGCGTCTCACATGTGTTTTCGTTGCCGGGTTTGGGGTGTAATAGATAGCTAGCTCCTCAAGGGAGCAACCCCAGAAAAACGTACTACTGTAGTTTCCCCTACCGCGGTACGCCTCAGTCCCCTGCTTTATGTATGCGCCAAGATGATACGTACCGCGGTCGATCGTAGGCTGTATGTAGGCTTCGGAGATCATGAAAGGGGACCCTCGAAAGGTTCACATCGTGTGTAAAGTTAGAAACTATCTGTTACCCCTCGCGTGTTCCTGCTGCTGGATAGGCCGTGAAGGAAGGGTCGCCAGCGCACCCCTCGTACCCCGCCGGACACGCCGTCCAGAATGGGGCCTTCGCGACAGTGCTCAAGGTGAGCCCGGGCTTCCAAGCCCCCAGCCGCCGCCCCTCATTTATACAGTGGGTTTGCTGGAGAACAGTTTTCGAAAGTCCAGTCGCGTCGCGTCGGGCGAAGACAAAGTGTGTGGAAAAAATCAATGCCTAGATGGATGGCTGACGCAAAAGCGGATCGATACGCATTCGGGTTGTTACGTACCGCCCAGAATCAGGTGTTCGCGGTGGATTTGGAGCACGCCGTAGCCCCATACGACTGAACAGGAACATCAATACTTCACTTTTTTTACGAAACCACGGCATGATTAACGTGTGGTCGTTACTACCTGCCGTCGCCCGTCGCGCTGCCAACGGATTTTTCGATGTGACTATGATGGCATTCAAGCTACTGTATTCGGATGTACTTTGCGATGCAAGGCCTAACCACGACTTTAGGGATACAAATATGTATTACAGTAGGTGGGTGGAATGAATTAACTAATGGCGTGAACTACTGTGGATTAATTAAATTGACACAAGAGGGACACCATATCAGGAGGGACTGAACTACTAGTCGAGGTAGTGCGTTCGTATGCTTCAGCAAGGGTTGGTTGATCTGTTGAAGGCTGTCTAGACGGCTCCGTTCGAGCTGCGATATCTGCAAAGTGCAACAGTACCACTGCTGTACCCTACGGATAGGACTGTGTAAACTGCCGAGATACAAGTGGGGTGCAAGTGGTCGAGCAGGTTTTCGTGATTGTCGTGAAGCGAAGAAGCGTGGGTGGTACTCGACGGGGCGTGCGGTGACAAGAGGCAAGCACGCCTGCACAGCTACAGCGAACACGCTTGAACCCGCACAGCGCCAAACCGCTCAGCACCCTCAACTCCCAACTCGACTCAACAATTGCCGCAGGCTCATGTAGGCCTGGAGCGAGGTGTTTCGTGCTTCGCCGATGCTGTGTATCCGGACGATGACGGCCAGAAGCTGCTACCCTACACCGGCGACGACTGCCTGACGTACGAGGGGGAGATCAACAAGATGGCCGTCAACATCGCGTTTGGCAGGTACGATGCCCAGGACGACCGGCATGACCTATACTGCTGTTGTCTGTGAATTTGCTCAAACAAAAATGTATCCCTGCCCAAAGAGAAATGTAATACTCAGCACCGAAATGGCATCAATACTGTACTGTAGTACGTGTCAGTATAGAAAACAAGAGAACCGCACGATGCTTTGGCGAGTGACGATACAAGACATCCGATCATTAGAAAAACATTGTAGAATACGTACGTAAAGGCAGCGGACATGCATATATATACATGACGATGTCCGGAGGCAAGTTGGTTTTTTTCATCTGGGGTCCACAAATACAGACACCGGTCCCGGGCTCTCAGCCTCAAGGCACTCAGACCCCTTCGTGTATCCGAGGCATCGGACCCAAGAATGAAAACCTTTTTGAACACCTTTATGGTACAGTAGAGTCGAAGCCGAGTATCCATACTGGACTCCTACCTCCTTGGGCTCACCTAAATTACAGTAGGAGTCCGCCTTCGTTCAGGCCTGAATCAGGTTTGCGTTGCCATGTAACCTGCTGTTCGAACTCTGGCGAGGTGCTCCACAGGATCGTGTATGCCGCCGTATTATTGCTCGTGAGAGCTTCAACCCTGCCAATAAAAAATCCAGCAGTGCAGACGGATGCAGCAGTCAGCTTCGCTGATGAGAGATGCTCCGAGCCCCTAGCGGAGACGACTACAGTATTGATCATGGTATGCAACGTCGGCGACGCTTGAAGCTAATAGGACCAGGGACACACATGTTCGAGCGTTGGCCTTCCTTTGTGTTTGAGTGGCTCGGGTTGAAAACAAGTTCGATTTGCAGCACATGCATACTGACAGTTTTCCATGTGAGGATGAGGCGTTTCCATCACGGGGCGTATCCTCCCAAATTACCAGACATGTGTTTTCCCATTCACATTGTACCGTTTTCTATCTCCTTCTTGCTCCCTCTTTAGTTGCATCTCCGATCCGGGGTCACGTTCGAGCGCCCCCACTAGGTGCATATATATCCAGTAAGCCCGTCTACTCGAAAAACTGGAATATAAGGGACATTTGAAGCTTTTGTGGGAACGGCAATGCCCCTTGTATTACCGACTGCAGTAGACTGACATCTGGTACCACATGTAATTACGACATGAATACAAGCCAGTCGTGTCACGATGCGACCTCGCGACAACGAGCTGAACACGGGCACGTAACCACCACCACTCCCCGTTTTGATAAATCAAGAAGGTCCTACCGTGCTGCGACATCGCTATGCCTGGTAGAGTTCAACTCCACAGTGGGTGGCGGACGCGTCGAACTTTCGAACTTTCGAACTTTTGACGAAACCATCCGAATCGTTTTTTTTTTACGGTATTTCGTTGTTTGTTCTGTGCCATGCAGGCAGATGTGTGGGGTTCACTACAGGTTCGACAGCCAGCAAGGGTTGATCCTCGGGGAAATCATCGGCGTGCGCATGCTGCAGCAGGTGAATACCTCACATAAAAACGGCGGTACCGCCATATTATAATAAGTAACCCTATCGTGGCAGGCGTCAAAGTTCACCAATTTGGTTAGAAAAACAAATGGCGTCTCTACAGTATTACAGTATTATTATTCCATTTGCCATCATTGTATGTACATACGTATTTACGAGCAACACGTAGTTTGGTTCAACCGCGGCACGCGATTGACCGGCGAACTTTTCACCCCTCATTTATTTCCCGGTTTTGATGCGCAGGAGGTCATGGCCTTCCCGGAGAACCAGCCTTACGAATTTCGTCTCCTGGCAGGAGAGACGATCAGGCTCGAGCCCGACGGGTCTTTCTACGTCGACGGCCAAAAATGCTCCGGGGACACCTTCCTGGGTGTCAGCGGCTGCTAAGCGCCCGGTGGTAGATAGTAAGAATCGGACCAAGACAAGCTCAAGAAATTGCTCGGGACGGGAAGAGGGAATTGGATGCGCTATAGGTCGAATAATAAGAAATAGCCTAATATATAAGAACATGAGGCTCGCTTCTGGGAGGACGCTAAGAAAATGTGATTGCGATCTCGGGCTCAGCGACAATCCTGCGTGGTATGTGATAGCTTTTACTCCACAGGTTGTTCGAGCAGATGGTGTCGCAAAAATATTACTGCTCGCCACATTGTTTTTTCTTGGTGGCGGGCAGATACGTGCTGTATGTGCGAAAAAAAAAATGTGAAAGGAAGCGTCGGGGAAACCAGCGCTCAACTTGAATTTCATGAAAGTACATGACGTATATTTGACGGAGAGGGGAGAAAACTCACGGAAAAGAAGAGGGGGTGTACGAGAAATGAACGAGAAAACTGCGTACGAAACAAACGTGACAAACGTCCCCGAAACAAATCCTCGGCGACTTTGAAATTCACTCAGTTTTAAGAGTGTGTTTGATTGCGAGGGGGGAGGGGGTGGGAAGACTCGTGTGTGTGTACTTCGTGATAGTCGCTGTTTCGTTCAGACCTGTAGTGTACTTCGTGGTGGTCGCCAAGTCCCCGCACGCGACATGTCTATAGTGTTATGTCCCTAAACTCTTGGCTATCGTGACTATATCTGGGGAATATTTGAAAGAGCAAACCCCGAAGCTCCGGAGGCTCTCTGTAGCTGATGGTCCCAACTAACAAATAGCGCTTCACAGCCGCATAATTCATGCTTCGTATCGTTATCTGCCGATCTTGCGAGGTCGGGCACAACGAGCAAAACACATACCTGGTATACTATGCCATGCACAAGTGATACGTTTTCTCGAAGGGTCGGCGTTAACAGGGCACACGCCGGTGCACTGTACGTGGCAGTTACGTGCACACTGGTTCGGTGATTGAGGGGGCCTGCCCGCTCCCGACGAGAATATTGGAGTTCCCCAAGACGGTGGCGGTGCACAAAACAAACGTATACTGTAGCGTATGCGCCGTATTGTAACTGTCACGGTTGTGGTGCGGTGACCATTGCCTAGTTGTTGTGGTGTGATGACCACTACGGTAGAATATTTCGAGATAAGCATGAAAACGACGATGCCAGGTGTTGGGTGGACTACAATGCACCAGGTACGTTTTTTTCTGGGGTGCATTCACAGCCCAGACGCAGCGGAGGGGGCGCATCGCTACGATCAAGGTGCTGTAGTGTGACGCATACACCACAGTAAAATCGAGGGCTAAAGTACTTGGGGCCTAACGATGAAACAGCCGTGCGTCATGTTCGATCGCAGGGCATCCTATTTCTGCCTCGAGATTCCTGAGTACGTGGGTGTGGGGGTACAGCAGCGGTGGTAGGTTGTATAGCTATCCAGGTAGCAATTATAGTGTCAGTCTGGCTCGCGTGTTGGTCGGTTTTCGTCGTGATTTCTACAGTAAGAATGTAGTCGTTGGAGCAGGTCCTCCTGATTTCTGGAGAGGTTCTGCTTTTCTCGCGCTAGAGTACTTGGGCGTAATCTGGTGTGTTCGCTATTCGCACTATTTGTAGAAATAGGCGGTGAATGTGTATGTCTGTCTAGCAGGGCACAGGGGATAGGTTGTGACACCAGCTGTATATCCTCATTGCGCATTTCGAGGACACGAATTACACTGCAACATACTTCTTGTATTTCACAATCTCTGCACTTGCTGCGTGGTCAGTTCCTGGTTGTGGCTTTTTGCTATGGCATGTCCAGTCACGCCGGACGTCGCGGCGTGAGCGGAAGATCGGCAGTACTCGAACCTAACCTAAGCCTGGTGGTCGGACCATTGCAGTGTTTTGTTACTACAGTAGTGTCTCCAAGCAGCTCCCTGCTGGGGGGGGGGGGGGTTGAATATTATTCATGTGGCGCCCCTGCAGTTCGCACGACAGAAACTGCGTTTTGGCCAGTCGTCTGTACGCATGTGTTCGAGAATTTCCTGTGGACAGACTACAGTAGTAGTATATACCCAGCGGTGCACGTGGCATTGATACACCTTTAACAAAGCACGAGAGTAGTCCTACTACTGTAACTCAGAGGGAAGTTTCGGTCCAGAATTTGGGGGATTTGCCGTTGTTTGTCCTGTATTGCAAACACCGTGTCGCCGAGCATGTAGTAACCTGTGTCTAGAGGATAGCGGTGATTGGCTGAGATTGTTGTGTGACGGCGTGCTACTGTACATTGTCGTTTGGGCCCATTCATATTTCTGACGGGCGGGGGGCTTCAACGTGGAAGAACTACACAACATCGTTCGAAACTAAGTTGTGTTTTGCAATATTACGGGGGATCATAGTAAATACTAGTCAACAGGGCCTACGGTACACACAAGAATGTACCAGGTATATATGTATCTATTTGTACTAACAATATTGGGTCATATCCTCTATGGTCGAACGCGCATACAACAACGCCACGAAAACACCATGGAAGCCGATGTAAACGCGCATCTATATTGTACAATTTCCCCTCGGGGAAACGACGAGGTCCCGCCGCACCCGGGGATGATAAAACCCCGTCTCTGGATCATACATCCTTCCATACATCTATAAATCCAATAACCTGGGGACGAAAATGACACCCCCCGCCCTCACAAGGTGTGGAAATTCCAACCCCACTGGCTGATTTATTTTTGCCTGGCAACGGCGAAATCCCGCCGCACCCGGGGACGATAATATGCCATCCCCGGATCAGAAACTATTCCATACACCTACAACTCCAACGACTCGGGGACAAAAACGGACACCCCCCGGATCGATACTGCCCCGCTGTGGAAACCCCAACCCCACTGGCTGATGATTTGGCTGGGGCTAATAGAGCCCGCGCGAAGCGAGAGTGGTCCTTCGGGGCAACGGCGAGCTCCCGCCGCCCCCGGTGATGATAAATTACAATCTCCAGATCATGAACCCTTCCATAGATCTACAACTCCAACAACCCGGGGAGAAAAAACGGACATATCCTCGGCCGATACCGCCCCGCAACGTGTTGAAACCCCAATACCACGGGCTAATTCACGGTGGGCTGGCTCTCATGGAGCCAGCGCCGGCGAGAGACGCCTCTCGGGACAACGGCGAGGTTACCGCCGCACCCGGGGATGATAACATCCCATTCCCGGACGAGAAATCCTTTCGGACATCTACAACTCCAACAACCCTAGGAAAACAATATACCCCCGGGGTCGATACCGCCCTGCAAGGTGTGGAAACCCCAACCCCACGGGCTGATTTACGTTTTGGTTGGGGCTCATGGTCGATGTTCCGTTGCACCCGGGGAGGGTAAGGCCCCATCTACGAATCATTTTTTCTTCAATACCTGTACACCGCCAACAAAAACGGACATCCCCCGGGCCGATACCGCCCCGCATGGTGATTTTAACTTTTCGGTTCAGAGTGGTACATCACAGCACAGTGTTAATGCGAGTACTATGTGCCACACCAGAAACTTACATAACTACTATGGGCGACGCAGAGCTAGCGCCACGGGGGGGTCCGTGGCCGTACGACTAGTATTATTAAATACTGCTATATCTGTCTATCTGCCTGTCTGTCTGTTTCTGTCTGTCTGTCTGTCTGTCTGTCTGTCTGTCTGTCTGTCTGTCTGTATGTCTGTCTATCTGTCTGTATGTCTGTCTGTCTGTCTGTCTGTCTGTCTGTCTGTCTGTCTGTCTGTCTGTCTGTCTGTCTGTCTGTCTGTCTGTCTGTCTGTCTGTCTGTCTGTCTGTCTGTCTGTCTGTCTGTCTGTCTGTCTGTCTGTCTGTCTGTCTGTCTGTCTGTCTGTCTGTCTGTCTGTCTGTCTGTCTGTCTGTCTGTCTGTCTGTCTGTCTGTCTGTCTGTCTGTCTGTCTGTCTGTCTGTCTGTCTGTCTGTCTGTCTGTCTGTCTGTCTGTCTGTCTGTCTGTCTGTCTGTCTGTCTGTCTGTCTGTCTGTCTGTCTGTCTGTCTGTCTGTCTGTCTGTCTGTCTGTCTGTCTGTCTGTCTGTCTGTCTGTCTGTCTGTCTGTCTGTCTGTCTGTCTGTCTGTCTGTCTGTCTGTCTGTCTGTCTGTCTGTCTGTCTGTCTGTCTGTCTGTCTGTCTGTCTGTCTGTCTGTCTGTCTGTCTGTCTGTCTGTCTGTCTGTCTGTCTGTCTGTCTGTCTGTCTGTCTGTCTGTCTGTCTGTCTGTCTGTCTGTCTGTCTGTCTGTCTGTCTGTCTGTCTGTCTGTCTGTCTGTCTGTCTGTCTGTCTGTCTGTCTGTCTGTCTGTCTGTCTGTCTGTCTGTCTGTCTGTCTGTCTGTCTGTCTGTCTGTCTGTCTGTCTGTCTGTCTGTCTGTCTGTCTGTCTGTCTGTCTGTCTGTCTGTCTGTCTGTCTGTCTGTCTGTCTGTCTGTCTGTCTGTCTGTCTGTCTGTCTGTCTGTCTGTCTGTCTGTCTGTCTGTCTGTCTGTCTGTCTGTCTGTCTGTCTGTCTGTCTGTCTGTCTGTCTGTCTGTCTGTCTGTCTGTCTGTCTGTCTGTCTGTCTGTCTGTCTGTCTGTCTGTCTGTCTGTCTGTCTGTCTGTCTGTCTGTCTGTCTGTCTGTCTGTCTGTCTGTCTGTCTGTCTGTCTGTCTGTCTGTCTGTCTGTCTGTCTGTCTGTCTGTCTGTATGTCTGTCTGTGTCTGTCTGTCTGTCTGTCTGCCTGTCTGCCTGTCTGTCTGTATGTCTGTCTGCCTGTCTGTCTGTAATTGGGTAGCGCTATCCAGAGCGGTTCAGGTCCGCCTTGCCCCATGGGTAGAGAGGCTGGGTGCCACAACCAGCAGAACACCGAGTCGCATGCCGCGCCGAGCCGTCGCCGTGGCACAATGCCGAAGCAGTTATGACAGCCATCTAGCCAGCCTAGCTGCTGACCTACGAATTTGAATCACAATTCCGGCCGCTGATTGGTTCGCCAAAATACATGCCAGCGGCCACTGGCTGTTTCTAGATGACTGGTGCTGAATAAAGCCATCGGGGTTCCGCCACACCCGGGGAGGATACGGTCCCATCCCCGAATCATAAACCCTTCCATACATCTACAACTCCAAATAACCCGGGGATGGAAACGAACACCCCCCGGGTCGGTACCGGCTCGCAAGGTGTGGAAACCCCAACCCCACTGGCTGATCTATGGTTGGCTGGAGCTCATGGAGCCAGCGCGCGGCGAGAGTTGCCCCTCGGGACAACGTCGAGGTCCCGCCGCACCCGGGGATGATAACGTCCCATGCCCGAGGTCAGAAATCGTTTCATACATCTACAACTCCAACGAACCGGGGACAAAAACGGACACCCCCCGGGCCGATACCGCCCGGCGAGGAGTGGAAATCCCAACCCCACGGAATGATCTACGGTTGGTTTGCTATCATGGAGCCATCGCACGGCGAGAGTAGCCCCCCGGGACAGCGTCAAGATCCCGCCGTACCCGGAGACGAAAAATTCCCATCCCCGGGGTCATAAGTCCTTCCATATTTCTACAACTCCAACGACCCTTGGACGAATACGGACACCCCCCGGATCGATACCGCCCCGCAAGGTGTGGAACCCCAAACCCCACGGGCTGTTTTGCGGTTGGCTGGCTCTCATGAAGTTAGGGCACGGCGAGAGTTTCCCCTCGGGGCAACGGCGAGGTCCCGCCTCACCCGGGGATGATAAAGTGTCATCTCCGGGGTCAGAAATAATTCCATACATCTACAACTCCATCAACCCGCGGACGGAAACGGACAACCCCCGGGTCGATAGCGCCTCGCAAGTTGTGGAAACCCCAACCCCACGGGCTGGTTCACAATTGGCTGGCTCTCATGGAGCCAGCAAGCGGCGAGAGTTGCCCCTCGGGGCAACGGCGAGATCCCGACGCACCCGAAGATGATAACCATCCCATCCCCGGACGGAAATCCTTCCATACATCTACAACTCCAACGACCCGGGGACGAAAACGGACACCCCTCGGGTCGATACCGCCCAGCAGGGTGTTCCTTATGTTTCCGTTCAGAGTGGTACATCACAACACACTATCGATACGAGTATTACAGCAGAAGAACCATACCAGGCACGTACATACTACTATGGGAAACGCAGTGCTAGCGCCACGGGCGGAGACGTGGCCGTACCCCTTATTTGTACAATAATACATCACGAACGCCATGAAGAAATTGGGACATGGGAGCCTATATGGTGGTTGGACGGGCCACGATGTGATACCGGTTACTGTAACGACAGTTCTGCTGTAGGGGCAGTATCATACCGGTATATTGTCGTACCACGCATACCAAGAATAAAACGGGCCCTCGTTTGATTGAGTCTACGTACGTACGCGCACGTCGTAACTCTCTATCTCAGTTTTTTTGCCCTCGACCATACAGCACGCCACCAAGTTGCCCTACAAGTACGGCGGGTCCTAAGTTGGTGATTCATGAGGTAGCGCTGGGAGCTGCAGTAGTACAAGAACAGCTGGTTTGCGTCTCGAGGCATGTATGTGTTGTTCTTCTGCAAAGGAAGCACCGCAGAAGAAAAAAAAACTCTGGCAGAAGAAGACGGGAAAAAAAGGTGCTCAGCTGACTCACCATGGTTACAGCATACATGTATGTACGCATGCCAGTACTGCTGCAGCAGCACTGCTGTACAGACATACGATTGTAGGCCTAGTATTAAACTCGGCGGGCGGTGCGACCAGCAGGCCGCAGACTCTGCACTCCACAAACGTCCTCGCAGACAGCAATACAGGCATGCATTCGTACGTACAGATATTTTGTATCACGAATCTATCTGGGTGTACAAGTCCCAACGGGCCAACGGGGAGGGCTAAAGAATCTGAAAGATTCGTTGATCCGCTTGGTAATGTGCGTGTGGGGACCGCCGGGTGAGGGAACCGCCATACTGATGACCGTGCTACACGCACATTGGCTTAATAACCAGTACCCGGCGACCGAAAGACCGATCGACCCACCGACCCGACCGATCCGCATCGACTGGTCGATACACCGCCCGATGTGCAGGCCAACCGAAACACTGATTGTTCAAACCGCCCGAACGAAAACATCGCCAAAAAAAAGCTCGGCGGAAAAAAAATCTGTTCGATCAAGATTCGATGATAAAGTAATCGCCCCGCATATCTACGTTCATTCGCGGCGCGATTTTTTGTTCTCGCCAAATCAAGGCCCCACAACCCCACGCGGTTCCTGCATTCACACACCGCAGCACACCAATATTACTGCGGCTGTTGTATTACCGTCAAGCAGCCTCACAAGCTTCGCCAGCGCCACTCCCCACGCCCCGATCACCCTGTAGCGCTACTCATCGCCGGTCTCGCGAACCTCGTACTACGTATCAAGGCCTGCGTTATTATAGTGCTTCGAAGGTGAGATGTAGACATCGTATTATTATTGCTGCCACCGCCGTGCTCTCCTTGCTGCGCAATTTTCCTATTGACTCATTGTACGAGTACTACAGCAGATAAAATAGCGAGGTGGCCGCGATCTAATCAAGCGCCGCGCCCCTACGTAGGAAGATCGCGCAGCAGCAGCAGCAGCAGCAGCAGCAGTACGAGCATCACCATACCTAGCGAGCTCGCGTGTCTCACAGCGTCCATACATAGCAGCCCGGACACATCATCAGCCATCTCTTACCCCGGTCCCGACTCGGGCTGCTTTGTTTGGCCGAGCCTTGTTATCGTCATTTTTTATCCACCCACCCACGGGCGAAATCTTCCACCCTCTCTCTGAAGAAGTAAGTCCCTATCTCGCAACGAAAGAGACAGGACAGAAGGGGCGTGTCAGAACAATCGACCGCGCCTCGTTGCGAACGCCGTTGAAAATATTTTCGGGCCATCCGGCCGGTCCGTCTGCCTAGCGGGAGATACATGCCATCGCGACGCGGCGTGTAGGCGGAGCTTGTTCGTGTGGTGATCGCTTGTTGTGTCGATGCTTGTGTTGTGGCGAGAAAAAAGGTCCTTTGTTTTTATCCGGATCCTGGGTGGGAAGGAAAAAAAACAGAATCACTGGTACCCAGGAGGCTGAAAAATGAAATCACGCAGTATTAAATCGTAGTCGTGTAGCCTACGCACGTACAGCCAGCAGTACAGAGTAGATCCATTCGTTTGTTTTGGCGGTTTGTACATTTTTCTGTGAGACGCGTGTCATATCCTTGTCGAGTATCTTAGATACGTCGGCGTAGATACATATATATAGCTCGGGCTCGATTCGAGAGGTAAGGGTGGCCGTGCTCTCTCTGGCCGCTGTGCGTGTATCTGCGCGAGAACATCGAACGTGCCGAGTAAAGCTTGGTTCGCGTTGTGCCGTATTTTTTTACGAGCGACTCTCGGTACAACCTGAATGGCATTTTTTTTTACATTTTTCAATCACTCCGTGTCTGATGTTCGCATCACCTCGGCCTAACGCAGCAGTAGTACTACCCAATAGCCAACCCTGCTGCTTTCCTTCGCCGATCCCAGGCGGGCAGAAGGAAGGTCGCGAAAGCGGGGGGCAGCATTAGCATCATGAAGAGCAGTCTCGTCCTAGTCGCGGCTCTGGCTCTCAACCTCGGGGCTCCGTTTGGGAGGGGGCCCGGCGTCGCGGCGACGTACGATGAGGACTGGCAGTACCTCAAGGAGCCCAGCCCTTCCAAGAAGCGCGGCGGGCGCTGCAAGACAGACGACGCTAGGGACCCATTAAAGGTGCGTGAGATACCGTAAGGACACTACTTACACTGTACTGGACAGCAGTACTGCTGTTGTAAGCTTATTTTTATTAATAGTAGCTTTGTCAACCGATAGATATAATACGATGGGATGGGTGTGTCGGCCTCACGCGGCTCGCAGCTACTCGTGCTCGTACTCGTACTCGTGCCCCCATCCCCCATTCCAGAGAATACCAACCCCTCGTAGCTACGTAGCCTAGCCATGAGTATACAGTACGAGTGTAAGCGATGTTTGCTTTGGTTTTCTGCTGTTGACAGCGCGCAGCGCGCAGCAGTTGAGCCAGGTTGTACCGTGTTTTTTTATGTTCGCCCTTCATACACTCGTATTGTTGACTGGCAGCAGCGGCAAAACAGAGACAGTAGTAATAGACTACGAACGCGAAACACGGCGGCGGCGGCAAGTCGCGAGTAGGGTGAGAGGGACAAAGCATGAGCTGTTTTTGTTGTGTGTGTGTGGCTTCTGCGGTGGCAGCCCGCACCAATTTTCAGCAACGCAAGTATGAGCCAAGTATGAGCAGTACGGCATGCGCGGGCGAAATATTTTAAGCCCACGCTTTTGCGGTGGCGCCCCGCACCAATTTTCAGCAGCGCAAGTGTGAGCCGAGTATATATAAAAGCAGTACGGTATAATATGCGCGAAATATTTTACGCCCACGCTTTTCCCATGAGAACGTGCCGTGAAAAAAACGGTAAGATACCTCGTACCAGGTACCAGGGTACTGCTTTGTTTATTTCTGTAATGTTCACTCTTTTGACACTCTTGTGCTGCTGTGATACCCTAACCTGCTCGTACAGAACTTCCAGCAGTGGTACATATATACAGCAGTAGGTACGTATAAACGAAAAGCTCCCTATCTTGTGCGAAAATGTGAGGTACGTATATACGAATCGGGATGCTGTATACGTCGTTCAACGAACGAGATGTACCCCTGCATGCCATGCCAGAGGTACCATATATTAAAGGCATGAAATATTACGCTTTCGTGTCCGATGCCCCCACTCGAAACGTACAAACACACGCAGCAGTACGTACGTAGGCGTCCTGAATCGAAAGCGCACGTATATACGACTACTTTCATTCACGCTCAAAGAAAACATGATACCAGTAGTCTGGCCGGAAATATAATCCACGTTCGGTATGCGTATCAGATATCAAACGGTCCTTATATTTAAGCTCAGAGCGGTACAAAATAGGGCACTATTATTAGGGAAATGGTCATTTCGGGGTATACCCCCTGGTTTTTCGGCCATTTGGGGGTACTGTATAGGCCAAACGCACCCGTGGCGGGCGCTCCCGGGCTATTATATGGCTGTGATGGCTGTGACCCTCCGAAAAAAGGCTCTTTTTTTTTCTTTTTTCTGTTTTTCCATCCCATTTATTATCTTCGCACTTCCGTCTCTCCCTCCCTAGTCGTAACTCAGATCCGGGGTCACAAAGTAGGCTCCTCTCCCCCCTCCCCCACTACGGTTCTTGCCTTGGTTTTTATCGCGCAGAGGGTTCAGCCTTCCCAACGCTCGTCGACTTTCATCGAAATTTGCTAACTCACGCTCTCGCGCTTTCTGCTAGTCAAGACATTTTGTTTTGCGAGAAAAAATGCCTAAGTGAACATGCACTCGGCGGGGCTCGAACTCGCGTTCTTGACGCTTACAGGCTTCATGGTTACCTGGTAGCCCACCGGGGCGACCGGCTACTTTGGAGGGTCATAGCCCATAGCTCCCGCGTGCCCAAACGGGCGAGAGACCGTTTTTTTTGTGGACGCATCAAGGCCTCTTTGGGCTCGTACGAGTATACTATACTATTACGGGGGACCATAGTAAATATCATATAATAGGACCAAATATTGTTAGTAAAAAATTGGTATATATACCACTGTTTAGTTTTTTTTTGTTAATTCTAGTTTAATTAAAATGATTTCTCGCCCCAACAAATAGACACGCACTTCCTGAATTCTACAGCCTCAGATTGTGTCCCCCTCACACGGGATATACATCCTACATGAGGACATATCAAATCCGCAAGTACGCGCGATCGAAGTATTACACTCAGCTAGCAAAGATGAGCTTCGACGAAATCCTCGAGCTCACAAAGGTTATGGTACCACTTTGTGGCTCGTTCATAATCTTATCAGCAACATAGTGCCAAAGAAAATGGGTGTACCCCTCGTATGGAGCATAAAGTTGGCCACTATGTTCCCCAAGATTGAAAAATCCAACAAAAAGGGGTGTCTCGCCATCATCTGACCCCTGAGATGATGCCAGGCACAATACGCCATTATCTTGGTTGGCTCTTTATTGTTGCGCAAATATATAAGATAATAAATGCCTTGCACTATATACGAGAACGATACGTATAATATGTACGTATGACGCACAACGGGTACGTATTCGAAAACGATACGTACCATATTTTGAATACATACGAGTACTATGTTGTTTTGGCCATAGGCACTGCTGCTGCACAGCCTTTATCTTTGGTTGGCGAAATAAAAGTCGGGAAGAAAAAAGAGCCACAAAGTGGTACTATAACGTTTGGTCACAGCTGTTGTTTTTTTTTATTTTTTATATCTACCACTCTGTCCCGAAATATAAGCACATTTTATACATTAATATGAAATATAAAAGGTGCTTATATTTCGGGACATAGTGGTAGGTTTTTGTGTTTACCGTAGGTCCTGTTTACGTTTACGTAGTATTACTAGTATTTACTATGGTGTATACCGTACGATAGCGGGTTGCAGTGTAGGAGATCCGGTGACTCATGGAGTGAAACCACGGTCGCCTACGACGTACAGCAGTTACTATATACAGTACCGGACACCTGATACTAGCAAGAAACAGGCTAACAAGAAAGCCAGGCTGAGATCTGGAGGAAAATTGGAAGTTCGGTGCTCGTTATCTTGAAATTAGTGTACGAAGAAAGCGCCCTCCCCCTCAAATAAGAAATCCAGCCTGGACCAGATTTCCTGTTTCTTATCAACGTATCATAGGTGTCCTGTACTGTACTCGTGTATGGTACCACAACTCTAGACGGAAATATAAGAAACGTTGGGATATTGATATTTAGAGCCAAACGGTCATTACATTTCTGTCCAGAGTAGCAACACGAGCCGGCGGCCGTGGTACGGCACTGCAACACGAACCGTAGGCGAAGTGCGCCCCGAGGGCCCCAGCAGGGGGGCCCGGAGGGGCCGTGGAGGGCTGCCAGGGGCAGTTATTTTTTACACGTATACGCCTATATATGTACTCAAAGTGTGCGTCTTAGGCGCTCGTTTTATTCTCTTGTAGACGTGGTGCCGACCGTCTAGCGTAGAATAGTACGCAACTTGCAAGCAAAGTATAGCACTAAATAACGAGCAATAAACATGTAAAAAAGGCAACGAGCAGACGGGTTTTGGCCAAAAACACGCCGAAAAACAAAAAATGAAAAACTCCCGCGGCAAAACATACCCCCCCCCAAAACAAAACTCCACTCAATATGTTTTCGGCTACGTACGTAAGGAGAAAAAAAAGGCGCGGCACGCAAAACTCGTGTTGCGGCTTGCTCGTGATGAAAAATACGAAAATTACGGGGAATATGTGCGCCAGCGCATCTTTTTATTTTTACCCTCTGCTTGCGAGTATGTCCGAAACCACCGAGACGAACGATACGATCCTATGATAAATGTCCTGAACGAAATGTGTATTGTAACCCCCACTGGCCCCCTTCGAACGGCCGTCGTCGCTGCTATTATAATCTCCACGTACATTGTGTGCGTGCGCGATGCACGGCGGTTTCGCTTTCTGCTTGCTTTCGTGACCAGCCTGTGTCATCCGACAATGTGCAGCATGAGCTTCAACATTGGTCACTCATAACATTCCCGAAAGCAGAAAATCGCTGCTATTTTAATCTCCACGTGCATTATGTGCATGCGCGATCCACGGCGGTTTCGCTTTCTGCTTTCTTTCGTGATCAACCGCTATGTGTTCTGTTTTATTATTGTTTTGCCTTCCGACAATGTGCGAGGGCATTATCTATTCAGGAGGATGAAAAACGCTAGACACAAATCGTCGAATACCACCCTGTGTATTCTCATCCTACCAATTATCCTTCCCTGTGTGTTTATTCTCAATCGAATATAATACGCACTACTCGTACCACCCTTTTCCCCGAATATTGCACCTGTGTGTTATCCTGCCGGCTCACGTTTGTATGACGAACGCCGTTGTATCATATCGTGATAATTGATAATATCCTGCCGGCTCATGTTTGTATGACGATGCGTTGTACTTGTATGTGCACTATCAATGATCACGCGTCTTTTTGTTTTCGTTTCAGCCGAAGTCAAGGTCGAGGATGGTCTACCGGGAGCGCAAGGCGGCTGCCAAGAGGGAGCGCGACGGCATGCGAAGAATGTGCCACCAGAGCAACGGCGACACCGACCTCGCCGGAAAGTTCCACAAGACCTTGCCCCACAACTACTTAGGCCAGGTCAGTCAAAACGCTCCGCTCTACATTCAGTTTTTTTTTTCAGTTTTTCAAACAGCTGTGACATCGAGGATTTCGTCGAAACTCGTGTTTGCTATGAATAGCTGAGTGTGATGCTTCGATCGCTCTATATCTGGTATGGCATGATGATACTCGTACTCGTACTCGATCGTATCGTATTATTAGTCTTCCATGTTGCCGTCTGACAATGTGCAGCTAATAGCTCTTATTTTTGAAATCACACCATTCACATACGTATACCGCTATGTCCCTAAATATAAGAACATTTTGTAGGTTAATTATCAATAATAATGGTGCTCATATTTGGGGACGGAGTGGTACCTATGAATCATCCCTGAATAATTGACAAACGTATACCAATAATGCAGCCAGTCCCCCTTATTAACGCATTTTACCGGCTCCTCGCCGACGTTTCGATATGCGTTCGTATTCTTTTATTTCCCCGCCGGCAGCCGCAGCAGTAGTAGATCGTATATTCTCTCCCGATTTCGATTAGAAAAAAAAAAAATCGAAACTGGCCGCCCGTTTTGTATTTGTCAACCCGGTTTCGATTAAAAAATACTCGGAACTGGGCCAGTTGGCCTGAATCGGCCATCCGTTGGAAGTTGGAGCCTGCAAAATCGGCCGATGCCATCAGATTTCTCTCGAAAATTGGCCAATACGGCTCGTTGCGATAGTAGGGGACCTTTTGTTAGCGTCCCCGGGAGAAAAACCCTGCGAAGGTGTTGAAAAAACTGTTCTGGATTTCGATCCCGTATGTATGATGAGCCGGCCTTACAGCTATTAATAAGCATTCGTGAGGAGTGCCACTCTAAATCCAATGTAGCGGCCTTGAAGAACCTATGGTCAACGTTCGCATCGGAATAAGCCGCGAGTCTTACGAGCCAAAAATTGGAGATACTTACTAACTGATGTCGCGTAATTGTTATAGGATTGGGTGAGTCACGGAGTACCTACCTCCCCTTGCAAGGTCTGTCTATTAAGCATGCATGTCCTGGGTGTTAACTCGCTTTAGCGAAAAACCAAGCGTGGGAGAAACGTAGCTTATTTATTCCCAGAGCCGTGATGGCATCTGGCCCCCGGAAGGGTCTCACTGTCCTTCCGTTCTGGTAATTACCCCGAATACGAACGCCAGCGCAAGAAATACGAAAACGGACCAATTACCTCGTATATGGAGGTAATTACCGATCTTCCAAGCCCATACTACTACATAATATACCCATAAATAGTACATGTTTTTATATCGCTTCAATGTCGATCTTGCTTCCCACCTGTATGTGTATATAATATCATATAATATGTCTATTTTTGTTTTGTTATGTCCACACACACAGGTGGACGAAGGTGCGTACGCTGCTCTCCTGGCGTGCATCAATCAGTGGGACGTCGAGGTCTGCGAGCTCGTTCCTGCCGGGTACGCTTCGGGCTACCTGATCAACCCTCTCGGGGGAGTCGCGGTCGACATGATGGGCCCTAGCAGGTACATACTGTTTAAGAGAGAAGGGGGGGGGGCGTACTCATTTGTTGCTTGCCTTAGTCATTTGACCATTGACCATTCATGCATCCCTTCCGAGACGGGAGCAAAGAGAGGAGGGGGGGGGGTCGCACTCATTTGTTGCTTGCCTTAGTCATTTGACCATTGACCATTCATGCATCCCTTCCGAGACGGGAGCAAAGAGAGGAGGGGGGGGGCGCACTCATTTGTTGCTTGCCTTAATCATTTGACCATTGACCACGCATCCCTTTCGAGACGGGAGCAAAGAGAGGAGGGGGGGGGGTCGCACTCATTTGTTGCTTGCCTTAGTCATTTGACCATTGACCATTCATGCATCCCTTCCGAGACGGGAGCAAAGAGAGGAGGGGGGGGGGGGCGCACTCAATTTGTTGCTTAGCCTTAATCATTTGACCATTGACCACGCAAATCCCTTTCGGACGGGGCAAAGAGAGGAGGGGGGGGGGGGGTCACGGTTTAAGATAGAGGGGGGTATTTCAGGCCTATACATGCATAGTATTACCTGGGGGCCATAGGTAAATACTAGTAAATACTAGTAATACTAGTAAATAGAACCTACGGTACACGAAAAAAGCTACCAGTGTTACGATATTTTACCTATTTTTTACTCATTACGGAGGAACGTTATTAAATAGAAGCCTTACGTGCAACACTAAATCCTATAGTATTTTAACGGCAATTTTTACTAACAATAGTGGGTTCCTATTGTACTATGGTCCCCCCGCCCGTTATACACAAAAGTTGGTGCGCTATTTATAGTGTTACTATGGTCCCCCGAAATAGTAGCATTGATGAGTGATATACGTACACGGTTTTTAAGGGAGAGGTGCACCTTCAATTTTCGTTGAGGTTACGAAAATCACTTGTGTTATAGTATAAGGATCGCCTACGCCTTATAACCCAAAAAACGGATTTCAAGAAGGAAAAAAAACAAATGTGGTAGCGCAAAAACATTAACCTAGAAAAAAGTTGTCAAAACAAGATTGATGCTGAGTAGTTCTCAGTGACCGAAGCGTGGGGTCTAAGGTCAAGTGTGGTCTGCATCGAAACAAAATGTCAAAAAAAAAACAAATGATGATATTTGGGTCGTAAGTTCCCTCGGATAAGAGTGTGTCTCAAGGTCAATTGTGTCTTAACCTATTTAAGAACTAAACAAATACCCACACTAAATTTCAAGTAATGTTGTCCCCATTACGTTGGGACGCAGTTCTTATGGGGGTTTAAAGGCCACAAATATTGTCCAATCACAAGCCCAAAAAAAAAACAAAAAGTGCTACCCCAAGGGTGTGGCGCGGGAATCTGAACGCCCAGACACCCCACCACCCCCCCCTAATATCGGAGGGAAGACCGACCGTTGTGATGCCAGGGAAACAGTAAGTCACTTTTTTTTTAATTTGACTTGAACGAAGGAGTTGGAAAGTCCCCCCCCCCCCAACCGTGCTATGGCCAATATGACTTACGGCCGTAGGAGCAACATGAGTACACCCCCCCCCCCCCAACCAAGGAAAAGAAAATAGGGGGTCCTCTAAAACCCAAGTTGAAAGAAAACGAAGCAACAAAGTGAAAAAAAAAAAATGGTTTTCGCTGCTTTCGTTCTGTGATCACGCGAATCCGGTTTGTTT